>JAJGRW010000497.1:1349864-1586887 GCA_025461045.1 Carex parvula | reverse complement strand
TGTTTTGCTCCAAACCTGCAGAAAACAAACAAACACTCAGCAGTACCAAATTCTAAAGATATATCGATGAAATGCACATGATTCTGGTGAATTAGGGCACGAATCTGGTACTAAAACAGGCCTAAAATAGACTAAATATGCGAGGTATCAATTTGGTTTAATATTATTTTTATGCTATAAATAAAAATTTCGGAATAAAATTACAGTTAATTATGTATCAGCTATAAAAAAATATGTCACTGTTAATCTTCATGTAATCATCGTAGGAAATTTAATACGGAGTATATAACGATTTTTTTTATTTCTTGTCAAGAATTATTATTTTCTTCCTTCATAATTGGGCGTCAAAAGCAATTACAAGATATTAGGTAAGAGTCGAAAAAATGTTCTTCTAGAAAAGCTCTTTGTCCGAGTTATTCCGGAAGAAAGTAATACCGAAAGATGTCTAAAAAATACAATAAAAGGACAAATTAGCTCTCATATACTCTTGCAAAATCTCCTATTAATATTAACATGCTTATAAATGTTGATTCATTATTAATGGTGTTGATATCATTATTTTTTTTAATTTGTCAAAATCATTATTAATTCTGCAAAGCCTCATAACGGACATTTTGATAATTGAGATCATAGTAACAAGATCCGCGAATTATTCGGATTTGAATTATTGGTGAATCAATCTACGTATTATTCAGTTTCTCAAATTATTCATGAATTTTACAAAAAAGAATTCCTAATATTCTGAATTATTTGCGATATTTTTCTGGATTCTTTTTGTGCTCTCTTGTGGAACTAAAACGGTCCGGACTCAATGTATAATTCTGAATTATTTTTAAATTATACCCAAATTATTTTCAAATCACAAATTTTTAACCCCGCCGAACATTTCTCGAATCATTAAGTTGTTACTGTGTTTGAGAGTTGTTCAATATCACAACATACTTTCTTTATGCACTAGTATTTTATTTATTTCTAAACATATTATCAAACACCATCACAAAAAATATAGGGAAAATTTCCTGTGTACCCATCCAAACTTTTAAAATAGTCAATTTTCCCATAAAAACATCTTAACATCCAATATTCCCATAGAAATTTAATATTCTTTTCTTTATTCCCTTTTATTCATTAAATTTGTTATTTAGACAATTATACCCTTCATTTCAAATGGAGATGTATTGAATAGAGAGAAACAAAAGAGACCCTTCATCTCCTTCATCTTCGCGTCAAAGCTCCATATTTCTTCGCTGATGGTATTATGAGTTCAGTTAGGGATACAGAGCCTTGCTATTTACTGAAGTAGTATAAATATATTTGATCATTTTCTTCGCTGATGGAACTTCTAATTTGACGCTGCATAAAGCGATGAAATAGATTCATTATGCTTTTTAATAACTCCTAAATTGAATGCAAGTGTAATCAACTGACGATTAGTTTTGAATGCCCAGTAGGCAGTAAAGCTTGCCGCATCCTATTCTCATTTTATAGCTTCTGAGCTTCTCTTCGCTTTCTTTACTTTGCTTTGCTGGCTGTTTTATAGTTTTTATATTTTTTGCGACTTTTGAGACACAACAACAATTTGATTCAAATAACATGTCATTCAAAATTAAGCCTTGAATAGATAACCTTTGAAGACAAGCTAACTTAATGGTTAAGAACTTCAGTTTCCATTAGCAAAAGAAATGGAGCTTAGATGTGAAGATGAAGAAGATGAAGTATCTATTTTCTTTCTCTTATTCAATTCAATCATATTATTATTTAAAAGGGACATCTCCATTTAAAATAAAGAGGTATATTTGTCTAAATGACAACTTTTATGAATAAAAGGGGATAATGAAAATAATGTTAAATTTCTATGGTGATATTGGATATTAAGATGTTTTGATGGAAATTGACTATTTTAAAAATTTTGATGGGTACACTAGAAATTTTAGAATAAGAAATATAAACAACTAATTTTATAATCAGGCAATATAAATTAATTAAATTTTCAAATTAAGTCGTGCTTTCAAACGAAGTCCGAGTACCCCCTTTTATAAATCGCAAGGTTCTAAATAGCGTTTATAGCGTCGTAGCGGGAAGGCTAAAAAAAAAGCTATAGCGAATAGCGTCGCTATAGCGGAAGCTATTCCAAATAGCGTTTTTTTTTTTTACATTTCGTATATTCAATATTTGTACTAAATATCAACATTATCTAAAGTCTCATAGAACAATAAATAACACCAAAGTAATTAAGAAATTATAATATTCATATTGAACCAGTACAAAGTTCAAATTGCGGTTCAAAATATCCATAGTAATATCATAAACTATCGATTTTTTCTATTAAAAATATCTTAAGCATCATGATTCATGACATAATTTTTTTTTTCTATTCAAATTTTATTTTCGATTTGGACTTTTTTTCTATTCAAATTTCTATTTCTATTCCCAATTTCAAATTGATTTATCTGTAGCAAGTAGCAACAAATTCAATTTCGGTTTGAGATTTTTTTTATCTTTATTTAAAACCCATATAAATTGCTTTAAAAAAAAAAAACCCATATTGTATAGCGCAAATAGCGCGAATAGCGGACCGCTATAGCGCTGTAGCGGTCGCTATAGCGGCCGTAGCGCAAATAGCGCATTTTGATGTCATAGCGTAGCGTTTGGGGTCCAAAAACGCTATAGCGCGCTATTTAGAACACTGATAAATCGAACTAAAATGAAAATTTCTAAAACAATTCTGTAAAACACGACAGCATACATAGTGATCTGATCTTATCCCGTATCAGACGGCTTATCCCGTACTAAAAAATAACATTTCACGGCTACTGCATAACGGCCACACGGTTTAGACACGAAACCCGGCGTTATCGGATTCTAATCGCAATCGCATATCCGACTAGGACAATTAAACATTTAAACTGGAGACGACTCGCCATAGAGTAGCTGTGCAACAGCAGTATTGAAGAAGCTGGATTTGGAAGTACTCGGTTGAAACATGCTCCGATGATGCTCGTGAGCCATTTCAACGATAAATATTAGATGGACCCGGTGTTAAAATATTCACTGATTAGTGATTACGGACAGGAATTTTTTTTAAGGTTTGTTTTTACAAATAACTTTGTACTGTTTTCCAAAACTATATTTGTCAGAAGTCATACTTTCAGTAAGATATGTGCAAAAATTATAGTTATAAAAATGATTAGAAAGTCATTACTCGTAAGTATTATATGAAACTCACATAGTAAGTATGAATTAATTAAAATCAATTTTTATTTTCATATTTTAGTCATTTTAGACACTATTTAGTACATGCAATTTTTACTCCTACCATGACTGAGTAATGTGCTACAATGCATGAGAAATGCATGGAATGTTTTATTTAACAATGTACATTAAATCATATCATTCTTATTATAATATCATTAAAAAAAATTAAGGCAGTGTATAATGTACTATATATATATATATATATATATATATATATATTTAGGCAAATTCTTCTATGGACATAAGGACCTATTTGTAAAATGAGCATATTTTCATTTTCAAAGTTCAAACAGTCGATCCGACCGTTCACATTATCTCCATATTATAATGTTCTTGGAGGTCAAATTTTACATTTTTGAATTGTTCTACTATTTATTAAGATGGGTACAAAATTCAATGGTCTGAATTTGACTAGTTTTGTAAAATACTTAATAAATAGTAAAAAAAAATCAAAAAAATGTAAAATTTGACCTCCAAGTACATTTTAATATGGAGATAATGTTGAACGGTCGGATCGACTGTTTGAACTTTAAAAATAAAAATATGCTCATTTTACAAATAGGTCCTTATGTCCATACATACATATATATATATACATATACATATATATATATATATATATATATATATATATATCATTAACGCCACATTTGATCCCATGAGTAAAAAGTTGAGTTGAGTTTCATATTTTTTTTCATTTGTTTTATTTAGGAATCACTTTAGTTTCATGTATCCATGACAATATGGTATTGCAATGAATAATTTTAACGCTATTCATTTCGGAGATAATTTGAATCAATTTAACTTCATTTTATACAACATAACTGATAAATTTAAAATCCAACTAATACACGAAAACCATAGTTTATGTTGTTTTGTTGATCAATAAGCAGGGCCGGTCCTGAAGATTTTGGGGTCCGGAGCAGGAGAAAAATTTAGGCCCTTTATATATACAAATTTTTATAAAACCGGCTAATTCGTTTGCATTAGTACTTCAATACCATATGCTTATAAGTTATTTTTACATTTTCAAAATCCAAATAGTCGATCCAAACTGTTCAATATGATATCCATATTAAAACGTGCTTGGAGACCAAATTTTACATTTTTTGGAAACTTTTTACTATTTTTTAAGATAGGTAGAAAATTCATTGATTTAGAAGATTCTGGACCATAAAAAACAATGATTTTCTACCTATCTTAAAAAATAGTAAAAAAATTCAAAAAAATGTAAAATTTAGTCTCCAAGAACGTTTTAATATGGATATCATGTTGAATGGTTTGGATCGACTATTTGGACTTTTAAAATGCAAAAACAACTTATAAACATACGGTGTTGAAGTACTATGGAAGCCTATTAGCCGGTCGCATTTATAATTGGTATGTCAATAAATCATACCTATTTATAGAAAAATTTGGACCCTAATATTTTATTTATTTTTAATATATATAAATTAATATTTTTTTAATATATATATTACAAACTAATTTTTTTTTTTTGGGCCCCTTGTATCTTGGGGCCCGGGGCGATCGTCCTGCACCAGGGCCGGCTATGTCAATAAGAACACAATTATATTTTTATCGTAATTAGGCAAATAAAATAAATTAAACACCCGATAAGCTAATTACCCTATGATTTGTCAAACTAAAAAACCCAACCTCGAAACTTGGAAAGAAGAAAAACTAAGCAAGATGCATTTCATACCTAATAAATACATGCCCTTCGCAGAGATTACTGTTAAACAGGTATAGTCCGGGTGTAATTAGTTTTTCTGGAAAACATCGTTCCGGCAAGCAGACGTCAAAATTACATATTTGGCTGCATGTGGTTCACAGGAAGGTTCACTTTCTCTACCGAATTACGAAGTGGGACTTCTGGTCCCACTAAAGACACATTTTGAAAATCGTGGACCAGACTTGTCAGTTTAGTTGATTGCCACGCTGGCACACAGGCCTTTTTTGATCCACGTGCAAACAATTATTTCTTGAAAAAATCCAGCTCACTCCGCTCTCCTCTCTCTCTCTCTCTCTCCGCACTCCTTCCAGCCACAGACCTAAACTTTCTCTTCGCACCGGCGAATATGGTACTACATTGTTGTATTATTCAGATTTTTCTCCAATTCTTTCTAAATATTTTGATTTTTCGGGCATTATTGAATCAGTAATTGGTTTCATGAGTGTAAAAGAGGGGTTAGCAGTACTAATTATTGCTGGCTTTTGAAGTAAGATGGGAATAATGTGGGGCGAAAAGTAAATCTAGAAAGACAGTCGGGGGTTTTCTTTGGTTACAAGCATATATTAAATTATAGCATGCTTCACTGTACCCCTACTTGTACTCCAAACTTTTTTTTGTTCTTTTATTTCCAACTTACTTACTTTAAATTATACGAATATTTACCGTACCTGCTTTGCTACTGTTAGGCAACGGGGTCCATCATTTCTTGCGTATTTTGGGTTCGATTCCGTTAGTTGAGTAGTGGTTGGAAGCTAGATTAGTGATTATTGGAGAAATTTGGGGAAGTTCGATTTTTTTTTTTTTTCCCATTCTGTAGCAATCTCGCGGCCTCAAGCTGGAGGGGAGATCCAAGCACTTATACCTTTGAAGAATCGGCGACAAATCAAATCTGAAGAATCAGTCAGTCACAAACAAACTAGAAGGAAAAAACGGGGCAACTCGGACGGTAAGTCTCTTCCGATTCTAGCGTTTTCTTTCCCAAGAGCCAAGACGCGGCCAGTCGGTTTGGAAAATCGCCCAACAATTGGACCGTGGGGTGCTGATAGATTTTCCAAACCATGGTAGTAACAACGGACTACTATGATAGAATGTCCTAATTTTCACTATCTATTTTGACTATTTTCTCTTTAATTGGTTGGTCTGGGTTATTTTTCTTGGTTAGAGTGCTTATTTGGTATGAAATATACCAAGTCTATTGTGTATTCAAATTTGATTTTTTTTTCTTTTTTGTTGGATTAAGGATGTCGTTTCCTTAGTTTGTCCCAAATGGAGATACATTATCTTTCTCTTACAGCCTGTGTTTTGCCTTTTATTTTCATTTATTTTGGAAAGTTCTTTGTTGTAATTCATTGGTCATCTCATTATAAGACTGCTTACTGATTAGGGAATGGAAGAAGGGAATACATTCTCTGGTCAGAGATTCAAAAGAGTTCCTAGGAATCCATGGGGTGGAACCTTGGAGCATGATCCACTGGTACCTGCTCTTTTATTTTCCTTTTAATCTTTTCACATAAAGATTAACTTGTACTATATTGCTTAAAATGCCTTCAGTAGTGAGCTCACAAATAGCATCAATCTTACATATACTGAGTGTCCACACATGTACGTGGTAACCCATCATGCACTTATGGTGCTGATATATTTAAAGTACCCAAAACCACTCTTGCCACATGTCACCCAGATGCCAGTTTCTGTCTCCATGCAAGTTTGTGAAATTGAATGTTAGAAATTTAAGTGTCAATTTGTTCCTTTCCTCCTATAGTTGAATGAGAATTTGGAGCAGTGGCCACATCTAAATGAGCTGGTACAATGCTACAAGGCTGACTGGGTAAAGGATGAATATAAATATGGCCACTATGATGCTGTCCCCTCTTCACCTTTTCAAAGTCAAATTTTTGAGGGGCCTGACACTGACATAGAAACAGGTTCGGTTCATTCTAGTGATTTACTTTCTTCTATTTAGGTTAATGAATTATTGGACACACACACACACACACCACGCGCGTGCACACACACAAGCAGTTTTTCTCTTTCTTTACCAACATTTGTTCTCTTAATTTTTATTTACTCTTAGCTTGTTATACTTTATGTAAAGCTAACTATTGTTTTTCTTCCTCAGAATTGCGACTTGCTAATGCAAGGCACACTAATTCCGAAGATAACTTTCCAAGTACCTCAGGAAGGCAAATATCAGACAGTTTATCTTCTAAGAAGGTTAATTACATCTTTTGTTTCTAAATGATTTTTCTTGTGTACCAAATTTTGTTATAATTTGGATATGGATTTACTTATTTCATTTCGGATGGTTTATTTCAGCACTGTGGTATATCACCATTGCCAGCATATGAACCAGCATTTGATTGGGAGAATGAGAGGTCATTGATTTTTGGTCAAAGGGTGGCTGAAAGTATTCCATCTCAGCATAACAGGTCTCTTCATCTCCTGTGTTTCGTGTAATTTATTAATATGATTTTGTTATGTCATAATTTTGAAAATAGTGCACTTTCTTACGATTTCTAACAGTTAGTCGTTTGTTTCTTCTTGGTTCTGGTGCAGTGAATTGAAGATAACTGTCAAAGTATTATCATTGACATTTCCAGCTGGATTAGTTGGTGAGATCCACTGTATCAGCTACATATATTTATATGTATTGTTGGTTCTTGACCTATACCTCTGTGGGTACCAAATTATATGATCTTTTCATTATATTGCGAGGTTTCTAAATGAATTGGCCTTAAATAAACCTCTCTTCAAAATAGTAATAAATGTCTGGATAATTGACTATTATGGATAAAGGTTCTGAGAGAAACTGATTAATTGAATCATTTTATGACAAAATGGAGTGCAGAGCCTTTCTATGGGACAATATGCTTGTACAATAGGGAGAGGAGAGAGAAGCTGTCAGAGGATTTTTACTTCCGTGTTCTACCTTCTGACATACTTGATGTAAGAATCTTACTATATCAATATTGTACATATGTACCAACTATTATAGACTTGTAGTTTTGTTGTAATTTTGTTATGTGCCCTTATTTTATTTTCTCTTCACATGATTTCTTTTGCTCTATACCGAATTTTTACAGATATTGCAGTGGATACATAAACATGTACCACACCTCTAGAACAATGCTGACACTCAAATTTTAAATTTTGTAAAGACCAACTTTCATTTGATTATTGTAGGATAAAATCTCAATGGATAGGAAGGGAGTATTCTCTTTGGATACACCATCAGCATCAGTGTGCCTTATGGTGCAATTGGAGAAGCCGGCAACTGAGGAAGGAGGGGTCACCCCCTCTGTTTATTCTCGCAAGGATCCTGTAAGTCTGCAAGTGTCTTCTTTTGGGAGAATTTATGTTTATACTTGCATAAATAAGGATATACCTTGGTGGAGGGATCATTCACTCGTCTTCCCTTTTTGAAGAATAGTGGCTAAAGACCGCCAGTTTCCATTCCCTTATGTAGAAACTCCATCTAAAGATGAAAAAGAATATACTGGGCTATATTTGGCTGAAGTCCCACCTATTATCTAAACTCAGTTGGACCAGGTCTCAACTTTGTAAATGTAAGAGCCGGTGCATTAAGGGAATCTAAGACGGCATTGTTCTTTTTGAAGAAGCAAATGTTATTTGAGGCTTACTTTTGTTGGGAGTTTGTTTATGTCTAACTCTTTTGTTTATAGTTGGATTGAGTAGCAATTACACTCTTGATTGCTAATTAGGAGAAAAGTTGACTTTGCTTTTTTATGGGAAGTTTAATTTAAGGGACTTTGAATAGTTCATTCTAGGGGAGAACGATAGACTTGGTAGGATCAATTCATTTCCCTTGCTGCTAATGCAAGTTTGTGTTTAGTATGCCTCCCATAAACTTTGTCATGTCCCATGACTTACCACCTGCAACGAAAGAAGTGTCATTAATGGCAGTATCCAGGGTTAAGTTCTTATTGTTTCTCCTGAAATGGTAACAGGTGCACTTGACAGAGAAAGAGAAGCAGAAGCTACAAGTGTGGTCAAGAGTCATGCCATACAGAGAGCCGTTTGCATGGGCAATGATTCCTCTTTTCGAAAATAACAGCAACACTTCTGCTGGTGCTGCAGCAGATGGCACTTCACCCAGCAGTCCCCTTGCAACCAGTGTCTCGGGCTCCAGCTCTCAGGACAGCATCTTGGAAAATGTATCAAAGATGACGCTCGACGGTAAAATTGCACAGTATTCGAGTGGTAGTTCTGTAATTGTCGAGGTCTCCAACTTGAACAAGGTCAAGGAGTGCTACACTGAGGACACCCTTCAGGTGTCTATTCTACTTCTTTCAATTTAGTTTTTAACTTTCTTTTGGCTAATGTGAACATAAGGTCTGCTTTATAGAATATCAGTATAGTACCAAAACTGGTAATTGCCGATTTATTAAATTTTATCGAAGCAATGCAGATGGAATTAACCAAGGATTACTCAAGCAGGTCCTGTGCATTATGGTACTACCACATGCCAGCTTCCACCAGAGATGCACTCAGTCATTGCATCTACGAGTTTAACCATCCTTTTTTTACTTTTTAACTTATTCTTGGCGTGTTTAACTTTTAACAAAAAGTCTGTTCATACTGAGGCTTAGAAAGCCATTCTAGTTATGATGCTCAAAGGCTAAATTGCACACTGCACTAGATTGTAATTCTGACAACTAGTGCGAACAATATCCTTATATATATTTATATATGTATTTATTTTCTTTTTCTTTTGATGACATATGTATCTTATAGGATCCCAAAAGGAAGGTACACAAGCCCGTGAAAAGGTGTGTTGAGGCTGGAAGTAGAGAAGCTCCACGCAGTACATCCTGATTCTGATGATGTGTCTGAAGGAGGCAGCATAGTCAATGATTTGCCTGATGATGGGTCTCGCAAGGTGTCTTATTCAAATGGCCATAATGGGGAGGGTCATTCAGAGTTCAATAATGACAATGTAATTGACAACTTTCTCCTTATGATTGTGATTATGATCAAAAGCAATAAAATTTATGACCCCTGCAAAATTGGAAACTATCACCATGCTCCTCACTCCACTTCTTCAAAACATGATCAGAATATCCGGTTTGGCTCTTTCCCTCCATAAATGAGGGAGAAAGGAGTGATGACATGGGTACTTTTGGAGTATATTGAGGGACTGGGTATTGATGTATTCCTTTTGTTGTGCAAAGGGTACATGCGAGGTTTTCTAGAAGTATATTGGAAATCTTTCTTAATTATTGGTGTTATTATGAACTTATAAATTAAATCCCACAAATGAATGGAAAAAAGAAACTCTGTTAAAACTTCTGAACTTAGGTGGATAAGAATGTCTAGCTTAAAAGCACAACTACACACAACTCAATCATACATATAGGAGTCCTTTTCTAGACTCTTTTGTTGACCTGTTTGGAAGTTTAGCCATGCTTTGGTCCCTATCTTTTCTTTTGTGCAGTCTATTCATCCCCGAGTCTAGAGCTGTGAACATAATATTTATTTTTTTCACCATATAATTGCAGTTTCAGGCATTTGATTTTCGAACCATGACCCGGTGCGAGCCGTTCTCTCAATTGTTCCATCACCTTTATGTATACCCACTAGCCATCAGTCTCAGCCGTAAAAGAAATTTATTTATTCGGGTTGAGATGAGAAGGGACGATTCTGATATCCGCAAGCCCCCACTTGAGGTTAATACGCATTCTACTTTTTTTTTTTTATAGATATATTCTGTTACTATATACTGCATCCTGTGGAAACATGAAGCAGGGATCATATGCTATATGTGGAGGTGGGAACCTGTTGTTCGGGTTGGATCAAATGTAGTTCAAGCCGTTTCAGTTTTGGGTCAATTTTTGGTATTGGATCATTCTGGTTAGGTTATCTTCATGATTGGGTCACCAATATGGGTTTTCTTGTTGCTTCAAGTTCAGGTCGTTCTCTTTTGTGCCCACTCTAGGTCAGTCTTTTTGTGCCAACTCTAGGTCAGTCTTTCAGGATTCACATTGATCTACTTTGGCGGTGTGGTTCACTTTTGGAATTTTTCAGAAAATTGATTGAAGTTATTGAGCTTCTTGTTATTTTTTCTTTTGTTTACTCTTGGGTAGGGTGTAGGTGAAGGTCAGATCCTGTTATTCCCTTCGTTATGGGTTGCTCATGTTTTGGAATGTGCTGGTTCTTTTGGGATCTGATTCTGGTCATACCTGCTTTGTTTTGGACTGTTTAGGTCGGGTTGAGTTTGTGCTGTTGATTTTTTGAAAATGGTTTGGGACTGTTTAGGTGGGTTGTTGGAGGCTGGGGGTCAATTTTGCCAGCCCAAGTGACATTTAAGCCTGTGTGATAACCAGATGTATACTTTGTGGTACAGAGAACAATAATTTTCTCTCTGGAACATTATTGTCATTTTCAGGTAGTATACCCAAGGGACAGCGGCGCAGCACTTCAAAAATGGGCTCATACCCAGATTGCGCCTGGTACAAGAACAGCATGTTACCACGACGAAATAAAAATGTGTTTGCCAGCCGTTTTGACTCCTCAACACCACCTCTTATTTACACTGTACCATGTCGACCTCCAAACAAAACTTGAACCCCCCAAACCTGTACAGTCTCTTGCTTGACTAAAATTTCATAAATGAATTATTGTGACTAAACCCAAATTAAGCACAATCTAAAATCAAATTAGAAGAAGTACAACGTAATATATGCTAAGATTATTTATTTTGGCAGGTGATTGTAGGATATGCTGTGCTTCCACTGTCTACACATGTCCAGTATGTTATTTCATATCTTTTACTCATTTTATCAGGTGTTGCTAAAGACCGCATAGCTTGTGGTCTTTAGCATTTTACCTCATAGCAACTTTTTATAGGGGATCTTAGTGTAAAACTACCTTTTTAACCTTACATCTTTTCACAATGATTAATAACTGAGATTATAAATGCTAGATATTTTGTTTGCTTGTTTGATCCATTACATATATCATATAAAACAATTTCAGCCCAATTACTATCCAATTATATTTTTGTTAGCAATTCAGAAGTATGTAGTAGCAGAACCAGATGTTCGCAATTACTATCCAAGTATATGTTTGAAATTTTTGGACAAACTCAAAAGAAGCAATGAAGCTTGAGTCACTGAAATTTAAAATTGTTCACAGGCTGCAGTCAGATGTATCTCTGCCTATTTTGAGGGAGCTGGTCCCGCATTATCTCCAGGACAGTGTCAAGGTACTTCATGTTAACATATTCCTGCATCAGTTATGCTCTGAAAATATACCAGTGCCAGTGCCAGTGCCATTTGGGATCAAAAATGCAAATTTTACTATTTTGCTTAATGTTGGTAATTGGACATCAGTTGAAGAATAAGACAAGATAATAACTTGTTACTGCTTTTTGTGTTGGAAGAGGAGGGAAGGGGGGTGGGGGCATAAGAATTGTACCCTTAGGGTTTTATTTTCCCACTGCACCTGCTGCAAATGACGCCTTATGTTCATATAACACTATCCTGTTTCGTTGAGCTGGTTGCAAATAACATTCCAACCTTCAAATAACACTATCCTGTTTTGTTGAGCTGGGTGCTCTGTTGTAATATATGATTGATATCTGGTGTTATTGCGACTAAGGATAAAAAATAAAGGTGCATTTTGCATCGAGATCCCTTGTCTTCTTCCACAGGTTAAGAATATTAAAGGTCCTTTTAACTTATAGGAGAGAATGGAGTGTCTAGAAGATGGGAAGAATGTGTTCAGGTTGAGAATGAAGCTATGCTCATCTCTGTTCCCAGTAAATGACAGAATTCGTGATTTTTTCTTGGAGTATGACCGTCATACCCTCCGTACCAGTCCTCCTTGGGGCTCAGAACTTCTTGAGGTACCTCTCTCTCTCTCCCTCTCCCTCTCCCAATCTTTTCAATGAATTTATACATGGTAGGGCAGATAATAAAGATAAGGGGACATTTTGTTTATGAGTACTGATACATGAACTGAACAGTACCATGCCAGATTGAATTTCTGAGGATTTTACATTGTCAGCCTCAATCACTTCAGAAAATGATCTCTCTACTGACTCTATAAGAATTCGTACATTAGGTATAGATCAACCTTAATTGACAACTTGACATTGCACCTCTTTACTGACTGCATAAGAGTTGGTACCCGAATGTAAACCAACCTTAGTCGACAAGTTGACAATGTACTGAAGATTAGTAGATTTTTTAACATGAAGTTATGACATGGCAATTTTTTGTCTTGTATGGGTATGTGCTTTTGGGCACTTCACATATTTTGTAATATCTTTTGTTTAATTTCTAAATAAAATTCGATGCAGGCAATCAATAGTTTAAAGAATGTTGAGTCAATGGCTTTGCTACAGTTTCTGCAACCAATACTCAACATGCTTCTCCACCTAATTGGTGATGGTGGTGAAACCCTTCAGGTTCTCTTATTTGTCTTCTTTTATGTATTATTTTTTTTTTTTAAAATTCAATAATGATTATGTGATGTGTATTATGGCTGCTAACCATGTATTACCTTCCTCCTTTTAGGTTGCTGCGTTTCGTGCAATGGTAAATATTTTGACAAGGTACTTATTTTTTTCTCCTTGTGCTTACCCTTGCATGTTTATTAATGGTTTATTCCTCTAGGTACACCCAACTTTCACCTTAGTTGTCCTAGATAGTCTGCTATAGCTTTTTCAATGCTCAACCACCAAGCTGTAAGAAAATGCAAAAGCTATAGGAAAAAAGTTCTTTTTATTAATATAATATTTTAGCATACTGATATAAAGGATGGCCTTTACCGTGTGAATAATCAGTCCGATATTCATAGAAGGAAATACCTGGAGTTTGAGCTTAGATTTCTATCGAATACATGTGATTTGTGCCAATTAAATAGAGAGATATATTAACATCTAAACCCATCTTCCTCTCCCTTTCCATAGCCTCGCTATATTCTCTTACTATATGTTGTGTGATTTTGTGTCGCTTATTAACACTCTTGGTATTGATTAATGGTTTAGATACCATTAAAAGTTTATTTTTAAATATACACTGCTATGTAGCATTGCTGTTGCAACCATAACCTGCTAGCCTTTACTGAGACCTCACTACTACGGATTCCTAACTGCTATTAAAATATTGCACCTTACATACAATAAATATGTTATATCCATGTTATGTGCAAATAAGACCCAAAAATTGTGTAAAAAAATAGGTTTAGTTCATGTTCAGAAATTCCAGATTGTCCCTTAAGGCTTTTATGTAAACTCAATTTAGGGCTAGAGTTGTCAAACTTTAAAACAGTATTCCTAACATGCCATTTTAGCTGTCTGAGAAAACACAATTGGTGTGAACTTGGACTTGAACACTAGAAATGTTGTTAGTATGTTCCAAGCAAGATCTTACTCGATTTTTGAACAATGAATTCCTCTGCACAATGAATCCTCTGCAATCTTTGCAATATCAAAACTTTGTGCTGTTTCAGGGTACAGCAGGAGTCTTCAGATGGGTCAGAGAGAAATAGATTTCTGGTTAATTATGTTGATTTTGCATTTGACGATTTTTGGGGTCGACAAGCTGCAGTCTACCCTGGTTTGTCCACTGTTTGGGGCAGTCTTGCTCGAAGCAAGGTGTATATTGCATGTTTTGTTTTCTTGCTACTACTTGCTTGGCACAAAATTCAACATCATCTAACTCTTCTATTACTCTTTTCGATTGAAGGCAAAAGGGTATAGGGTTGGCCCTGTTTACGATGATGTATTGGCCATGGCTTGGTTCTTCTTGGAGCTAATAGTTAAGTCAATGGGCCTAGAGCAAAGCCGCCTCTTCTGCAATAACATCCCGTCAGGTAATTATCTACAAGTTCTCGTCTTTTAGTTTTCAGCATATTTCCATTTCTCCAATTCTGTAGTCTGGCTCTATGGCAACCAAATTTAATTGCTGAAATTTGGTCAAGTTGGTACTATAGCGTAAACGTCGTGTATTTTAAGCTTGCGATGTCCAAAATATGTACCAGCTTTATCAAATTTGACCTGAAGTGGAAATCATGAACATTTTAACGCCTTTCTTAGTTTGACTCTTGTATACATTGGTGGATTTCAGGTGAAGATATACCACCTCTACAACTGAAGGAAGGTGTGTTTCGGTGCATCACTCAGTTGTATGATTGTCTTCTGACAGAGGTGCATGAGCGGTGCAAAAAGGGTCTGAGCCTCGCAAAGCGCCTTAACACCACACTTGCTTTCTTCTGCTATGACCTTCTTTCTATAATTGAGCCTCGCCAAGTTTTTGAGCTGGTATGTACTTTAATATCTGTTCTTGCTTTATTATACGTACTGTGCTGATGGGGACATTTTGGGACTTACTGGTGTTTTTTCTAGCTTGATTGTAGCACCTAAAAGTTCTGAATAAGCATATAAAATCTCATTGTTGGGTTCTTTAGGCAGCTTTTATTTTCTTTGGTAATAGAGTTCAATTGTTCTTTTTTTTTATTTGTGAGCAAGCCATGCCTGTTAGATTTTTTAAATATATCCAGAACTGGAAACAGGAAAAAAAAAATTGTATTTTGATCTATAGTAGGAACAGGAATTCATATTTTGCTTTGGAGGATTCACATCAGAATCGAGATGGTATTACCATTCCATACCAGGTATTTGACCATTGTCCGTTCGTTTCATGGAGGGCAAAATAAACATAACTCTACTCCAGTAGTAGCTAGTATTTGGACTTTACCTTCTACATCGTGGATAAGCAAAGTGAAAATGTACTGTTGTTGCAATAATTTTTCTTTTAGAAACGACCCGATTTCATTACCTTTGATCTACAGTTCCATGTAGGGCTGCACAAAAAGCTCGTGGTTCGTGAGCCGCTCGAACTCAGCTCGAAAATGAACTCGCTAACAACTTGTTCGTTAAAAACTCGAGTTACTCTCGCTCGAGTTGAGTAACTCGTTTAACTCCTGAGTTGAGTTCGAGTTGGACTCAGCTTGCTCATTACCACTCGGACTCGATTGAGTACCTGTGTCCCAACCCCGACTTGACCCAAACCATTGTCTATTGTGTAGTTTTTATGTTTGTACTTCTGTATATTTTTTATGTATGTACACTACTATGTTTGTACTTGTGATATAGTGATTACATGGGCAAACAAAACTTAATTGATAACATAAGAGATAGCATCTAACGGTCTTTCAACTGTAATTTCCTTAAAATTCAACAGTTCAACACCTTAAAATTCAAAGTGCTAGACTGCTATTAGGTAATTAGGATCACTGATCACGAGTTGATTCACGAGTCACGAGTTGAGTTCGAGTCAGTGGGCCAGCTCGGTTCGGACTTCTCAATTTGAGTCAACTCAGAGTTACATCCATGGTCCATGGATGTAAGGGAGCAATACTTTCACCTAGTAAATGCTTAAGTTTGTACCTTTTTTTCGTGAGTGGATAAGCAAAATGAGAATGTAATGTTGCCATTAACTTCTCTTTTGCTGTATGTGGAGAAACCCATTTTTGTTACATTTGGTCCAGGCATCCAGCTAGGCAGCTTTAGGCTTTAGCTAACACAGAAATAGCCTATATAATCAGAAGCTCTACAAGGAGTGGAAGAGTATCTAAGCATCTGGTCCCACTTTTCCAAGCAATATTTTTCACAGCTTGGAATTTCTGAAGGGTTTACATTCTTATGATCCTTTTTTTCTGAAATAACTGTCCCTTATGACTAGTTTACAAAAAATAGTAGCGGCATGCAATGTATCTGTTATGTTGTCATGTCTCTATTTATTGTATCCTTACTGTATACTTGAGCTCAGTATATATTTTTGTATCCTCTGTATTCTGAAAGAAGAAAAGAAAGTTTTTATGTCCTTAATCTTGCTTTTTTGACATTTTCATGCTACGTATAGTACTGCAATTTCTGACCTTTTTGAGTTATGTCAGGTATCACTATACATGGACAAGTTTGCAGGAGTCTGCCAGTCAGTTTTACATGAGTGCAAGCTGACATTTCTTCAAATACTTTGCGATCATGACTTGTTTGTCGAAATGCCTGGCCGAGATCCTTCTGACAGGTAATATGGAGTCCGGCTAGTATAACACTAGTGTCATTTCAAATTAAATAACACCACATCTTAAACCATTGGATCTGCTTTAATATTCGTGCACAAGACTTTATATTCGTGCACTAGTGTCTTGCACGAATATTAAAGCAGATCCAATGATTTAAGATGTGGTGTTATTTAATTTGAAATGACACTAGTGTTATACTAGCCGGACTCGGTAATATGTTCATATGGCAGCTGCATATTTATCTTAACTATATATACATTCATGAACAAGATCATGCTACCACTTAATCTTGTAAAAAGAGAGCATATTGATTTTGTTATCTATTCTTGCTTTTTTCTCAATTTGCAGAAATTACCTATCTTCGGTGCTAATTCAGGAGATATTTCTCACCTTGGATCATGATGATTTTTCTCAGCGGACAAAAGTAGGTTTTATTCAGTTTGAAAAGTATGATATGTTCCTCTTTTTCTCTCTAAAAACGTGCTAATTTGGTACTTAAACAATAAAGGCGGCACGCATGTTGGTGGTGCTAATGTGCAAGCATGACTTTGATGCGCGTTATCAAAAGAGCGAGGACAAGTTATACATTGCACAGTTATATTTCCCGCTTATTGGACAGGTACCTTCTCTTTTTCCTTTGTTGTTTTGAAGGAATAAAACTGGAGGAGAGCAGTTGTCTTCTTTTCTTTAGTCAATATTCATTTGCGTTGGTAGATTTTGAAACTTGAATACAAGCTTATCAAATGTATAATGTTTTGTGAACTATATTCAAACACAGCCACAGAGGAACACAAAACAAGGACAACTTTTCTATTGATTTTGTCCATTTCTGTGTTGACCTGGCTAACTATTGGTTTTCTCCATTTCTCTCTTAGATATTTATGTGTTTTGCTATACTTACAGATACTAGATGAGATGCCAGTTTTCTACAACCTAAATGCTATTGAAAAGAGGGAGGTCTTAATTGTTACCTTGCAGACAATCAGAAATCTTGATGATGCATCTCTTATCAAAGCATGGCAACAGAGTATTGCTCGTACCAGACTTTTCTTCAAGCTTCTGGAAGAATGCCTTGTACATTTTGAGGTTTCTTTCTTTATTTCACAGAACATTTTCTTCAAAATCATCTCCTTCGTCAAAGGCATAACAGCAAAATCTTTAAAATCAGGGATTAACACCATTTTGCACTGATTGTTCTGGTAAATATAAAGTATGTATTTATTTGTTGCACTTTTCAATTATTTTGGCACAGCACAACAAGACGGCTGACACACTATTGATGGGAAGTAGTGTGCGGAGCCCAGATGCAGAGCGGCCTGCCTCTCCAAAATACTCTGATCGGCTCTCTCCAGCAGTCAACTCGTACCTGTCTGAAGCTTCACGTCAGGAAATCAGGGTACCTGTTTTATTTGAACTGCATTCAACTTCTCGTTAGGAATTGCTTGGATGGGAAAGTTTAGGGTAAATCCACATAGAAAAGTTAGAACCAGGAACTTTTATTATGGTTGATTTTTTGTTTGAATTGATAGGATCATAGAACCAGGAAATTTTTAATTATTCGTTTTCAGTTTGATAGCGCAAAAAATTACATTAGTGTATCATATGACTATAACTTGGTTTATAGAAGTTCATCAATTGCAAAATTTTAATATTTGCGTCTTTCGTGACTCTTATAAGTTGATGTATGCTGTAAAAATAATCTTGAATAATGAGGAAAATCATATTTGATTGGTTTGGTAGCTGAATTCAGACAAAGAGGTTTATTTTATTTTCTGAAACCTTCCACACATTTGTCTTTATTTTTGTGAATTTCTGCAACTGCATAAAATTTCCTGCAACTTCCTGTTATTTCCGGCAAGTGTGGGAAGAGACAATTGGTGCTCCCAATTTCTATTCCCATCTATTTTATCCTATCCTATACAAACATGCCCTTATTCTGTTGATTAACTTTTTCTCTTTCTCTGGAATTGATATTATGTGCATGATGTTTTGCATTTATTGCAGCATAACAGTGGAACCCCGGAAAACGGGTACTTGTGGAATAGAGTGAGCCCCCAGTTGAGCTCCCCCAACCAACCATACTCCTTAAGGGAGGCTCTTGCACAGGCACAGTCATCTCGCATTGGGGCAACAACGAGGGCACTTAGGGAATCACTACATCCTGTATTAAGGCAGAAGCTGGTAAATAATTTAGTTTCAAATTATTGTTTTCCAGAGTTTTATTTATTCTTTGTAATGCTTAAAGACCTTGAAAGGATAACTATTAACAAGGGCTGCTGGGGATATTGTAGGAAGCAGTATATTACTAGCTTCGTAGATATGGTGATGTTTTATTTTGTGGTTTGTAAATTAATATTTCTCATGCAGGAACTCTGGGAAGAAAACCTCAGCACTGCTGTCAGCCTCCAGGTACCAAAATTCAACACTCTATTTATGATATGTCCACACATAAAATAAGCACATAAAGTTGCAATCACTCCTCTTTTGGCACCTAGAAGGACGTGTGATAACATAATGACACCTTTTGGTAATCCAACCACACCATGGAGCACCTCAAATGGCTTCGCAGTAGGGGCTTGTGCTTTTACATTTCTAATCCTGACAAATCTGACCCCAAACAGAATCTTAATCCACTAGCCTATCTGATTTACGTGCGTAACAGGAGTAAGGATCCCTATACAAACATAGCAGCATCCCACACACATCATGTGAAAAGCACTTGAATGGACATTCAAATGTCGCAACTTATTTTTTTCTTGACCAGGTACTTGAGATGACAGAAAAATTCTCATCGGCAGCTGCATTACGCAGCATTGCTACTGACTATGCTAAGCTTGACTGCATCACATCCATTTTGATGGGGCTCCTATCCCGGAGCCAACCACTAGCCTTCTGGAAAGCTTTCCTGCCGGTTTTCGAGAGCATCTTCCGTCTCCATGGTGCCACCCTCATGGCAAGGGAGAATGACCGGTTCCTCAAGCAGGTTGCTTTCCACCTGCTACGTCTTGCTGTTTTCAGAAATGATTCCATCCGAAAACGTGCCGTCGTTGGCCTGCAGATACTCGTCAGGGTATGTCCTCAACCTTTCAGTTGGTGTAAGATTTGCATTTAACAGATTAGTTGCTTTTATTTATGTTCTTATTATTTTGCTTTATAGGTTTTTCTATGCTTAATTCACCTTATGCTGAGTATTGATCAAAGTTGATAGTGTTAGGGAGCTAATTCTCACATTACTTATTTTCTGTGCACAGAACTCATTTTTCAATTATGGGCACACCACACGGCTTCGTGCGATGCTGACAATCACTCTGTCGGAATTGATGTCAGACGTACAAGTAGCCCAGATGCGGCCTGACGGGTCCATGGAGGAGAGTGGTGAAGCCCGGCGCCTTAGGAAATCCCTGGAGGAGGTGGCAGATGAGAGCACAAGTGAGATGAACTTGCGTGAGTGTGGACTAACTTCGACTACCCTTAATGTTGTTCAAGAAGGTTTTTCAGAGAATAAGTGGTCATGGCCAGAGGTGAAGCGGCTGTCCCAATGTCTAATTCTGGCGCTTGATGCTGGCCTTGAGCATGCCCTTTTGGTGAGCATTCTTTCCTCTGATTTGTTAGCCAAACCTTTTTTTTTTTTTTTTCTACTTGTGTTAATTACAGGCTGTTCTGGTACTGAAAACTCAGAACATGTCATATTTAATGTGAATGAAATGGATGTTGCTATTTTTGAAATACTAGCTTTTCTTATATAATTCTTATGTCATTGTTTAAATTATTACTTGCATCACCCTATTGAGTAAATTATAGTAATTTTTTTTTTCATAACTGATGTGCACATAAATTATATTTTTGGCTCTTGTTAAGGAATTCTGGATGTTCTTTCTTTAACCTTTAGTTATATTATACAGGGTTCTGTAGTCAATGTGGATAGATATGCTGCTGCTGAGGGATTTTATAAGCTCGCAATGGCATATGCACCCGTACCAGATCTTCATATCATGTGGCTTCTCCATTTGTGTGATGCCCATCAAGAGATGCAGTCTTGCGCTGAAGCTGCACAATGTGCTGTTGCTGTAGCTGGTGTGATTATGCAGGTGTGATCATCTTATCAACTACCATGTTACAGCCTAACATGTTTTTTTTTTGTTTTTGGAAAAAAGTTGCATGTATATCAAGGATTGACCTGTTTGTTTCAATGTTTCTAGTTGCCTGACCAGTTTACTGTGAGACGGGTTGGTATCAACCCTGGTTGTTATGAAAATGATTGACATGGAGCTGGCTGAAATATTTTAATAGTCAATACAGAGATTATATTGGCAGGACACCAAGTTTGATTCTAGTACTAGAAGAAAAACTTTATTTGCCACAAGAGCTTTCCACAGAGGATCGCATGCAAGTACTCAGTTCCTTCTCAATCAACTAATATATTATATCTACCAAAAATCCCTTTTAACAGGCATTGGTGGGAAGAAATGATGCGGTATGGACTCATGATCACGTGGCATCTTTGCGCAAAATCTGCCCAGCTGTCAGCACAGAGATCAGTTCCGAAGTGGCAGCAGCTGAGGTTGAGGGCTATGGAGCCTCAAAACTAACTGTGGATGCAGCTGTCAAGTACCTCCAACTTGCAAACAAACTCTTTGCACAAGCTGAGCTCTTCCACTTCTGTGCAAGTATCCAAGAGCTAATTATCCCAGTGTACAAGAGCCGTAGAGTGTATGGTCAACTTGCTAAATGCCACACGTCCTTGACCAACATTTACGAGTCGATCCTTGAGCAAGAACAGAGCCCAATACCTTTTATTGATGCGACCTACTATCGAGTTGGATTCTACGGTGAGAAATTTGG
This sequence comes from Carex parvula, assembly GCA_025461045.1. NCBI lineage: Eukaryota > Viridiplantae > Streptophyta > Magnoliopsida > Poales > Cyperaceae > Carex > Carex parvula. Next base: position 1,565,001 of record JAJGRW010000497.1, on the reverse strand, counting down.
GAAGCTAAACAAAAAGGAGTATGTCTTTCGTGAGCGGAGAGATGTGCGTCTAGGTGACATAATGGAGAAACTGAGCCACATATACGAGTCGAAAATGGACGGGAATCATTCCTTGCACATAATTCCTGACTCACGCCAGGTTAAAGCAGAAGAGCTCCAGCCAGGTGTGTGCTACCTTCAGATAACAGCTGTTGATCCTGTGATGGAGGATGAGGACTTAGGCAGCCGTAGAGAGAGGATATTCTCTCTTTCTACTGGTGCTGTACGGGCCCGTGTCTTTGACCGTTTCTTGTTCGATACACCGTTCACCAAGAATGGGAAAACTCAAGGTGGATTGGAGGATCAATGGAAGAGGCGAACAGTGCTACAGACAGAGGGATCCTTCCCAGCATTGGTGAATAGGCTGGAGGTGGTGAAGTCAGAGTCGATGGAGTTCTCACCTGTTGAGAACGCAATAGGGATGATAGAGACAAGGACTGCTGCACTGAGGAATGAGCTGGAGGAGCCTCGCAGCTCCGAAGGTGACCAGATGCCCCGTCTTCAGAGCCTGCAGCGCATCCTCCAGGGCAGTGTTGCTGTGCAGGTGAAGTTTTCCTTTGTTTCGTACTATCATGTCTTGGTGCATTTTAGTGTCGCAGGATATCTGAGGATTTCTAGTTTGTTGGGTCCTGCTAGTTTTTTAGTTAAGTGCCAGTCCATTCAGAGATGTAAATGACACCCAAAAACAAAAGGCTAAAACTCGCAAAATTCTGCAACTGTTTGAGACCTGTATACAATTTTTAGCTATACTCTTCTTTTCCAATTTTATATTCTGTTCCTCTTCAAACATAACAGTCCTGGTCTTTTGATTGCAAAGACATTTCAGAATTTAGTGTCCACGTTTCAATTTTAAGTGTGATTTTGGAACTTAAATTTTGAAAAGAATTTAGTGTCCAGGTTGTCATTTAAAATAGGATTTTGGAATTTACAGTTTGAAAAGAATGGAAAAGACACGGTCTGGATCCATGAAAATGTTGTGCATGCTATACTCAGTTTCCCTATTTGCTAGGGTGTTGGTTATAGTATTGCCAGATGATGGGCTGCTTTTAATTAATTTTTCACTCCTTGTCGTAATACAGGTCAATAGTGGCGTACTGAGCGTATGCACGGCATTCTTGTCAGGAGAACCTGCCACACGATTGCGCTCGCAAGAACTGCAGCAGTTGATTGCAGCACTGCTGGAGTTCATGGCTGTTTGCAAGCGTGCAATAAGGGTGCACTTCAGGTTAATTGGGGAAGAAGACCAGGAATTCCACACCCAACTAGTAAATGGTTTCCAGTCCCTTACTGCAGAGTTGTCCCATTATATCCCAGCAATACTTTCTGAGCTTTAACTTCTTGTTGTCATTCTTTTCATGCTTGGTTAGTATTTTGTTTATTCTTTTGAGGTTGTGGGGATTTTTTGGTTTGTATGTTTGGTTTGGTCTAGATCTTGCAATGCGCTGTAGCATAGCTGTAATATTATTATCTAAATTGAGGGAATATGTAGGCTGGCTTTTGTAAAAATATGTTTCCTTAGCTTTGGTTTTTGAAATTATCACGAGTGCGAACCTCGATTTTTGTATTGTATCAGTCTAGTATGAACCTCGATTTTTGTATTAAATCAGTCTAGTTTCAAGTATGTTCTGTTTGAAGCTCGGTCTAGATTATCAAGTTTTACAAAAAGATAGGAAGTACAACAAAAAGTCCTCTACCTTAATTTACAGAAGATAGGAAGTGCAATAAGATTTACGAAAAGACCATAACTTGCAAGTTGAAATGTCTTCAAACTTGATGAAAAGATAGGAAGTGCAAATAAATTTGCGAAAAATATTATAGGACAGTAAAAATTTACTTAATACACGCAAAGGGTGCATATTTTTTCTAACTGGTACATTTTATAATCTAGGTTTTGTAGTATTACGGCTGTGCTCTAGAGAGGGGAGAACCCCCTTCATTAAAGGGAAGGAACAGGAACGAAGGGGAACTCTGTGCGCGCCTGGGCTCCCCATGCCGTTCACCTGCTCTAGAAGAATGTAATCAGAGAGGGAAAGGAAGGAACACACTATTGTAGCGAGGGTAATGCGCTATACAAACTTCTCAAATTCGTACCTCCCAAATCGGGGTGTAGGTTTCACTGTAGTGAGGGAAACCGCATGCTGCCTCCTTCCTTTCTCTTCCTTCCCGTTCCTCTCCGCGTGGGTGTTGTGGAGCACAGCTCAAGAGGATGCAACAACTTGTATAGCACACTTTTAAGTTGGTAATGGCTAATTCCATTATATGTCCAATGAGATCTGACATTATATCCTTAATTTAGCTAAGTTCTAACTGAGGAGTTGAACCATACGAGTACTGCCTAACAAACAACAAAGGCCTTGTTAGTTTTCAACAAATAACAAAGGGTAAAGGAGCTGATGCAAAGGGATATTTTGCATCCCTGTTTAGTTTTCAAAGAGGCTCTTTTTAAGAAAGAAATTTATATTCATATAGTATTAGCGTAGAGGCTCTGGTTATCTATTTCTGTTAATTGTTCAGTTTTTTCATATTTGGAGTTGATTTTGGCTTGAGCTTTGATAAAAGTATTTTCTACTGCTATTAATCAGACTTAAAGCTACACATCTTGTTTAGTTCATCATGGCTTTTTTTTTTTTTTTGTATACTTCTTTTTATGCAATGATTAAGTGCCATTTTGTAAAATTCGTAAGATTTGTTTGCTTTAGGTGATGTTGGGCAAGAATTGAACTCTAGACATCTGACAGCATCACTCCATATCACAATATCCTTAATAAATAATAAATTTTCTCAACTTGTGGATCCATAACTTAAACAGCGCTCTTCATTTGTGTTTGTTGTATTTATGCACTACTGCCTTTTGATCTACCGATCAATCTGTCAAATTTGGTCACTGAGGTGAGTTTAGCTTATCGCCAAGATAGACATGTTAATTTATATCCACTTTCAAAGAACCATTACTGCAAACTTAGCTAGGTAGTAGTACCCGAGTTTGGTGCTATACTGGTCATGATATATTCACTACTGTCTACTGGCTTAGATTTGGTATATACAGATCAATACCGTACCACAAACAATTCGTCTACTGATCTGACCTCCTTAATTTCTAGCCCAATTTAAGTTTCTTTTTTTAGGCTAGTTTCATGTTTAGCAGAGTATTAAGAGAAAGGTAGCCTCAAACAGTCATGGTGTTATGATCTAGAGTATAACAATTAGGAAAAAATTAGAAAAAAATATATATTGGAGATAAAAGAATATAATTCAATGGAGACGTTTAGAATAATTAGATGGATAGATGCATGGGAGAATAATAAAGATGCATTAGATTGGGGTTTAGAAATGTAGAAAGAGATGACGAGTCTAAACTTATCCAATGTCGATTGGGGTTTTAGTTGAGAGTTAGCATCTCCCAATCAGTTGAGCTTCTTCTATTTGAGGTATAACGATGCCATGAAATCTTTAAATTAAAAAGTAAAAACACTCAAATGTCGCTTTGCTGTGTGCTTATCCCACTACCGATTCAAGATGTCTACTATGGGCCGGTGTGAGAGGAAATAATTATACCATTTATGGGTAATGTGGTTGAGATATCGAAAAATGACGGAAGTTTAATTACAGTCCACAAGGATGTAGCTTTCAGTGGACTTGCACAACTTGCAATTGCTGTTTTACGTAGCTTTTGTTTCCCCTATGAAATAATACCCATAAACTTGCAACTTGTGGCCACTAATATATTGCAAGTTTAGTTTAACTAGGTGCTTCACGTTGCGGCTACGCCGCAACCGTTTTGGTGGTCCTATGTGTGGATGTCAGCTTGATGTTGGTGCTTTTACAGATATGTAAAAGTCAAGTAGTGGAAAGAATTTGAAGCACCAATTGATTTCAACTATATCAGAACTCGTGTGAGTTATGTCTTCACGCTAGTGAGCATGACCCACTGCTCCAGTATCTGCATTAAATAAAACCTTAGTTATGCCTTATTTAAACTATATAATTTTAATTACCAGTATGTGCTACTAATTTGCCCCATCAGAAATTTTCATTTCAACATTTTACAACTCCTCCTAACTTTAAAATTAGAAGATCTAAATACTAAAACTACCAAACAAAGACAAATTATTAGTTTACCAAAGTGAATAGAAGAAATGTAACTAACTAACTAACATAGAGGACGACCGGAGAATTAATTAAGAAATGAAAAAGAAAACTTATTGGGGAGTGCATCTGCCTTCTGATAAATGTTAAATTAATGAAAACAAAAAGTTACCTGAAAGGTTGTACAAATGTCAAGATAGTACTGTGTTTAACTTCCAGCAAGCATACTATTATTCCAGTACTGGTAAAGTAGACAAATGAATGCTGATTTGGGAGAGGAAGATATGAATTTTTTTCCCCTTGTTTTCCCTCACCAGGAAGACAAATAAGATGTGACATAATTTCCATTAATGCTCTATGTAAGACTAGGAGAACAACAAAGTGCAAGTAATCAAACACTTACAAAACTTCAAAATCATAAAAAAATAAGGGTAGAATAGAATTAGATGAATGAGTGTGTTGATGATGTGACACAAATGCCAAATTAGAAAACTTAACCTTTTTATAATGTACAGATATGATAGAGTAAGATTTAAAGGACAAATATAATATATCAAAAGAATTGAGGGATAAATATGAAATCTGAGAAAGCTGAAGGGCAAATGCTGCTGAAATTTTGGATAGTTGGTTCTGCCTGTGCTAACTTTCGGGTTTTTTTTTACCTTTTCCCTAATTATATTCAATTCAACTCTGATGAAATTTCCTGGGTCAGGGTGTGAACTTTTTTCTGGTACAAGCAGTTCGTAAGTTGGTTTTGTCCTAACAATACTGGTTGGTGTATATGGGACACAGCAAACATGCATGTTTATAAATGTGTAAAGTTTACCAATAGCATTCTGAAACCTTTTTTTTTTAAACTGTTTGTTATACTTTTATTATCATTTGTTTTAGTAGAAATTTAACACGACTGGAAAGACAAAGCGAACGAATAATATTTCCAAACAGTTAACTTACTCTATTCAGCGAAGACAGCAGCTACAAAGTTGCACTGTAGGTTGCTTGTTCGGTCATGACAGCACCTGCAAACATCTATGTGTTATTTGATTGCAAAGTGAAAGAAAAAGATTTCCCAATAATCAACTTGTGAGCCTACATATTACTTATAACTGGATTGTGATACAAGGGTGAAACTGAGAAGATCAGGAAGTATGAGGTTTTTACGATAATATGATTTCAACAGGGTATGAGTTACTGACAACCACCAAAAATAAAAAAATAAAAAAAACAAAAAAAATAAAAAAGATAGGAACTTTTCTTCTACATTAAACCAAAAGGCTCTTAAAAATTGCATATAATTTCCTCCTTTTGAAGAAATTGAAAAGCAAACCCTGCCAAATTTTTAATTTAACATCACGATTAACAATCTTAATCATGGCCATTTCAAGTATACTCTAAAGCAGTAAGTTCCTTTCCTGTATAATGATGGGCATAGGTTCAAACTGCATTTTCTGATAAGATGAAATCATTTTTACATAGCAAAGGATCATTGCTAATTTCTCCAAATGACACAGAGAAGAAATGGACAACCCTGAAGGAATTTACAACATCCTTGAGTCTCAGGTCAGACAAGATGTCTCTTGCACCAATGGCTACACCTATAATTTTTACCACAATAATTAATTGGAACAGAATAAAAATATAGTCTCAGATATCACAGAACAACAGACAAAGGCAATCTTCATCCATGTTCAACAATGGAAAATACCTCACCCTTACAACCCAACCAAATCTTACAAATATTACCCAAATTGTTAACCCTCGTCACCTCATCTCTTTGTAGAGAAGAATTCTTTTGGAAAAAAAAGAAGAAGAAAGAAACCAAGGGAGCGGCAGAGTATCAGAAATATGTATATATGTTTCTTCCCAACAACCCAAGTCCCCTAGAGCAGAGACATAGCTCAAATATTGCATTTTTTTATATTTATTATTTTTTTCCTCTTTTATTAGTTAATGAGACCCGGACATGAAAAATAGCAGGCAAACAAATGGGAAATGAAAGGAAGGGCAAAAAAAAATAGAGAGTAGTGAAATCAACTGTACATGGCCTAGAGCGAGCTGTTGCCTTTCCCGACTTGGCTGTTCTGTTGCTGTTTCCTGCGATCACTGTGGTGCCTTTTTCTCTTTGCTCTTGTTTCTGTCGCTGTCTTGTGCTGGTTCTCTTTGTCTACTACCTCGTCTATGGTGCTGTTGCTTTGCGGGTTGAGTTCTGGCTTCACTGATACCCATACTGGTACCAGCTGAAGCACTTTTTTTTTTGGTTCTGACTTTGCTGGTACCAGTTGAAGTACCTTTCTTTTGCCCTGGTTTTACTAGAACTGATTTGGTACTTTGCCCTCGTGCTGGCCTACTTCTGTTGCAAAAGAGAAAAACGAAAGACGGAGAATAACTCACAGTGTAGGAGGAACTACTCCAACCGACAATGTCGGCCTCACCGCCCGAAAAACCAGCTACCAATGGAGAGAAGGAGAGCTACGTAAGGAAAAAGTAAGAAACTTGTGCATTCACAAAGCAGTTTATAACATTTTTCTTTTTTTTGGAATTGATGAAGATAATTATTTGTTGGTCTTTCAGGCTGGAAATGGTAAAATGTTGTTGATTCATTTCTTTTTCTTGAGTTGGAAATTTACGCCCTCTGACATCATTCTACAGCATATGTCTTTAGTTCTTTACACCAGCATCCAATTTAATTTTGTGCTTGAGTTCGTGATCTCTAGTACTGTGGGTAAATATAAGCTGAACATATAAATTTTAGAAACTATGGTACTACTCAAGAGAGCATTATAGTAATGCAAAATTTATGTGCCACTGAAAATTAACATCTACCAGAAATATTTGCCATTCTTTGTATTTGTTACCATGTTCGATGATATTTGGCATAAACATTTGGCTATTTCTATAAGATCAAGGATTATCTCAAGATAAAATGTGTTTTCCTGTTCATATGTTTAGCACATTGGGCTATTTTGTGTACTTATTGTGCTACACATTTTGCATATAGAATTTGATAAATAAAACAAAGGACAATTAAATCATTTGAAGATAGGAAAAGATAAAGGGAAATATTTGAAGCAATTGGACAAATCTTTTTTTGGAAATATTTGAAGGGAAATATTAAATCATTTTCCATATTTTTGAAGGTTTTATAATTACTGTATTTCAAATAGCATCCGAAAGTAGAAAGGGGAAAAATAGAAAAGAAATGGGTACCACAATTGAAAGTACAGCTACACAAAACTCCTTGTTGGGGCCAGCCAGCAAAGCTACAGCTCTGATCAGTCTCCGTGAGGTGAGCGGCGTCGAGTCAGATGGGGAAACGATGTAAGAGTCGGGTGCGAGGACGGTCGGCAACAGGTGAAGAGCGGAGGAAGTGAGACAAATAACCCCAACAGAATGAAGGCCGCTTAAAATCGGGGAGGAGAAGGCGGTGGGAGGAGGGCCGACACGTTGCAAAGAAATGGTAACGTGGCATACTCGAGTGGAAGCTCGCAGATAGGTGGGGCCCTATGGGAGAGCTCAGAACGCCGAGGGAGCGATTTGGTTTTTCGGGTAAACTAGGTGCGTCGTTGCGGCTCCGCCGCAACAGTTTTTTTTTTTAAATGTTGACGTTCATGGGTGAAATTAAATGGCAATTGGAAACAACAATTGAAAATAAGATTGGAGACAAAGGATACAGTCTTGTTGTAATAAATGTTAGTTAAATTCCAAACTAAATTATACATAACACTGTACCAGCACAGACAGACGAGCTTAAAAATGTTTACCGATAATTCATATTAGAGCCGGAAGAAACTTAAGGCATATAAATGCATATCAGGGAAAAGAGAAACGACCAGTATTGCTATTGGACCTGACCAGCTGGGTCGTCAAGAAAGGAGACTGCCAGGGTGACTTGGATAGCATATATGATTTTGGTTGATCGACTGGTGACCCAATTTCACTTTCTATTTCCTATGCAATAGTAAAAAATTAGATGAAAAATGAATATGGGAGACAAATAAATAGATGTGAGGTAGAGAGAGAGAGAGAGAGAGAGATGCTTACAAAGTGGGGCATGTTGGTATTAAATTTATGAGGACCCAAATCAGTGGTCTTAGAGCTTGAAGGGGTGTTTTTCTCTTCTCCTCTATCGATTTCTTTGATTCAGCTATTGCCATGCTGCTCATCTCTGGTCATACCTCAACTGGAGAAAACAGTGCATGCTCTAAATCAAAAAATGGGACTGCAAAATCAAACAGTATGTGCAAAGGGAAGTAATTTGAATTTAATGTTGCGAGAAGATGAAATTCGGAGAATTTGGATAGTTTGGTTACCTAAGAAGTGGAAATTGGGGATACAGTTGAAGCTTCAGCTTCTTTGAGATTCTCTCTTACTCCGAGGGCTTTGTGTCACTTTATTGGAGTCTGGATCCTCTGAGGCAATGCTTATTGAACAGGAAAAAGGAAGAACTTAGAACAAAGTTGCAAAAAGTACTTTTCTATCACAAACCTGTAAAGAACAGATTTCAATCCTAAATTGGCCAAGAATTTCGACCACAAAAAAATCTTACAGAATTGCCACCAGGTTACAAAATAAGTAATTTAAACCTCCTTAATTTAAGTAACAACTATGTATGGTTTTTCGACCTGAACCGCCAAGCACCAATTTTTGGTACTGTACTCTTCCTTGTTAGTAATTACCTTACTAAACTGGTACCTACGATTTCTTATCAGACCCAAACCGGAAAGCACCAATTTTTTTAATATTGTACTATTCCTAATTAGTAACTACCTTACTAAACTGGTACGTACTATTTCCTATCAGACCCAAACCCGCTAAGCACCAATTTTACAACCAAAACCCTTACAGAACTCACAGTATGCCTCTAAAAAAAAGGTCAAATTATGCAGTATGCCTCATTGTTTGCTCCTTGGTGTCATATCAGAAAACCCAATATTAAAAAAGAATGACAAATACAATGCATTCACTTGCCAGCCATTGACAAATTCTGTACCTGACCCAATTTGAGAAAAATCAAAACATGACAAGGATCAAATAATCTGATTATTTCTTCATCTTGTAGTCTAACCTTTCTTGTTCCGAACAATTTCAAAATTATGAGCAACATATTAGCCATGATAATTATTTGTAAATGACATCTATGACAAGAGGAGATCAAAGTAAAAAGAAAGTTATTGGCAGTTAGCATCATCATTTTTTAATATTTTCAAGTTGACACCTAACCTTGAATTATTAGCATCAGCATTTTCTAGGTGATATCTATGACAAGAGGAGATCAAAGTAAATATTTGGCCATATATAAATTGTAATGTAAAGACCTGATTAAGCTATAGAAGAAGTGTGTTGCTGTTGTCAGCCTTAACAGTAAAGGTTGCATGGAATTTTGTGGCTGTCAATCTGTTAATTGCAATTAAGATAATCTGCATGCATTTTTGTAATTAAGATAATTTCTTAGCACTTTTTTGCAAAATATGGAAAAGCTGGGTACCATAATACCATATTAGCATCTGCAGAACAATTTGTATGGAAAGTACATTTCTCCAAATTAGTACGAGCTGCATCGAAAGGCACACAATCAAATATGTCAGATTGGGCTCCAAGTGTTATCTCTAGAGTCATGGCTCGCACATGATAGACACAACTCCTTTACTAATGGCCTTCAGTGGAGCCTTCCATTTCCCTGATGATTACCTCAAATGGAGAAGGGGTGCTGCTCTTGGTGGTTTTAGCCCTATTTCTAAGAGGGGTTGAAGCCTCTCTATTTGCATTTCTAACATTATTGTTTTCAACCATCTACTTTACAAAAATGAAGTTACTATATCAACATTAACTAATAAGAAGTTAATTTCTTTCGTTGGTAATAAACGATGTAGTACGTAGTGATGCAAAATTATCAGCATGAAAACCTTTGGTGAGAAAGACTTCAACATTATACCCTGGCGATGAGAAATGTACCCGACATACTATGAACAATGAATTGTTATTTACCATTGCTGACAGACAAAACATGCCAAAATGAAAGGAAACTACAGAAGTTGAGATAGGTTAGGTATTAGAGCAACATGGGTGGGATGCAGACATATATGCAACATCATGCGTTGAAATCAGAGATTAATCAATGTACCAATGAATAATTTGAAAAGATTCAAAAATCAAAGAAAAAAAATACCATGTGGCATTCTTGAGCAGTTTTCTTGATATATGTTATAAGCTTTTCTCTTGGGCTTGCAGTCCTCGACTCTCCCTTTCTATTTATCTAATGGATCTATATAACATCCTCTTATTTTCTCTTAGTAACTTGCAGTTTTGGAGAAAAACAAAAGATGTGTCAACTTGGTTGCAAATAAAAAAAATGAAAATAAGAAACTCATGATATGGCTCAATAATGATGTTTGAAAACTCATCTTGAAGTCTGTTGTTAAACTTTGTTATTCGGTTTAGTCTCCTAATCAATTTTTATATTAACATCATTGCATGTGGGAACAAATGAATATTAAATACCAGGACTTGCAAAATTATAATAATGGAAGCACTCATAATGATATCCAATTTCAATTAAACCGTACCAGCAGGGGTTTTCTTCTTGCCGAGGAGAAAAATCATCTTCAAATGCTGCGAGTCATTTAAATTCGCAAAATTGAAGAGATTAAATAGGAGGAATTTGAGTTGGGAAATAGCTCAGTGAAGTAGTAAGTTAAGTGGGTGAAGAAAGAAATATAAAGGAAAAAAATTACAGTATACCTCTGTGTAGACGGAGAATAGCAAAGAGGGCGAGGCAGACAGCTGAAAATCAAAGTTTTTCTAGTGGACGACCTTGCATAGAAGATGCAAAATAGGATAAATTTTTCTTTAGATTCCACACATTTTCAGAGGAAATAAAAGAAAACCTGAATCGCCTGACAAAAGAGAAAGAAACAGCAAGAAGAAAAGTACCTGAAGAAGAGAGGAGAGAAAATCACAGGATTGCATGGCGAAGGGTATAGGAAAGATCCAAATCACACGATTGTAGAGCTTCGTCGTCCTCAAATTGGGGAGAAGGCAAATGGAGGAGAGGTGGAACGGAAGAGGAAGGAGAAATCGTAAGCGCTGTCCCACCGAGTACGCCTGCTAGAAAGAGCAGATGCGAACTCCGGGAGACTGGGGTGACCAACACGTAGAAGAAGAAGAAAACGTGGCGAGCGGAGGAAAAAGGAGGGAAGACATCTGGTACCGAAGAGCGACGCCAGCGTTGTTTTCAATTTGGGGCGAATTGAAGAGGCGAATGGTGTGGATGTGATATTGGAGATGACGCCAGCCGACGTCAGATCAATTCATCTGAGGCCCTTCATCTCTGATCCGATGGCAAAGAGAGGGGGTGTCACTGTTGTTTCTACAGTACAACCCCATTGCCGATTGAGGGTTTTATAATATGCATCTCACCATAGCTCGTTCTTTTTTATTTTTTTTATTTTTTTTTAAATCCTCAATTTTTATTAAATACGAATCCATATATAAAGTTCGTAAAATCTTAATCCACGCGCATTTGAATTAGATTATAATTTATAACCTGATTGGAATCCAATAACTACTCCCGAATTTGACTTTGTAGTTTAAAACTTTAAATTAAGTTTTAACAATTAATCTCCAATAAAGCGCGCAATAATAACTGGAAGGTTTCCTGAGGTCAGAGATAGCACTAATTAAACTTTGTTGTTTGTCATAAATTTAATCACTCAATAAGTTAAGAATCAGCTTTTGATTTAGTGGCAAATTAATTAAGGCAATGTTTACATAATCCGTATGAGAGGTCACTAGGTTTGAAATCCGAAAGAAGCAATCTTTTGTGGATATTAAATAGTTTGATGGTGGCTTGACATCCAACCTTTACTCAAAAAAATTAATCACTCAAGTTTGATTTGTCTCTATATAGTCATTGAATTTTGTTATTTGTTTCAATCAAATCACTCTATAATATTTTCATTCAAAATATTAACAAAATATGTTTATTCATTATTCTTTCGTCCAAAAAATAATAAAATATAAAATGATATGAGATGGATGAGTATATATATTACGTTAGTATTTTGGATTGAATTAGTTTTTTAGATAAATAAAATTATAGAGCGACTTAATTGAAATAAATAAAAAGTTTAATAAATATAGAGGACAAATCAAACTTAAACAGGGTTCTAAATAGCGCACTATAACGGCGCTATAGTATTTTCGGACCATAAAAGCTATGGCGCTATCGGCACTATAGCGGCACAATAGTGACATAGTGTCGTTTTTTTAACCGTTCCGCTGTGACGTGATAAACACTATTGAGACCTTTGAACTTAAGTAATCAATTTGTGATAGATAACAAAAATTTAATGACCTCTCACCAAATTTACCCTTAAAACTAATTAGAAAATAAATATGCAATTTATTCACGGCTCCAAATCATCCCCGACCACAATACAAAGCACTCATACATTAATTGGTACAGAAACTGAGAAATGGCAAAGGCAAACTGACAAAACCATCAACCAAACATAAACAACACACTCTTAAATCTTATTTAATCCTCCTAATTAACCATACTAATCGGGGAACATGATATGATGATCATGATCAATGAAGCCTGGGGCTATCAGCCTGAACCAGCTTGAGCTGGATGCCACCGATGGTAACATCACCACCGGCCGGCACGATCGTGACAACCAGCTTCTCGGCATCCTCTGCTTCAATGTCCTCCAACACTGCGGTGAGACCGAGCTTCAGGTTCGTCTTCTTTCCATTGTGTTTTGCCGCTTCATTGCTCCCTTCTTTTGTTGTCTTGTGAGGCAGCTTCACAAAACTTCCCACAAATTCACCGAAATCCGGGCCTGCCAGGTCACCGTAAGGTGCAGCCACAAACACATCAAACCTGGCAGGACCGTGCGATTCAACCTTGATGTCTTGGATTTGGAGCAACTCAACCTTCTCGTCCTTGTCCTTCTTCCTGCGGTTTGTCTTCGGGCGGGGCACCATGACGCGCAGCGGAGTTGAACTGAGCTCACGCGGCCGCGTACCAAAATCGCTGATTCGTACCAGATTCAGGTCCTGTTTACGCTTCGTCTCTTTGGTTTTCTGTACCTTGAGGCTTCCCATCCAGGGAATCGGCACTTCCTCATACGTGTACCGCAGCTTCGTCGGGGTCAGACAGTCCTTCACCTATAAATTACAAATAATCAATAGTTCTTAAAAGCTCGGGGAGTGGAGGATTTTCCATGGGATATTGAACGTCCATCCGCATTTAGATTCGTGCATCCATCGGAACCCCCTCCATAAAAGGTTGTTGCTATTCAGTTAATGGACTGATTAAAATAATATGTTAGATGAACATCAACTGGATGTATATCATTAATTGCATAGATTACATATAGAATTGATGAACGCAATAGATGCCATGGCCAATCATAATTAAAACCGGAAGATATGGAATCTCGTAATAAATGTTAGGAGCAACCCACACCTCCAATGGACCAATGATAAATGCCGAGCTGGTAAATCTATCTACTGTAATAATTGATAACGATCCAAATATTATCAAGGACGATACAGGGTTAGGGCCTAGGGCCCATATATTGAAACAGAATAATCATTACTGGTTATAATTAACTGAGAGACATGTTTAGAAACTTTTATATTACACTATCCATAGAAATTAATAAAATATAAAAGAGGAAAGTAGAAAGAGTACTGTAGTTGTTAGATTGGTAGAATGATCAGATTCAATGTTTCCGAACTAATATTTTGTTTTTCAATTTAAACGGGTTCTCATTGCCACGGAAGATCTGAAGTACATCCAAACTTTTTGCAGGTTCTCTCAAAAACAAAACTGAATAATTTTTATGTCGTTTTCTGTGCAACCTTATGTGTTGTTAGGAAAAATGCAAAATAAAAGAAAAAAATATGAGAGCAGCTTGGGTCCGATGCCCATCGGACCCAAAGTGGGTTAGATGGGCTCGATGACCGTCCGATCTGCTTCAAGATTCATGCGCACGTAAATTAAAGCAGATGCGAAAGTTCTAACGTGAATCTTACAGCCGATCGGACGGTCATCGAGCCCATCGAACCCACTTAGGGTCCGATGGGCATCGGACCCAAGCTGCTCTCGAAAAATATTGGATCGGAAGCATTGAATCTGATCCAAACTTTTGGATCGGAAACATTGGATGCAATCTTATTATTAGTGCCCGAAAGTTTGTACTCTCTCAATTTTTATTGATTTCTATGAATAACAATTCTCTCGATATTGACTTCGATCTACTTGACGATCGAACTATAATATATATATTTACATTCCTTTTTTCATATGCTGTGATCAAGAAGTGAATTATTTATTTTGGAGTACCATTCTTTGAGGGGACGTCACTGCAATAAGGGTCCTGAAATACTAGTTTGGTTGTACTGATATATCATTCTATACCTTGACACGAACGACCCGCTCATGCTCGTCATAGAAGACGAATGATGCGTCAAGCCAGTCGGGCTCGTTGAACTCGACCCGATTACCTCTGAAGTTCCTGTAGAGGTGCCATAAGCGATCCACATTAGCGTGCAGGCTGTAAAACATGCAGTCCCTTGCTGCTGTGGCAAAATTGCCCATGTCAGTGTGCGGATTCTCAGTGGGCCCCACAAACTGGTGGATGCCGTTGTGGATACCCTCGAGGCCGCCGCTGCCCTTGCCTGATGAATCTGGCTCGCCAGCTCTCAGCGGGTCCCCCATGAACAGCTCGGGCAGCTGCATGCTGTTCTTGAAAGTCGTTTGCATGTAACTCATGTTCAGTTGCACGAGTTCATCATCACTAGACGCGTTCGACCCACTACCTGCTCTATATCCATACCTGTAATCTAGAAGTTTAGGGTAGTAGTGATCCTTGTTCCTGCTCATCAATTCAAAATAACATTAATGTTAGTCTTTAATCAAGTAATTTCTTTGAGTCAAACTTGTTTCATTGTTTGTGCATTAACCTATATATCCTTTTCTTTTCTTTTTTGTTTGACACCTAGCTCCAGATGAGAAATTAACAGTAAAACGTAAATAATTAGATACCTATTTTTATTGTAGAGGGGAGAGTTTTCATCGGAGGTGAAGATCTCTGGCATTGTCATTCCCTCCTTCACGTCGAAGTTCCAATACGGTAGCGTGAATGTGTCGTCGTCAATCAGCTTACCGAGAATCCGCTCAAAGAAATGCAGGTAGTACCGGTGCCATGGCAGGAAGAGCCAGCTGTAGTGTACTTGAAGTGCTACACCGGGGTAACCGACCTGATCATAGGCACCGTTGCAGTATGCGCAATGCACAAGTGCCTGCTGGTAGAAGTTCCAGGGGTGGTCGCTCTTCAGCTCCTTCATTTTTTTCACCGCCTCCCTGTATTTATTCATGTAATCAGTGTCTTCCTTCACCTCGTGGGCCGGCCGCCTTACTCGCAGAGGCGTGCGTGGGAAGTCATAGTCAATTATCTCCGTCATGCTGTATGGTGGGCAGCATTTGTCTTCGCCCGAGGGAGCGCCCTGGGTGGCAATGTGGCATTTTGACAGGTCTGGTGGGGCCACCGGATTAGCCATTGCTGGAAGGATGACTCCTCTGGGAGTCATGACAGTGGCAGCGGCGGCAGCACCACCAAGACTGAGTAACACATCACGCCGGTCCATGGAAAATTTGTTTGCGGGACCATTGTTGTTGGAACTTGTGCTTGCTCGTGGTGGTACGAGACGAACCCGGCGTTCCCGTAGGCGACGCTCTCTCTGGACAGGGCATGCAGAGGTGGCCATGTTGGCCATGAAACCAACACGACAGGTGGCCATTTTCAGTTTTCTGTTACTTCCAGAAAAAGGAAATTGTATGTGTTTTTCTTGTTTTAATCAGGGCATGCGTATGAATATGTTCTGATATTATATGGAAATGTAAGAAGTATATGAGAGGAGAAAATGGAGCACGATGGGGATACACACTACACAAGCACACACAACCTTATCAGTGAATCAGAGTTGGTGAGCTTGAGTTTTGAGTTGATATCTAGTTGGGTTTATATAGAACTTGGAACGAGGCAAGATCTGTAAATTCGGATAAAATGACTGAGATTTCGGACGGAATTTGCTGTTCCGTTTGGAATATGGATTATGTCTCTACTTTATCATTTTTATTTCTACCGAATTGTGGGTGGGAAAATTTTTTGTATCGTTTTTAAACTACATCTAAAAAATAGTAAAAAGTAAATTTTAAAAAAATAAAAACTGATCTCCAGATTGGTGGTCCCTAATGCACCTAGATGGTGTGAATACGGGACCTTTTAAAATTTAAAGCTAATTTATTATAACTATTGTGTGTACTTTATTCTTGGCGGTAACTCGAATAACGTTAAACTAAGCAAGTGTGCGTAAAGTAAATAGAAGAGTTAAGAGACACTTGACACGAGAGTTGTTTACGGAGTTCGGCACTAACGCCTACGACTCCGGGACTTCGCGACCTTCAAGATATGGCGTGCCTTTCTTTACCTAATGAGAAAGAAGTACAAGGTGGAACCAGTGAGCCCTTACAAACCTTGAAAAGTCACACGGCCCAAGCACGGAAATAGCTCACGAGCACTAAAGGCTCAAGTGTATGAATCAAACAAGATGATCACTCAAGGATCATTCTATTTCTTACAAGATATTGATTATGGTTGTGTATGCCTGAGATTGGTGTATGAATATTGAAGTTGTGTGCACAAGCAACAATGGCTTTTTCTAGATCTGAAAGGAATTCAGAATATTACAATTGTGGACGGCTAGAGTGATAATCCAAACCTAGATTTTGATTATATTTATAGGAAACTGTACAAAATCAGGTATTTGGTCTTAACCGTTGCAACGGTTGATTAACGGTTACAACGGTTGCCACCAAACTATAAGTTTGGTTGCCTGCGAAACCTTAACGGTTGTTAACTGTTACAACGTTTGTCACAACGGTTATTCTCTGGAAATTCTGGGTAACCGTTGCAACAGTTGTCACAACGGAATAAATCGATTTGGCTGTGTTTGAATTACTCCGTTGCAACGGTTATTTAACCGTTACAATGGCTAAGGTAAAATACCTCATTCTCAAGCATACTTTACCAATTTTACAGATTTCTAAACCTAATCTCGAGATGATGCTTCTAGCTCCAATACTTCGTTCTTCATGACTCATCCTTGATTAATTATTGCAATTCATCATGCATCTGATGTGTACTTTAGCAATTCATATCGTCATGAACCTGCACAATATCTCAAGACACGAAACTGTAAAATTCAATGAATATGTGTTTTACAAATCTAGTCAAACAGACAAGTAGATTATGGCACAATCCAACACAGATATATTTTTATATGGATATTATATTTAACAGTTTGAATCCACTGTTTAAATTTTAAAAATAAATATATAGAATGTGGGTCGATCCATAATATTCACGTCACCATAGCCTCATTATTTTTTTTCTCGAGATTTTTATTAATACCCTAAAAAAAAAATAGCAAATCTGCCCTCGGTATTTTTTTTTAAAAGGCCCTGACGCCCCCACGTTTGGGCGGTCCACTCTCTCTACCAAACCGCCCCTCAGTGGGGCAGTCTGCTGCCTGTACCAAACCGCCCCATGCTGGGGTGATTATCTATTGCCTATATATTGGAGGGAACCCCTCCTATTTTTCACCCCATTTATTTCAAACTTTTACTCTCTCTCCTTTTTTCTCTTTTTCTCCAATAGATCAGCGATTTCAGGTAAATTTATTTTCTAAATTTTTAAATTTTATTTATTTTATCTTATTTTATTTTATTTTTAATTTAATAAGTTTTTAATTTTTTTAATTCATTTTTTTATTAATATATAACTGATAAATGTTTATTGGCTAATGTAGTTTCCAAAAGAAAAAATGTTGATTGCATTGTATGTGGGCTGGAAGCTTATCTGGGGTGCGGAGGGAGCACAGTACACGAAAGATGCAGCCTATGGCTTCGAGGTTAATGAAAATATCACATTTCTGGAACTTAAGCAAATGGTATACGAAAAGACTGATGTAAACCTCAACTAGTATGACATAGACTTAGTTACTCGGATTAATGAGGGTTATAGACCTTACTTTGTCATGTATCCAATAACATATGAGGGGTCATGGAGGGGTGTTTACAATCAATTTGAGTCAAGGAATATCCCGGTAATGGACTTATATTTCAGGAGAGTTCCGCGTCAATCCGGGGTTAGACCTTCTAGGGAAAATACAGGTTATGACAACCCGGGGTACCACCACTAGGGTTATGACAACTCGGGTTATGACACAACTCGAGTCATGTACCACCGTATGAACCGTACATACCACCCATTTATGATAATTATGGACCTGATTATACCACTGATTGTAACATGGATGATTATGCCACCGAGCTACCACCACCACTACCTCTTCCTCAACCCGTAATCCAAGCTAGATTTCCATCTGTACCAGAGTCAATACATATACTGTTACCCGTTGGTACCCGGAATGATACTGACATTGATGGTGAAGGGAATCGATGCTATACTAGAAAAGGAAATGGACACGGGTGATGATTGGGAAGGGGATTGTGATTCTGATCACTTATCATATGGTGATGCAGATGTCCCTCCCAGGGAAGACAGATTTTCGATTAGAGGCCGGACAGATAGGCATCCGGTCGCCACATTCAACGATACTAGTTCTTTTGAAGAAGCAGACATAGTTTACTTTGGGAAGCTCATCGTATACAATTCGGAGCTTGCCCCACAGCAGGTTTATACCAACATAGATGAACTTGTGAAGAAAATCAATGAGGCTCATGTTCACGGCAACTGGGAGTGCAGAGTACAAAAAAGAGATCGAATAAGGTTAGTTGTTTGTAAAGACGCACCGCGTTGCGAGTTCTGTCTTTTTGCAACCCCTGTGGGTAAGAGAGAGTCATGGATGATTAAGAAATATGAACCACCTCATACATGCAAGTCTGCATCATCAATGACAGACCATGCTACTTACGGCATCACTTATTGTCGTTGTAATTGAGACGGACATTTAAGGAGGACCCATCGATGAGCATTAAGGAGGTCGCTATGAGTGTGAGACTCATTTACAATCATGCAACCCCAAAATAAAACAGGTTGTGGAGAGGGCGTGAACTTGTGATTTGCAGAATGTTCAATAGTTGGTAGGGTTCATACAACTTGCTTGCACCATTGCTCTAGGCCATAGCAAGTACAAATTCTAGCAAAAAATATGAATGTTGGAATGTCAGCATACTCGTTGTCGATGACGTGTTGCAATTCAAGGCCATAGCATGGGCTTTTGGTCCATGTATTCAAGTTATGCCATACATTAGACCGGTCATCAGTATAGATGCATGCTTCATGTCTGGCTGTTACGATGAGAGACTGTTGATAGCATGTGCATATGATGCTGAAAACCCGTTGTTGTATTTAGCCTTTGCAATTGTTGAGAAAGATGATGGTGATAATTGGGAGTTTTTCATGAGCTTTTTACGAAGAGAAGTGGTTGGAAACATGTTCTTTTGTGTCATATCAGACCAGCATAAAGGAATCAAATATGTTTTTTATCGTAGAGATTTCGGATGGTCGACAACGGACAGCGAGTGTGTGCACAGGCTGTGTATGCAACACGTTGCAGACAACCTAAACAAGAATACCGGATACAACAAATGGGTTGCAGATACATTCAAAATTTGTTGCAGGAGGAAGAAGTCGATAAGGGTAGAGATGTTCAGAGTTTTTGCCAAGGTATGTATATTTTATATTTGAAATTTAACATATTTTAGATAGAATTTTACTGCATTATTTACTTATATTTGTTTGTCTCTTTCTTTGACATAAATGCTTCTCTTTATTGTTGTGTAGTATTGTCCAAAGGCAAATACCTACTTTACTTAAGGTGGCAAAAATAATCCACAGAGATCTGCAGGAGCCACCCGCATATGAGAAAATATTTCAAGCCCGTGATGGAGGTTACCAATGGGGAATTATGACCACAAATGGGTTCGAGCCGTTGAATAATATTTTCAAGCAGAGCCGGATGTTGCCCGTGACAGCAATTGTAGAGGACACCTTCTACAAGTTAAATGCATGATTTGTTGAACGGCGTGCTAAAGCCACAGAATTAATAGAAAAAAATCAAACGAATTAAAAAAATAAATTAAAAAAATACTATAACAAACATAAATAAAATACTACAAGCCAGTCTACAACATAAAATACTAGTAGTAGATGTCCAGTCTACAACATAAAATAATACAATCCAAGCTATGGCTTAGGAGTAGTGGAACTTTCTCCTATCTTCCCCGAAGGCTGCAGCAACACGCAACACACTCCCACAATTGGAAACGATAATCGTTTACCGGATCAGCATTCTTGTCGATACATTTGGGGTGAACTCTTACGCCACAGAGATGACAAACGAACATCTCCGCAATATCTCCCCTAACACGACATGCGGGGCACACTTCCCAATCAGGTTAAGGGTCGATATCGCCGAAGTTCTCATAAAGAACGCTTCTAATTGTCGGATCATCCGTGGTAGCATATTCTTCAACCTCGTTGGGTGGAAACCCATAACGAGCTAAACGTCTCATCAAGCGGGCTTCACCGGTCCAAAAATTGTTAGCGAGGGTTATGCGAGCATTGCGTGCGGTTTCACTTCCTCCTTTTCTAAGTTCAGGTTTAATTGGGTACTATGGTAAGATCTAGGGTTTCATCAGACCATGATGGATTAAACAATTTCTAACGATTTCGAACCAATTTTGGACATTTTCTAACAATTCTTACAATTTATATTAATTCCTAACAATTTCTAAAAAAATAAAAAAAATAAAAAAATACCTGAAATCACCAAAATCGCCTGTCTCCTCCTCCTCCTCTACTTCCTATTTCTCTTTCAGCTAAGTTAGAATGAATTGTGAGTGGGCAGGAGAGAGAAAACCGACTTTACAGAGGTTTTCATAACAGACTCCTCAGTATGGGACGGTTTGGTACAGGGAGCAGACCGTCCCATGTTGAGGCGGTCTGGTATGAATAGTGAACTGCCAATTATGAGGCGGTCAGGGTCTTCTTTTAAAAAAAAAATACCGAAAGCAGATTTGCTATTTTTTCTTTTTCTTAGAGTATTAATAAAAATTCCGTTTTTTTTTTTTATCTTCAGTTATTTTTCCTTTTTAAAGCGAAACGGTAAGCTCCATTTAAGGCCATCCGCAAAGACACGTCATAGGCACATGGTTTAGTTTTTTAGCAGCATGATTGTGGCATTAAATTTTAGAGTAATGATAGGCACGTAGTAGGTATAAATCTTTCTTCTGGTTGGTTGACACTAAATGCTCATGTAACTCATGTGGAAATGTTGGTTCTCAACTTCCCAGGCAACAAATGCATACATGCAGTTTGCAAAAACAAAGAATAAACAAATTCAGAGAATTACGGTTTGAGATTGAGCGCAGCATGCGCTGGGACAAGTATCCTCTCCATTGCAGTAAAAGATTTTCTTCACTCTCCATTGCAGTAAAAGATTTTCTTCACTTTACGGTTTGAGATTAACTCTCAAGTCACTTTGAGATTCAGGCTAGCACAGGGCAGTATTATTAGATTTTGATATTCGTGCCAAGTTAAAAAGAAGAGTCCAGATCCAGTAATTGTAAAAGATTCTCTATTACGGTACCGGGGAGGATGTGAATTCCATGCACTGCAGTACCAAACTTAGCCGTTTGATATATTGTCGGTAGTTGTCAGCGCAGGCAGAATTTTAATTTATGAGGGTCAATATGCACGCAAAAATTTATAGTGCTCTTTTTTTTCTCACAAAAATATAAAATCAGCCTAAAACAATTTGTAAAACATAATGGGAATCGAATTTATTGTATATGTAGCTTTTTTTTGTCTTGAAAATTATAAAAAGAAATAGTAAAAGTTTAAGAGAATGTTTAGAAAAAATGGAATTAATTGACCCCTGATACCTGCGTAAATCCAGAGTGCGTATCGTTCGACATATCTCATATTTTGCATGACCGACATGTACGGTGTCTATTTGGAGATAGCGCAGGACTAATCTTATATGAGCTTTGAGGTTCGTGCAGAATGTATTGAACGGTTGACATTTTTCTAAAGGACACGCAAATATATGAGATATCTCAGAGGAAGCGAATTCGTAAATCCGCCCCTGTTATCACCGGGGAGCAGCTTGGGTCCGATGCCCATCAGGCTCAAAGTGAATTCGATGGATTTGATGACTGTCCGATCTGCTTTAAAATTCGCATCAGCAACTTTCGCATCTATTTTAAAATCGTGCGCACAAATCTTAAAGTTAATCGGACGGTCCCTACACCATCGCCGATGGACATCGGACCGAAGCTGTTCCCTATCACCGGTGGCTTAGACATTTTGAAAAAGAAACATAGCCGTTTGATCGGCTCCAATCGCAAAACTTCTCTACGCAACACTGGCACGTGCGAGGATACAGATTCCAAGGTGGACCGCAACATGTCATTTCTCCATTAGTGCGATGTACCAAAATTTAGCATAAGATTCTCGTGTTTTCAAATTTCTACAGGAACTGCATTTGAAATTCAATTTCATTTGGATTTCTCGTGTACCAAAATATTCTCTTCTCTTTTTTTGAGAAAAGCTTGGCAGCTTGGCAGCGGCCGCCAAATATTCTCTTCTCTCTTCTCTCAGAGAGAGAGAAGTAGCGTCGGAGAGTGCTTCTAAGAGCGGATTTGAATCCATTTGGCATGGACCAATCCGGTGGTGTAATGAATAATGAATAATTTTTAAAACATTAATATGTTAGAAAATGAACTAAAAGTTTGATCCGGTACAGCTCTTGCCCCATCGTTAGATGGATGAATATCCTCTCCAATATGTGTAAAAGATTATCTTCACTTTACGGTTTGAGATTTATTCTCAACTGCTTTGAGATTCGGATTAGCACAGAGGCAGTATTATTTGAGCTTTGAGATTTTACAAAGTTAAAAGAACAGTCCGGATCCGGTAATTCTAAAAGATTCTCTACCAAATTTTCGACCCACCCGCTGGATTGAAAATTTGGCTCGGTTTTATTTTTTATTTTTTTCCTGTTTTTAGATTTAATATATAAAAATAAATAGTTTTAGTGAAATAATTATTTTTATTTTATATTTATATTTTATTAGTATTGTTAATAATTTGAATATTATATGTATATTTATGCTTATTAGAGTAGAACTAGGGTGTTCTTAAGTTCATCAAACCCCTTCGTAAATTCAATTCTAAAATCTATTGGATTGGTTTCAAATAACGAATTTGAACCGTTAAAATTCATCTATCTTACGAGTGATGTGTCTACATGCAAAAATTTTAAGTTTTCAAATTAATTTTGTATAGAGTCGAGTGGTCAAAAAACGTTCAAAAACTGAATGCATTAAATTAATTTATAAACCTTCTAATTTTGACTGCTTGACTTTATATTAAATTAATTTGAAAGTCTAAAATTTTCGTATCTCATCACTCGTAGGTAGATGAGTTTCAACAGTTCGGATTCATCGTTTGAAACCAATCCGATAATTTTTAAAGTTGAGTTCACAAAAGGACTTGATAAACTTAAAAATATCCTAGTTCTACTATGTGTATTTTTATAATATTAGTATTATTAATAATTCAAATAAATTTCAACTTAATTTTGAGTCATCAGACAATAATTTTTTTTAACTTCAAACCAGATGACTTCCGGACTGTCCCCAAAGTCACATTGTAAATCTGTTTTTCAAATTGAGGTCATGTATTGAAATTGGAGTTTCTTATAAAAAATTATAGTAGTTTAAAGTTCTAATCTTTATTTGCATTTTTTTGGTTGGATTTCTTCAAGATGCAGATTAATTTATTTGCAATTTTTGTTAATTCATTCAATGAACGAAATATGATATCAGACAAACAAATAATTAGAAAATCAATAAAATTAACAATAATACTAAAAACTATAATAATATTAAAATTATTAACAATACTAATACAAAAACATCAATAAAAATTAAGTATTTTCGCTAATACTATTTATTTTTACAATTTATTTATATATATTAAACCTAAAAAATCACAAGACCATACCAAATTTTATGTCCACGTAGGTGGACCAAAAAATTGATGCGGTACACCACTTTATGTAACATTGTGGTAGGGGGTGTACCAACTTTCGGTATCCCAAGTGATACAAAAAAATTTGATTCGGTCCTTACTATTTTTGAAAAAAAAAAAAATCTATCATTCTGTAACATTTTAATTATTTATTTTCTAAAAATAAAAAAAATCTGTAATTAGGAACCCTTATCTTATGTGCTTATCCCGATGTAATTGAATAAAAAATTTCATTCGAACTTGCCCATAGGGTCTAGCAAAACGAGCCATAAATCTAACTTAAGAAATTTTACCGAACTAATTTTTCTGAACTTCTACCAAGTTTGACATTTTTTAAGTTAATAGCAATTTGCCCATTTCTTTTCCATAATGACAGATTCAAAAGTTTCAAACTAAACCTTTGTACTCTGTAGAACAAGCACTTCTAGAGTAGTCCGGGTGTGCAGTGTGCCAGTGTACCAGTCGGGACACACATATCTTGTCTGTGTCCTCTTTGCATATTTTCTAATTACAAAACTCTGATGTTGATACATATTCATTACTCCTTGGTGTATTTCATACTATACAAAAGACCATTGATGTGCCCATCAGCAGCAAATAAACAAGCAAATATAAATACGAACGCACACTCTTCTACTCTTCCTTCACTTGTCATGTGTCAGACAAAGCAACTATCTTCTTTTCCAGCTCGGGTCTGTTTGCCCCAACAAGTTTGTCGAGCTGCTTTCCTTCCTTGAGAAAGTAAAATGTAGGTGTTGCACGAACATCCCATTCAGCACTTAAATCCTAAAACATGAGCACATTGTAACACTTGGCTCTCCAGAAAGTGGCTTATTCACTACAGAAAATTAGTTGTCCAAGAAGCTATCGCAAAACCTTCTAATTTTTCTTCCCATTTTTCATAACTGAACTTTTCAAGTTTCTCCTGTGTTTTCTTATTTGAATTCAAACTTGGTATCATACAAATCAAGACCATATTCAGATTGTACTAGTTGGTATGGTCATTCTTTTTCTATGTCAACTTGTTAGTTTTGGTTTGAGGAAACAAAAAATGAGTCGAAGGCAAATAAGTAGAGAGAAGCCACACATGTAAATCAACAGAAAAGAATACAAATGAACAATTTCAAAATGAAGAAAATCATACCGCTAATTCATCAACATCTACGGTCAAGAACACGAGCGATGGATATTTCTCTGAAAACTCGACATACATTGGTGCAATCATTTTGCATGGCCCACACCATACGGCGCTAAAATTTGCCACCACCTAGTATCATTATTGTGAAGACAAAAGAATACGAGGTTAAACCAACATAGGAATTTAGAAAGACGAACATATGAATCTTATAAATAAATTCAGGACCCGTTGCAATTTGCAAAGATTGTTTGAACCATAGTTCTGTTCAGAAATGGGTACTGGTATTTACTCTTTATCAAATTGATGGCGTGACACTACCAGTACACATCCAGCTACCTTTTTTTCTATGCTTCAAATTGTTACCATACAAAAAATTGAGTGCTTTGATGTTACACAACAGTAGCAAATAACAGACAAAATTGCATATAACTTCACCTCAATCTGCAAATTTCTTACCTTATTTTATCCAATTTCAGTTAGTGTGCCTAGCGACAAGGATGGTTTAATTGTTTAAATGTTCACAATTTTGTCCCCACCCCTAGAGGATCCATACTTTTTCTCACATCAAATTAACACCAATCAAGCCAAGAAATATTTGGACAAAGTTTGTGGCAAAAACAAGATACCAGAAATTTTTAGTTTAAATACGCACAAATAGGCAATTCACTCATTATTTCCTCAATGGCTTTAAAAGCTTAGTATTATCCAAAAATGTTGTGTAAGCAACATGCGAATACAGCGAGTAGCAGGTAAAGTGCATACAATTTTTCCACTTTTGGTTGCTTCAGCTATTTTCTGGTCCCATTGCTCTTTTCTGGTTATGATATGTACATTCCCCCCAACAAATTCAGCCTTCTCGTCATCGCTATCTTCATCTTTTTGCTAAGTAAAGAGAAAATAAACTACTTAATAAAAAATTTATGGTAGAAAACCTAAACAAGTCAAAAGTGCAGAACAGTGGGTCATATATTAAAAATTATTAAATAACCTTTATCGAAGGATGTGTATCTGTACCAAAATTGAAACTTAAAGGGCAGAACCCCCATACCAGTACTGGTAAGGACATGATGTACATGTTGGTCTCTTCCCCTGCTACTTGGGTCTAATACAACTTTATTACTTTATAAATTAGAAAAAAAAAAGAAGAAGAAAAGACTCAAATTCCATTGGGGTACTGCTATTATCTTGGTACCAGAAGTTGATGTGTATCTGTACCAAAATTGAAACTTAAAGGGCAGAACCCCCATACCAGTACTGGTAAGGACATGAAGTACATGTTGGTCTCTTCCCCTGCTACTTGGGTCTAATACAACTTTATTACTTTATAAATTAGAATAAAAAGAAGAAGAAGAAAAGACTCATATTCCATTGGGGTGCTGCTATTATCTTGGTACCAGAAAGTCGATGTGTATCTGTACCAAAATTGAAACATAGGGGCAGAACCCCCATACCAGTACTGGTAAGGACATGATGTGTGTGTTGGTCTCTTCCCCTGCTACTTGGGTCTAATACAACTTTATGACTTTACAAATTAGAATAAAAAAAAAACATGAAAAGACTCATATTTCATTGGGGTACTGCTATTATCTTGGTAGCAGAAAGTTGATGCCATAATATGAGAAGCATATACATATAACTGTTCATTTAGAAAAGGAGGGCAACCTTTGAGAAGCAACTACCCATTGAGGTGTGTCAGCTGAAACAAATAACAAGACAAGAACAGTAATCAGTAGTTAATTAAACATTAAAGGTTTAAAAAAATAAATAAATAAATAACCAGACTAACCTTTGATATTTAGACCTGAATAGATAGTTTAATACTAAATCAAGACTGTCAAAATCGAAAACACTCCAATTGCTCAGCTTAACTTATCTTATTCTCAGCGGGAAAAGAAGCCACTTCTTGTAGAATCACTATCTCTTGGACAGTCTCAGCTCTTAACCGAAAAATAAATTGACATATGACTACAAAGGAAGAAAAGCATACAGGTAGAGAAATAGTGGGGGGGGGGGGGGGGGGGGGGGGGGGGGGGGTGGGTGGAGCAGGATTAAATGGAGGCAAAAGAGAAGGAAAACAACGGTTACCAGAAAGAAAGATTACTAGGAAACATAAGTTTCAAAGAAATTAAGCGAGATTACTAGGAAACAGTGATGGCCAAATGCGTTTTGGGGGAATTAACACTAGAATCGAATCTTGAGATTTCATTATTTTACCGACTGTTCAAAGGCAAAGGAGGATCTAATCGATTGAATGAAGATCGGAAGAGAGATTGGGGGAAGTCTTGCGAGACTACAAATCGATGGAGAATATACACAAAAAAAAAGGAGGTGAGAGAATCTGCTGACCTGAAATTCCGAGCGCAAGCTATTGCACCTGAGCTCGATCGAGATAAAAAGTTGAGATTGAGAATGGAACAGATCGTCGGATGTCGTGGACTCCTTCCTGGTCCTCGTGGATTTGCTTGGGACTCGTTCCATGAACAACTTTACAACATTGCCCTTCACAAGAAAAGTAATTCTAACTCGACTCCTGGGTAAAAATATTGACAGAGCTGTTTTAACTTCATACAGAGTACTTGTTATATATATAGAGGCAAATTCTTCTATGCACCTAAGGACCTATTTGTAAAATGAACATATTTTTATTTCAAAGTTCAAACAGTCGATCCGAATGTTCAACATTATCTCCATATTAAAATGTACTTGGAGGTCACATTTTACATTTTTTTGAATTTTTTTTACTATTTATTAAGATGGGTACATTTTACAAATAGGTCCTTATGTCCATAGAAGCATCCCTCATATATATGAGGGATGCTTCTATGGACATAAGGATCTATTTGTAAAATGAACATATTTTCATTTTCAAAGTTCAAACAGTCGATCCGACCGTTCAACATTATCTCCATATTAAAATGTACTTGGAGGTCAAATTTTACATTTTTTTTGAATTTTTTTACTATTTATTAAGTATTTTACAAAACTAGTCAAATTCAGACCATTGAATTTTGTACCCATCTTAATAAATAGTAAAAAAATTCAAAAAAATGTAAAATTTGACCTCCTAGTAAATTTTAATATGGAGATAATGTTGAACGGTCGGATCGACTGTTTGAACATTGAAAATGAAAATATGTTCATTTTACAAATAGGTCCTTATGTCCATAGAAGAATTTACCTATATATATATATAGAGTATGGCTAATGTGCTTCCTCTAGAATTTTCCAGATCATATGGTCCAGACTGTTTTTACTGTTCACCCGGATCTGAAATTTTCAAAGTGGCTTAATAAATAGTAAAAAAATTCCAAAAAATATAAAATTTGGTCTCCAAGTACATTTTAATATAGATTGAACATCTAACGGTTTGAATTTGTTGTTTGAACATCAAACACTAAGATATGCCCCCGGAAGCACGAGGCCGAAGTTCTAGAGGAAGCACATCAGCCATACTATATATATATATATATACACACACACACACATCAAACACTAAGATATGCCTCCGGAAGCACGAGGCCGAAGTTCTAGAGGAAGCACATTAGCCATACTCTATATATATATATATATATATATATTTATATATATTTTAAGTAGAACTAGGTTGTTTTTAAGTTCACCAAGTTTCTTTGTGACCTCAACTCTAAAATTTATAGAATTGGCTTCAAACGAAGAATCCCAACCGTTAAAATCTATCTCCCTTACGAGCAATGTGTCTATATGCAAAAAATTTAAATTTTTGAACTAAATTTGTATAGAGTCAGGTGGTAAAAAAAAATTCAAAAAATTAATGCATTAAAATTAATTTATAACCTTTTAATTTTGACCGCTTGACTTTGTACTAAATTATTTCGAAAGTTCAAAATTTTTGCCTATAGACGCATCACTTGTAAGATAGATGGATTTCAACGGTTTAGATTCGTTGTTTAAAGCCAATTTGATAGATTTTAGAGTGAGTTCACAAAGAAACTTAATGAACTTAAAAAACACCCTAGTTCTACTATATTTTTTATCATTAATTATTAATGGTGTGCTGAGAAAAATCAAACTAACTCTATTGATCATATCTTTAGCTGGTCGTACGCTGAATGAAGTCAAACTAACTCCTTCAATCTTTTACCAAAGCCTAATCAAGCTTGTTATACTGATACAGTCAGTGCCGACCCGATCCATACTTAGACATTAAAATGTTGTCTATCTTGTAACTTTTTGCAATTTTGTTTAAACTACCTAAGTGTGAAGATGATAAAGAATGTATTATCAAAAATAAAAGTTGAAATATTTACGTGCGTCCAACTGTCAAAGTCATCTCGAATCAGAGACAAGAGTTACTAGACATTTAGTGCATGATCGATACTGGTAATGATGCCGACATCTTATCTTGAATAACAGTACTTTTCATGTAATTTTTTAAGAGTACTGACGGTACGTGGGTGAGAATCTGCTGCGATCCGGGTACTGTGAACAGTACCCTGCAATTCCTGCTTTTTTTAAATCCAGCTGTCGAATTGTTTTGAGATGCGTGCACATAAAAATCAGTTATTTTGAGATGCGTGCACTAAAAAGTTGGACGGCTGGATTTGAAAAGGTAGGGATTGCAGGGTTTACTGTGCTCAATATTCGAATCGCAGCAGATCTCAATCCGACGGTACGTAGTTCGAACAATTTCGATCTTGAATAAGAGTGCACCACGCCACCGCGTCGTCCCGTAACCCGTATACATCAACCTTGTCCGGATTTTAATTTATACATGCATCATTCTCTTATTGAAATTTGCACATGATTAACGGGTGAATCACTGAATCTGCAGATGACATTAGATGTGAAGTCAGTCTATCAAATATATATGGATGTTAATTATATAAAAATTTTACGAAAAATGAAAATTAATTTTATAATACCATAATAATACGTCATGTCTCAGGGGAGCAAGCCGTATGGAAAAGAAGTCTAGAAAGTGGGCTCGTCTCATCTCGAGTCAACGGGCCGAGACTATGAGTGGGCGTGAATGTGGGAAGGTATTAATGCTCTAACCTCTCTAATACCTTCCTTAGTTGAGAAATGAATGCGACCCCTGTTACTGGGAAATTTCCGTTTTAAATAGGGGGGGCCCTACTGTTGGGATGTCTTGTCAACGACAGTAACGGGAGTCCGCATAGCAACTGGGGCGCCCGCATAATGGGCGGTAATACCCACATAATTAGCGGTGACGCAAAGTCGATATTGGACTGGACCTTATTGAATGAGGCCCAGCTCGACTTCGTGGGCCGAGTGGTTTTGAGTTGAACGGGTAAGGCTTAGTTTCAGCCTTCGCCCAGCCGTCCAGCCTTTGGGCTTCGGGCCTTACAATGCTTGATCTCGGGCTAGCCCCCTGAGGGGGTCGGAGTCCCGATTTCCCCTTCGGGCCTGCTAAGCAGTGACCCGACTGAAGTTTGTTTGGTCTCGGGCTCGCCCCAGGAAGGGGTCCGAGTCCCGAGCTATTCTTGGGCTGTTGCTGCATTAAGGGCCTTATTTTACTTTATTTCGGGTTGGTCCTTTGTGGGGTCCGAATCCCGAATCTTTTTATAGGCCAACTTCGGATTTGTTGAGGGCCTTTAGCGCATGGGCCTATCACATAATATTTTATTCAAAATTATATATAAAAATAAAATCATACGTAAATACAAAATTTTTATAAAAACAATTGAGAGTTAATTGACTTCATTCTTCCTTCTTAAATCTGTCTCCCTGTGATATGGTATAGTCAATATTGCATGGACATGGGTACTCGTATCGGATACGATACAGATACGACGATACGGTAATTTTCAAAAATCAAAAATACGATACGTCTATTATATATATATTTTTTATTATATTAATTATATTATTAATTCAACGCTTGAATTAAATATAAAAAATTCAGAACGGTCCAAATAGACATTGTATATATGAGCTACAAGCTTCTAACAACAAAAACCAACTAGCGCAGTGGTTGAGGGGAATGTGTTTGTTGTCGTAGGATCCGGATTCGATTCTCACTGGCACTAGAAATTAGTTTAGCATGGTACGTATTGCTGCGAGTCAAACCGTATCAGAGACCTTATCAAGAAATTAAGAATATGCCACGTAAGCGTATCAGAGCCATATCGAATGTGTATTCGTATCCAATATGCATCCAATACGGATATAGATCCTATTTCGTATCAGAGACCTTATCAAGAAATTAAGAATATGCCACGTAAGCGTATCAGAGCCATATCGAATGTGTATTCGTATCCAATATGCATCCAATACGGATATAGATCCTATTTCATAGAGGAGTATCCGAGTAACATAAATGCACAGTGCACTTGAGACGTATGCTATGAAGAGGAAAATGTTTGGGCAACAAAAATCATTCTCTGCCATAATTTATATTAGTTTCTAATTATAAAATAATTCCTCATTTTCTAACATAATCTCTTCTTTTATTAAGCATATAAATATCATCATTCTCTACCATAATTTATGCTAGTTTCTAATTATAAAATAATTTCTTATTTTCTAACATAATCTCTTATTTTATTAAGCATGTAAATGTCTTCATCTGCTAACGGTTGTGATTAAAAGACGAAATTTCAGATTGAATATTAGCTATCCGATTAAATAATCTGCCTTTATTTGATTTTATGCATCATTTTGATGTTTTTGTACATGTAGAAGTTTAAATTTATTTATACACATACTCTTCACACGTATTCGCCGCAAGTTTATTTAATATGTATTCTTTTGGTCCTCATTTTTTTATTTTTTAAATGTCATTTCAGAAAATTTTAGATTGATTGATAATTAATTGGTCATGTTTTTATTTTTTTTATTTTTTATATCATATAAGAAATATTATTTGTTATTTAATGATCTCAGTTAAGTAAACATGATCCTATTATATATTTTAGGTATACAAATGTATATAAATCCTAAAGAGATGATGATGTATGAAATGAAAATATATCATTTTGTACTAGCACAGTACTAGTTTATGTTAAATGCTTTAGTGCTGTTAATATACCGACGTTGCTTGTGTATCTTTACATACTTCATTCATCGTTTCATGCATGATTGATCAAACAGTTGTTGATACCAGCTGTCATCAATAATAGATCGATGCTCATTGAATGTGCAAGTAGCTTGTTGTTTAATTTTTATAGTCTTAATAGGCTTTGTCTCCTTTCTTTCTACCTCTATCACCTTTTCCTTAGTTGTTCCTTTTTATTAATTGAAGAGTATTATATAAGATAACTATTCAATCCGATGCACACAGATAATTCTGTCGGTAACACGAGATAATTAAATCTGAATCTAACAATAATTCGAAGTCAGGCTAGAGCAGAATCAGAAAATTCCAATAGAGACCTAAAATTTAAAATGCCCAATGTAGTGAGTGGGCTTTAAAATTAAATCACCTCAATCACAAAATAAAGCTGTAACCACTAAATTAGAAATAAATATTTAATATTAAAAGAGCTAAAGTATATAAAAAGTTATAAAAATAAATAAATTTTAATATATATAATTATAATATTAAATTTATAAAAATAGCTTAGCCGCTCGAATAATAAAGTCTAAATTTTATTTGTTCGGCTGCCATTGCTATAATGTCAAAATTTTCCAGGCTAAAAAAACCCGCTCGACCTGACCTGATATATATTAAGGGCGTAAACGGTTGGATACAGATCGGATAGTGGCCTTACCGTATCCGTATCCGTTATAATTTTTCGGATACGGATACGAATACGGATAGTCTCGGATACGGATACGGATACGGATTGGATATTAAACGGATACGGATTGGATATTGGACGGAAACGGATACGAATATGAATATAATTCGGATAATTAAAAATAAATTACTAATATACATTTTAATAAAAAATAACATCTAAATATAACTTCTTTCATTCATAAATTAGATCTAATATTTTTCATAAAAAATTCATTGGTTACAAAACATATATAATGTTAACAAAATAATAGACACTAGTCATGTCATATCGTTCATCAAAATATACTTCCAGAAAATGTAACACGTTTCTAAATTATTTTCGTAAAAAAATATGGAACGTCTTGGATCGTTAAATTCCCAATAGAATGGAGATCTTAAATTTCCCTGAAGCCCGTTAAAAGCCCAGCACATAAAACATTTGAGTCCAGTCTCCAATGATATGATGGCTTGACCGGTTTCTTTGTCAAGGGCTCAACCGGCGGTGAAATTTGGATATCCGAATTAAATAAGTTGTCGGATATTATCTGTATCCAGATCCATATCCGATTCAATATCCAGAACCGTATCCGTATCTGTATCCGGTAAAAAATTATCCGAATCCGAATCCGTATCTGAATATCCGAGGAATGCGGATAATATCCGATCCGTTTACACCCCTAACTGGATACGATTCTACTCGACTAAATCAGAGTTGTTCAAAATATAAATAACTATTTAAAATCAAATTGACACAAATTAAATCCGTTCGATTGTCATCTTTAATAATATCCTCTTGTTCGAGGGCCCACTTTTTTCCCGCCATTTTCAATAATCTTGATAGCTGGCGGTAAAGAAAAGGACATGTTGTGCCACGTGGCCGAGAGGCCCGAGACTGGTTGCTACAGTCCATGATATTTTGTCGAGGATTGTTAAAGAATAAAGTATGAATGGGGTCCCCAGATGTACTTACTTCGGTGGACCTGGTACAAAAGACTAATAATTACCATCACGGCAGCTCATGTTTTTTTTAGTAATTTAACAAATTTGGATGGTAGACCGGGTGTGCATGAAATCTGTCTGATTCACGCACATGCTTCACTCTTCCCGCGCTAAGAAGCGAGCGTCTCCGATTAAACAATTCCTAACCATATTCCATGCCCTAATCGTCTCCATTTATACAATTGGCCAGTGTATAAGGAAAGAATGGAGGTTTCCGTTTCTAATCGAAACGGAGAAAAACAATGAAAAGAGGAATGCTAAAGGGGGCGGCGGAGAAAAGGAGGGAAAGTTATTAGATATCAGAGACAATTAGTGCCTCAGAGAAGGGAGGAGGAGAAAGAGAGAGAGAGAGAGAGTAGCCTCGAGATTTGTGCCATCCGAGAAGCCCAGTAACTCTAGTCTCGCGCAACGTAGGTAGGCCAGCCTAACACTCCGGCGAGTCCGTACCTTGGTTTTAGACGCGTCGCCGCTTCAAGATCGTGCTGTGCATCTAGCGTGAGATGCGGGAGAAGTCCTCAACTGGTATTTCTGCTGAGGTCACCGTAGGGGCAATGGAGGCCCAGTTTTTGCACTATTGCAAGGTCTCTCTCTCTCTGTATGTCCGATGGACCATGTAGATTAAATTCGCATACTTTGTTTCTTAATTCAGGAAGCATTGCCATAGATCTGTATGCTTATGAAGTTTTGAACTCGTTTTTGGGAACTTCTTTTTTTGAGTCTCTACTCTTAAGTTCACTGACTTCCAGGGTTTATCGCTAAACCTGAGGCATTGCTAGATAGTTAGAAAAACGATTTTCTGTCAAATTGGTTTCGGATGGGTTTTTCAGTAAATTACGAAGTGCTGAGATATTATGCCCTGAAATAGCGCTCATATTTAATAAAAGAAAAGAAAAATGATGGCCTTTTAAATCACTATAAATTAGTTGCTGGTATATTACCTACTTCCAGTGTTCTGGTTCACGGGCCAGTTTGACTAAGTTTGATGAAAATTAAATCTTTCATGGTTTGCTTAATATTCAGTTGCTGAAAGGAGGGTACAGTTGAGGTCAAATTACATTAAAACAACAACAATGAGGTTATTTGCTTTAACTGGAATTTTTAATGGTACAACTGAGTTTTATTACACATGGATGGCAAACTTCTGTGTTTTTGGTTCAAGTGCCAGTTTGAATAGGTTTGATGAAAATTGAATCTTTCATGGTTTGTGTAGTGTTTAGTCACTGAAAGAAGGTACTGTTGAGGTCAAATTACTAAAAAATGACAATTGAGGCTATTTGCTTTAACTAGAATCTTAATTGCACAGGTGAGTTTTATTGTACATGGATCACAGAGGTTTAATTAAGGACCACTGAGGTTAATTTTGCTAACACGTTGATTCAGCAATTCTTATAAACTGAGACTTAGTTGACAAAAGAAGGTTCTGTTGCGCTAATCATTAGTAAATGTCTTGTTGCTCCAATTGTATCCAGGTCAAGCTAGAGCTAGAAGAGAGCATGACCACAGAAGCTATGCACCTATATAGAGTGTCCAAACATATACTAACTTCCAGCTTATCTACATTTGGGAGTGGACTGGTAAAAAAATATATATACCTTATTGTATTTGAAATGTAACATCTGCTCATATCTAGGGTCTATACACTAGCACTGATTTTACATATGGGCTTTAAATTTTTTAATTTTCAATTAGCTCCAAAAAAGTTTAAGTTGTTATTGTTAACCATGCGAACTCCAAAGCCATCTATATCATTCAAAAATGGCAATTTGGGTTTTAGTAGTCTTAGCAAGTAAGGAGAAACCAATTAATCATAAGATTTGCTTTTGTCTACTTGGATTTATTTTCTTCTTGATGAATTATTTAATCCATATTTAAATCTGGTGTTTTTTCCTTTGCAAATGTGTAGCCAGAGGAGATGGAGAAATATTGGTGGGCATGTATTGTGCACTGTGTGATCAAGCTAACCAAAGAGAGGTCAGAGAAAGAAAACCAGGCTACTGTTACACTCTGCCAGATTGTGAGAGCATTTCAGCTCAAGTAATTTCTCTCTCTTCCTCCTCCCTCCCTCCCTCCCTCTCATTTTTGTTTTTGTTCATATTTTAACAGGGTTGTACCATATTGGTAATTTTTTTGTTCTGATGTGGATTTTTCCTTTTCATCCCATACTTTCTGTATGATATTATAACTTTCAAAAGACATTATGCAACCTTGCTAATTTTTTAAAATTGTTTCTTATCTGAATTTAACAGAATTGTAGATTTTTTCAAAGAGTTTCGTCAGTTTTGTCTCAAAGCCGGATATATTTTGACAGGCCTCTATGGTTCTGATTGGCAGAAGAGACTTGAGGTATTGAACAAATTCCTTCTTTCAGCCAGCTGTAAAATTACCTGACCTGGATTACCCTGAAATTAACTGATTGCTAGACAATAACCTCAAGGAAACAGAAAGAAGTCATTGGAATTAAAACGAATAGAGATCAATTGGATGCTAAACTTGTACCAGTTTTGATCTGGTACCCATCCTAGTGAAGTATTTTACCAGAATCAACTGTTATGGTACCAAAACATGCCCTAATATCGCCATAACTAACAATTAATATAACAAAACATCAATTTTTATTTTTCTTTTCCATAGCTGGAGGAGATGCAAGCCAATATTGTCCATTTGAGCCTACTAAGTCGGTAATCTTTTTTTTATTTAAATTTAATTGAACCTTTTGGCGATTGGCCCAAGGGTAATTTGAGTTATTTCTGTCAAGATGTGGTTATATTTTTTTTTTTCCCTTTTTTTCCTGTCAAGACGTGGTTCTATTCATACATGGAAAGCATCACAAGTGTCATAGGCCTGTATGTATTGTCACGACACTTGTGCATAGCATATTGTACCAAAGTGTAAAGAGGACAATATCCTCACTTGCTAATTCTTGATTATATATTATCAGGTATTACAGGCGTGCATATGAGGAGCTATTTGTAATAAATGAAGCAAATGGTTTCAGCAACGAGGAGATGTCGGACCAGTACCGTTTTGGGTGGTTACTATTTCTGGTTCTCAGAGTTAAGGCTCTAGGCCAGTGCAAGGATCTTGTCACCTCCACAAATGGGCTAGTCTCTGTGTTGGTGAGTCATTTATTATAATTTCTTTAATAGGATACTATTTTTTTTTTTTTTTTGGAAAACACTTTTTCCATCATATTTGCATCAAACTACACAGAACTCGCATGTTTAAAATTAACACCCGGCGTTCTTGAGATTATACGCGAACAATACCCACCTGTTGGAATTAAATTGATTTGTCATACTAAGTCAAGCAAAAGTTTGCTAAAGCTTCTCTTCTCTTGTCTTTTGTTGGCTTGATGTCTAGCTTAATTTGGGATCATTAGGAGTGGGAGAGAAACTGCTCGCTCTTAAAGGATATATGTTGTGGATCAGTCTAATAGTTAAATGTCATGTGCCAGTTACACTAAGATGTTGAATTGGAAAAATGAGAAATGGTGCTGTTATCACTAGCTAAGTAATGCTCAGTCTATTTTGGATGAGACTTCTCTTATTAAGAGCGAGTGCTATACATTACCATTCACAAATTTTCAAGAGTATATATATAATATATTGAGGTTTTGTAGGTGACAAAAGGATATTTTCCTGCAATAATTTGTTGCCTGATGTACATTAAAAATGTAGGTGTTGCTCACAATGCACATGCCGGTGCATTTAAGAACCTTCAGATTCAGTAATGCGTCACTTTTTGGTATATATTATTTCTCTATATTATCTTACAATTCTGGTATTTCATTGGCTCACTATACATTCATTTTCTACAATGTTACAACCGAGGCCCCAATTTTTCTGCTTATAACGTGTTTTGCTAGCAAAGGAAGTCTATTAAACTCCTACACCTTTAAGATATTGAGAATTTCATCTGTGTAACATTGAAGCATCCATAAGTAACCTTTTCAATTTACTACTAGGATCTTGTTCTTATTACTTCATTATCTTTGTATCATCCAAAAGTATATTTGCTTATTCAAGTCTGCCATATTAATAGTTGAGGAGGGTTCAAATGGCTCCATTTTTTGTGCCTCCATCATGCCTCCATTTTTTTAAAACGTTAATAGCTCAAAATTTAAAACTAAAACGTCAAAATAAAACCGTTAGATGTGATCTATGTTATTTTCTCTATATGCTCATAATTTTTTTTTTTACGACTTTTGGATTTATTTTTTTGTAAATCAATAAGTTGAAAAATGAACATCTCTTAATTATCCACATCAGTGTACTTTTACATGCCCTTGATAACAAACAAAACAAAGTTGAAATGTCATAATATTTTACATGTACATATATAAACTGATGTAGATCACATCTAACGGTTTTCTTTTGACATTGAAGTTTTAAATTTTGAGTTATTAAAGTTTTAAAAATGGAGGCACAAAAAATGAAGGCATTTGGACCCTCCTCTTAATAGTTTTACAAAAGCAAGCAAAGGTTATATTGGTACTTAAAAGTATCATTTGCTTGTTCATACTTCATTCAAAATACATGGTTTTTGTAAGCCACCTTTGTTTTTTTTGTAACAAGGACTGCGCCATCCTTACCTTTCCACACAAAAAAAGCTAATTATTACCAAGTATTGCAATTTTTCTCTTGTAAATTCAAGTTTTGGGAAAGCGCTGTTTAGTTAAAGTTCTGTAGTTTGTGTGGCTCGCTTTTAATACCTCTTTAGATCCTTTGTGCTTGCTTTTCTCATTTTAATATGGTTTATTGTTTAGCTAAGAAAACAGACAAGGGCATCAATGTAGTTTCATCATTTTGCAATAAGCACAACACATCAGAAGATGAATTGAGGAGTACTCTGGAAAAGACCAATCGTCTGATAGAGAATCTTTTGAAGAAGAAACCAAGCCCAATTTCTGATTGCCTTGAAAAAGAAGCCATAGATTCCATTGATCCAGGTACACAATAGTGCTCCTGTATATGACATGATTATATGTTTGCTCTCGCCGTCGATGGATGCTCCACATTAGAGATAGGGGTTGCAGTTTGTTGCCTGAATACTTTAAGAAAATGTATAATTGGTCCTCTCAACCTGACCTGCCTAGGGTCAAGAAACCTGATATGGACTAGGTCCATAAACCTGTCACTGTCAGGTGTCTCACTCCACTGCCAGCCATAGGGTTGAGAAATTCTGAGATCCTGACATAGTGGACTCATCTGGTTAGCCCAAACCAGGTTGGTCTAGGGTGTATATAAGAATGTAGAACCCTAAAGATACCTCACACTGTCAGCTTATTTGTGGAGCAACTAACTGTTGAGTAAACCAATTTTTAAACAGAAGGTTTGACTTTATTTGAGGGTCTCCTGGAGGAGAAATCATGCAAGTTGAGTATAGAGTTATTAGAAAAGGAGTATGACTGTGAATTCAAATCTAAAGGAGAAATAGATGAGCGAGTTTTTCTCAATGAGGAAAATAGTCTTCTTGGCAGTGGAAGTCTTTCTGGCGGTGGTCTTAATATCTCTGGATCAAAGGTCGGTGTCTCTCTCTCTCTCTCATGCACACAGCCAGACAAGTCTCAAGAAATTCATAGCATGTTTATAGTCAACTAAATTTATGACAAACATTTCAAATTTCTCTTAATAGCTGAGACTGTTTAATTTTTTTTATTGCATCTTTTGATATATTTGTATTTTAATTTGTATTGACAACTGCAACTAAAAAGTAGAAAAACCATGAAACAGTAAAAGTGATGAAAAATAAATGTTAAACCTCAACTGAAAGTGTTGATTGTTAAAACCTGTCTCAATTAACACTGCTCTGTGGTATTTACCTCAAAACAAGTGAAATAGACAAGGCAATTTGTGCACAAGCAGCTGAGAAATTTTGCTCCAAGTACAAGTGTTGAGAAACCACATTTGCCTTTCAATTGATTGATATTGTCCGAAGGATTTGCTGATTTTCTCTTTGTTTCATCTTATTGCATTGTGATGTGCAGAGAAAATGTGATTCATTTGCTTCGCCGGTAAAAGCTGTCACCAACGCAATGTCCCCACATTGTGGGCCTGGGCCCACCTCTCCTTCAACCACAGTGCACCACCTGTCACCCTTCACCCCAGTGAGCACGGCCATGACCACTGCCAAGTGGCTCCGCACTTCCATCTCCCCTCTTCATTCCCAACCCTCCCCTACCCTCCTAAAATTCCTCTCTTCTGATCTTAGTGCCAATATAACCAGACGTGCTGAAATCATCCTTCGATCAATCTTCACCCCCACAAGTAGGTTGGATCCAATCTGGGCTGAGCAGAGGAAAACTGAGGCCCAGAAGCTGTACTACAAGGTACTGGAAGCCACATGTCTAGCTGAGTCAGGTCTCCGGAATGGTTCCAAGGTGGCGGATCTGGTACCACTTCTGTCAAATGAGAGGTTCCACAGATGCATGTTGGCATGCTCTGCTGAGCTGGTACTTGCCACTCACAAGACAGTCGCTCTCATGTTCCCTGCTGTGCTAGAGAAAACAGGCATAACAGCTTTTGATCTGAGTAAGGTTATAGAAGGCTTTGTGAGACATGAGGAGACACTGCCAAGGGAATTGAAGAGGCACTTGAATGGATTGGAGGAGAAACTTATAGAAAGCTTAGCATGGGAAAAGGGGTCGGCCTTGTACAACTCCTTGGTTGTGGCAAGACCAGGACTTGCTGATGAAATACACAGGCTCGGTTTGTTGGCTGAGCCGATGCCATCTCTTGATTCTATTGCAGCCAACCTGAACCTGACACATGGCAGTGTTGGCCTCCCGCCATTGCCGTTTCCAAAGACAGACTATTTATCCGGTGAGTACTAAATTTACTATACCTGTGTACATGTACAAACACAGGCACAGAAACCCTAATTTCTGTTGTTATTGTTTTTTGATAAAAAAGGGGACTTGCGGTCACCGAAGAGGCTGCGTGTAGAACAGCGAACTCTACTGGTTGATCAGACCCAATTAAAATCACCATTAAGAGAACACCTTCAGACAGTTTGTAGTCCCCTCAAATCAAAGCTATTGCCACTTCAATCTTCTCTTGCAAGGTTGTTGATTATCTCATATCTATTAATGTACATGGTTTTGCATACCACTCTAGGCAGTAGTGCTAATAACTTTTATGTTGAGCATTTCCCAGACAATAGAGGGGTAATCAAAATAGACATGGCAGAACTTATTGTAACTGTTTGGTACTCTGTCGGTCTCTTCCTTGTGGTTTCCATACATTAGGTTTATAGTTACGTTCTGATCTGGTTGAAGAAATCTGCAAAGAAGCACAAATGGGTCCTTAAAAAAGGAAACTCTGAAGCAACCAGAAAATACCAACAAGTAAACAAAATTTTGGTCTGAAATTGTTGCTTGAAATTTCAATCAGCACTTGGCTTAGAATACTGGGAGGATTTATTTGTACCTCATGGAGGTGCCATAATCAACTTGATGGTTATCCACACCAGAGAGCTTTGAAACATGGTCTGTACACTCTCTTTCCCATTTTTTCAAAGGAGCTAAACGGTAAGAGAAAATGAATGTTGGGTGGCTACTTTTAAAGACATCAGGATAGGAGGCTATAGATTTTGGTTTTACATGTTTAATATGGGTAAATCTATAACATGATATTGTAAGAATTTAAAGTTGGAAAGTGATAAGAACATAATAACAAGTTTGTATGCAGCCCAACAAGGCCAAACCCAGCAGGAGGTGGCCAAACTTGTGCAGAAACCGGCATTGAAATTTTCTTCTGCAAGGTCTGATTCTTGAATTTTCTATTATATAGCATTTGCTGCCTTTTTGTTGCCTTAAATTCAAGTATTTAGATCCCAAGTCGACCATTTCTGCTTAAGTATTCTTCTTTTGAGTTTGAAGTTTTTGCATTGACTGGGTCTATGACCTCAAATTGCGACTTGCATGAAAGTATTTCCTGTTGCAAGTTGAGAATTTAGCACAGTGAGGAAGTGCCAAATATCCCATTAACTCATAAGCAATTTCATTTGCTTTGTTTACATTATTGCAGGACATGGGTGTCAACAAAATTTCTATCAAACACCAATTGTGCTTATGTGCTCAATTAGTTTAAAGTCAGTTTTAATTTGAAGTATAGGTTTCTTTCCTGGCAATAATGACAGTAGAGGGCTTCTTCTGTAAGATGCCTTGATCTTTTCATTTGACTAATTTTATTGTCAATTGATGTAGATTTCAAAGCTGACGGCAATAAGGATAAGAACAATGTGTGAGAGAATGGGACTATCTCAAGATGTATTGGAGAAAGTGTTTTGCCTTGTGCAACGAATTCTTACACAAAATACATTTCTTTTCTTCAACCGCCACATTGATCAGATTATCTTGTGTAGCATATATGGTGTCTCCAGGGTACATTTTTTATTCATTTACCTCCTTCAGAACTTAAAGTACCTGGTTTGTCCTTCTTAACTTGTCAAGAAAAGTAAAAAACTAATAGTAATAAATGGCCAAGTCCAACTAGATAATCTTGTATTGCATTTAAGGCATTAAGAAAAAAGGGAGGAAAACCCTTTTTCATAGGGGTAAA
The DNA here is from genome assembly GCA_025461045.1 of Carex parvula. Taxonomy (NCBI): domain Eukaryota; kingdom Viridiplantae; phylum Streptophyta; class Magnoliopsida; order Poales; family Cyperaceae; genus Carex; species Carex parvula. The sequence continues at coordinate 1,522,320 of JAJGRW010000497.1, read as the reverse complement.
AACAGAAGGGGCATTTAGTATGGGGGGCTTATAGTGACACAGCAAGGAAATTTTGTCATTCAAGGCCATTTACAAACCAAATCACTCTTTAATATTTGAAAGCGGGGTCAGAATTTGTGAGCTGTGTATAGCTTGTATTTTGTGCGGTTCACAGGGCACACAAAATAGCCTTTGGTCCTCTTCCTTTAGGTATGGGCTGCTTAGTTTGACCAGCTCCTGCACCTTGGTCTAAACCTGATACTATGATGTTTTGGAAAGATCAAATGGAAAGCAAGTTTTTCAACGAGTACTTCTTTGTATTATATATGATACAATTCTGTGTTTTTTTTGTGTAGATCTCTAACTTGAGCTTGACTTTTAAGGAGATTATATTCAACTACAGAAAGGAACCACAATGTAAATCTCAGTCATTTCGTAGTGTCTTCATTCACTGGCCTTCTCGAAGCAATACTGGGGTATGTACCTTACGGACTTCGGATATGTTAGATTGACAACAAACTATTTGGCAAACACGAAAACTGTTTAACACCTATTGAAATAAAAAAATTAAAATTGTAGATATGTTCTGTATTGTTTGGATAGGCCACACACTAAATTTGGTGTAGTTTGAAAGTCTTGTGGTCATTCATCAAGTGAATTGAAAAATTAACGACTCAATTTATCAGCAATTGATCAGTTGCCAAATGATTCTCAAATTGCATGAACAATTTAGATTAATTTGGTTGTCAGTTATTAGAGTTGTTAAATAAGTTTGGTTGTCAATATATCTCTTCCATACTGTTTATTTTTTAAGGCTTATTCTGCATTTCCACCCTTGTACCAATCTAGATTTCCGTAGATGCTCCTTTTGCAAACTAGTATATAAGTGCCATGCAATATCTATCTTGTACAACTGTACATGTATGGTTCAGTGGCGGAGTCATGTATTGCTAGGGTGGGCATTTGCTCCTCCCTACTAAAAAAAGGGATTAATGTCTTTCCTTTTGCTATAATGTTTTAGAATAAAAATGCAATATCTGCTTTACCAAAATAGGTTGGAGATTATGCCCCATGAGAAATTAGGATTTGTTTTGCCCCACTCTTAAAATGTTTTCTGGTTTCGCCCCTGTATCCACTAGGTTAGTACATGTTATATTATGCAAAAAGACTCTCATAAATGTATCTAACATGTGTAAATTGTTTTGGAAATAGAAAACTGGAGTGGAGTATGTGGATATAATAACCTTCTACAATGAGGTGTTTGTCCCTTCCGTCAAGCCTTTGCTAGTTGAGCTGGGCCCAACCTGTCAGAAACGTAACAATAAGCCTGTTGAAGAAAGAAGCACAGCAAATGGTACGTGGGAGATAGATACAACCACTGTTGGGCTGTTCTGTAGCATTGACTGTTCAGCAACTTGTGTTGCATCTCGACTTCTGTTGGTAGCACAAAGATTGAAAAGGCAGCACAAAAACCAACAGAACTTCCTAATGCAGGATCAGCTTTATTTACTTTCAGGCCAAATATATGCACTGTAGCCTCCCTTTACCCAGAAAAGGAAAAAAAAAGAAAGAAAAGCCAAATAAGAACATAAAAAAGCCATGCCTCTGCAATGGGGCCGGGCAAGCCATGCCCTTGGCCAACTGTTTTTCAGTGGTGCATTGTCATAAAATTGATCTCTTCTCCATTTTTCTGTGCTTTCTATACAGGAGGACAACTGCCTGGGTCTCCTAGGGTATCCAATTTCCCAAACATTCCAGATATGTCTCCGAAGAAAGTTTCTGCCTCCCATAATATCTATGTCTCTCCTCTTAGATCATCCAAGGTTTAATTTCTAATCTCATGTAGAAACCCTTACTAGAGCTGTCAGGTATAGTACCAGTGCATGCTGGTAGATCTCCTTGGTGATTTCTCTATTGGACTTTCAAACTTGTCTAGCATGCCAATACACTTCACACCAGCCAGTAATGGTACACTAAATGGGTGGGGACCACATCCTGGATGAATTGCAAATTTTTTGTTTATTTACTTTAGACCTTGTACTTCTTTTGAATAGAAATACTCTTTCCATAATTCCTCAATGGATAATTGTAATACTGGCAATTTTTGAATAGTTTTTTTCCATGTCTATTGCAGATGGATTCCTTACTTTCCCCTAGCTCCAAGAGTTACTATGCATGCGTGGGGGAGAGCACGCATGCATATCAAAGTCCTTCAAAGGATTTGACTGCCATAAATAACCGCCTCAGTTGGTATGTACATCCATGATTTCAGTATTTTGATTGTGTGAACGTGTTCCTAGTACCAAATCCTTCCATGTGTGTGTGTATATATATATATAGAGAGAGAGAGAGAGAGAGAGATAGGCTATGGTGAGTTGTGAAGTAAGATGTTGTTTTACTTCACGCCATATTTTCATTTTGAAAATCCAAACAACCGATCCTAACCGCTCAACATGTTCTCTACATTGAAATGTACTTGGAGACCAAATTTTACATTTTTTGGAATTTTTTTACTATTTATTAAGCCACTTTGAAAATCGCTGATCCGGTGGTCCAGAAATTTTTACTGTTTTTTACTGTTCACAGTGGATCAGCAATTTCAAAGTGGCTTAATAAATAGTAAAAAAATTCCAAAAAATGTAAAATTTGGTCTCCAAGCACATTTCAATATAGAGAACATGTTGAGCGGTTTGGATCGGTTGTTTGGATTTTCAAAATGAAAATATGAGTGTGAAGTAAAAATGACATCTTACTTCACAACTCACCATAGCCCAGCTCATATATATATACATAAACTTGATCCCTCCTCATATATATATATATATATATATTTTGTATTTTCTAGGACAAAACAAGAAAAGAAAGATATCTATTTGAGTATTTACATGGTAGCTTCCGTTCCTTAACCCTGCAAAACCTTAGAATTATATATCTTTTGAATAAATATCACATACAGGATTGAAGGCATCATTATTTTGTAGAGGTGCATGAGTAGGGTAATATAGTAGTCTTGAGGTTTTTCAGAGCTATGTAAGAAATCGTGCCAGTGAGATAAGCAAACAAAAAGAGATGCTTAAGTACATCACACGTAATAAGTTACTGGATGTATAATTTCATCTCTTTTCATATCCCCTCTCAATGGTAGTCTGGAGATGTCAATTTTTTTCTAAATTCCCTTTTGAAACAAAAGATTTCTCACATTTCTGTACTTTTATGATTTGACAGTGGGAGAAAAGTCAATGGAAAGTTGAACTTCGACATGGTGAGTGATTCAGACGTTGCTGGCACCTTGGGGCACCAAAATCCCATCAAGATCAAGAGGGAACCATATGTTTAAAAAACCAACTAGCTGACATAGCCACTTTAGTATAGCTTCTTTATCAGCTTCTGGTCTTATTTATTGGGAGTCTGTGTGAGCTGCATTTTTTTTTATTTCTATTGTCTTTTCCTTCATGATATCAGTATGCGTGAAAGCGGCCCCTTGAACTCCCCAAAGTACTTGAGGCTTTGTGTTAATGAAATGTAGTTAGATTATATCTGTTGTATGGACATATTAATTAAAGTTGCTAATTTAGTTACTCGCTGTTGTTGTGAATTTGGGACATTGGAAAACCATTCTGGTGTCCTTTTGAGAAGAGAATTTTCATGCAAGTTTTTGGTTTTAAGCATTTGGGATCAAACTCAAAGTCACAGCAATGTTGTGCAAGTTAAGGGTTTTTGGATGACATGTCGTTTTGCCACCATGTAATGGGCCTCATATCCCTGAAGTTGTTTCCATTGGAGTTTAACGTATCAGCACTTTCGACAACAATATGCGGTGTAATTTCACTCTGGTAAGAATTCAACGTCCATCAGAAAGCTACAACATTCACTGAAAGTGGCTCTGAAAAGAAAGATGGTAAGACTGGTGTTTTGATCTGAGCATCAAGCATAAAAGCACAAAATTTACAATCTAACCTTGTAATGCCTTTTTACTGGTATTTTGATCTGAGCATCAAGCATAAAAGCACAAAATTTACAATCTAACCTTGCAGATGATGAAAGAAAAATACACTAATTCACTGCAGCATTGTTCCTTCCAATTCTCATAATTAAATGAGTGTTTTACTCTCATCACACTACAGCTTTATTCTACCATTACTGTTAGGTTCGATTGGGCTATAACAGACTATAAGCTATACAACTCTTGACCCCTCAAATTACACCAAATGCATCCTTCTTTTCAGGAGATGACGACAATATATCCTTATGCTCCCGCCAAAGCCTCATATTTGTTCTTGTGGTATAACCGCGAAAAACCCATTGTGGCAATAGAAATTAAACTTACACCAGCAACAAGCACTGCTCCTGTCTTCACAGACATCTCAATGCACCCTATTAATTTTACCCAAATAAAAAAGGTGTTAGAAGGAACAAAAACTAGAAGCTTAGTACCATTCCATTTGCCAGTGTTGAGATTGTACCAAAGAGATTCATTATTTGATGTTACAATGGTCAAAGGCAACTAAACTTGACAAGCATCGGATGAAGAACTTTTACAATAATTTTTTTTATAGTACTGCAGTATTTATTGGAGACTAATTATGTCTGATTTGTCATATGACATAACATGAAAAGAACTCTCCACTTGCTAAACTATCTTACCTGGACTTGAAAGTGTGTGCAGGTGTGTGTGTATGAGTGAGTGAGATAAAGAAAAAGAGGAACAGAGAGTTTACAAGAAATGAGAGAATTGAAGCAGATCATATTTTTCGGTGGGGCCGGCGGCAGTTGTTCATGCTCTGCGACCAAAATGTAGAAGAGATTCATGACACCAGTGTGCATTTGGTTGCTACTATAGTTGGAAATCAGGGTTAGAGTTTCTCCATCTGCTATCTTCACCGAGCCAGGTTTTGGATAGCATGTTGACATCCCCACTATGTAATTGGCCTCATTTCCTGCATCTTTTCCTTCTCCATAGCTAGGAATAGAGGTACATAGGAGCCTTCCGTCCTAATTCATTTGTGCAAATTAATCACAACAGGGAAAAGGCTCGTGAAGCAAAAATGAAGAGAAGTTGCATGGTTTAATTGTTACATCTGATGTGGTCTTATATATCACCACTTACGTTGACGTTGATGGGTTGTAGTCTTGGAGAGCATGATAGTTTGGCTTCGAATTGTGAAATTAAAACCTGGTTTCCAAGCTGGTACAATACCGAATTTCCATCATAGAGGCAAACTTCCTCATGCACTCTGATGACTCAAAAGGTTCAGGTCTTTGAACCATTCTTTATTTTCCCAAATATTATTAGACTAGAGATTTTACAGAACTTCCCATCTTGCTGTTGCATGTTGCATAGCATAACATTCAATTTCAGATGTAAAAATACTCTATCCCTCTTATTATTTTTTTATTGACCAATAATATATTAAAGGCAATTCAACTTCTTATAAATGTTTAAGAAGAAAAAAACAGTAACTGAAATATTACCTGGCCGTATAATGCAGAGCCAGCCCCGCCAGAATGCTGGTGGGCCACACCATAAATTATATCACCACCATGTGGGATAACCAATCTTGTAATCTTTGTATCAACACAATCTCCATTTGCCCTTTCTTCTGAATTACATTCTTTCACCTCATACTCCACCTACATATTCATACTGACTTATTAGATAACCAGAAAAGATTAAAATTTCATTGGTATACAAAAATTATTGTTAGGAACAATTGGTAAAATTGCCTTCATGCTGTCAGTAAGGAGCAGTTCTTCACATATTTTGGAGAAATTGAGAGACAGGACCATAATATTGAGATTCTGGTGTTTTATTCCAGGTTGAGTGAGATATCTATTTGATAATTTTATTTCCTAAATTTCCTGCACGGCATCAGCATGTCCATTTATTCTGAGATTCGTGCTAAGACACATCCCAGGATAAGAAATACTGCTGTTTGAGGTATATACCAAACTTGTCTATTTAAGGCAACTTCTACCTTGAAAGTGCAACTTTTTTTATACCTTGCAGCTTTGGCGCGAATTTGTCCCGGAATCTGTGATATCAAGTATGTAGATCTTCACGGGTATAATGCGGGGCTCCCAGTCAACCCACTCCACAGTGTACTTTAAAAAAAGCTTCCTTGTTACACTCTCAAATCCTTCTCTCATCTTGCACTGAGTCTCATCGTAGCAGCATAATAAACCGCCAGTGTAATTAGGGCGTATAGCATGTCCATATTCATCAACTGTCACATTGTACAATCCACACCTGAAAATTGAATATATCGTCATCATTGATAAGCAATAATCATGTACCGGAATCAAAGGTTCAAACAACCCTTTTTCTCAACATTTTATAATACTTTGGTTTAGCATAGGTACTGTCCTTTCTATTGCCAGTATATATGTTTTATTATCTAGAGCTTTTGAAGTGGCTTTGGGATTGCTTTTCTTTGTTTCTTTTGCGCATATCTGATGTCAAATACTCAGATAGATAATAAAAGAGGAAAATAGAAAATTTGAAGAGAGGAAGTTAGGATCAAAGAAGGAATGACAAATTTTCTTGCATGATCTGAAACAACTCTGTCATCTTTGCATAATTTCAAGTACTATCAGTAGGTAATCAGCCAGTGCTTACATCATACCACCAGAAATGCAACGAACTGGTTTAAATCAGATAACTGATTTGAAAAATCAAACAATGACTCTTACCTGCACTCGGTGCAACCCAGCCGATCAGTGACTCCTCGTGTGTCAATTGCGTGCACGTTTAACAGCCATCTCTCCTCATATCCAGTCGGCACCTCTTCTGGGTTGCCAACCACTATACCGTATGGGTCAGGGACCCACGTATCAGTCTTACGTGTCTCTGACCCAAGCCCGAAATACTGCCCCAATGTATGCTTACACAGACCAGAATTTCTCACCAGTATAATTTTTGACAGATCAAGTTCATCACCTGGCGCTGAGTCTTTAAACCCGTGGTACCTGAAAACAATGTGAATATATGTATTGACCCATACAACTCAAAGCCAAGAGAAACTTAAACAAAGGAAAAAAGAAGAAACCACCGTCAAATCAATCTTGATATGTTGACAAAAAGGAAAAAAAGATAAAGAAAAAATTACAGGTATATTCTAGACTAAACAGAACAAACTTGAGTAAAAAATTGTAAACAATACAATTATTTTTTTATTAAAGGGACCCGTTCCAACCCAACGTCTTTTAGATGCTATTCTCTAGAATTGACCCTGCATCTCTTTGAAGAGAGACGAGGACTCATGCCACTGCACTAAGTCTACGGTTCTGTATACAATACAATTTGGTTATGCTTTTTTCTTAGTGATAAAGAAGATGTAACACTACTTTGATTTGTGTTAACAATACCTCTCAACAACCCAATGGTGGAGATACGTCTCGTGAAGTGGGACCGGGTTTCCGGATTCATCTATGACCTCACCGTTGAAGCTCTTCAAAGCTATGTGGCCCTTGGGAAAGGGGATATCGAAGTAATATTTGTTTGCAACTTGTCCTGGTTTGAGATAGAAAGGAGGAGAGAGAAAGGTCTCAGTTTTTACTCCGACGGGTCCCAAGGCCTCTGTATTGTGGAGGAATAGTAAAGAGAACAGCACCAAACAGAACTTGGTTTGCATTTTAGATTCTGCATAAGAAAAAGAGAAGAAAATGAAAACTCAGATTCAAATTCAGTATTTAAGGTGCTTTTTACCAGCACCAGATCATACCTGTATTTGATTTCAAAAATTAACCTTCTACATATGTATTTTTAGGTTACTTCTTTTAACTATATTAAATAAAAGGATGAAGAAGGCATCTCTCTTACGTCTTGGTTGACCTTGCACACAGGATATGCAAGGAATTAATCCTTTTACCAATTTATGTTAATGTTTACTTAATTTACTCTTCCAAATTATTTCTCTCTTCTTCTTCTTCTTTCCTGTTGAAAACCTAGGCGCCGCTGTCAAAAACCCTAGTAATAAGTTATAACTATGAAAATAATAGAGACTTATTCTCTGGAATAAAGTTTTTTATTATTTAAGTATTGTAAATAATTTTTCGATTATTAATACAATTGTTAGTAGGCATTCAGACCACTAATCTTAAAAAAAAAAATACTAACTATGAATTAAGAGGGCATTTTGAATTAATAGGATATAATCTGAACCCGACGAGGAAGCAAGAAGATAGAAAAACTATCATCCCAAATTGAGATACTATTTAGGGGTAATAGAACATAGAACATTTACCTTTCACTGATTAAATGAAGACCCAAACTCAAATCTTTTTTTTTTTCATAAACCTATTATGCTAGATTAATTTTGAACCAGCGACAACTGATTTCTTTTAGGAGAAGAGACCAAAGCGATGAACTAAATTAAGCTAAGAATATTTAAAATGAAAGTCCAAACGATTTCTTTAAGAAGTTGAGAAAAATCTAACCTTATTACTTTTTCCTGAGATTCTGAGAGAGAAGTGTGAACGTTCCTCTACGAAGAGTGCAGCATTTTGTAACTATTATTCACACCTCTTATATATATATATAGGGGGAATAAAAATATATGCGGATGACAGCAATTCTGAGCTTTGTTATGCAACTACAAACAAACATGCAATAGTGTTAGCATCATGACTTGGCATCCAAAATAAAATTTATTGAATAACAAACATTTATTTGAATTTTTGGATTCTTTTTCTTTCTCCAAATTTTGAAGCTTAAATGAAATGAATGATTTAGCTTGACCAATAAAATTTGTTCGAGTCCAATCATGTTGTGCCAGATATGAATTCATATTATTAAAAATAAATTAAGAAAACCAACATTTGGTCTAGTGGCAAAGGTACATATATGACTTCCATGTGGAATGTTATGGGTTCGAAATCCACAAAGTAGAAATTTTTTTTGTAATATAAACAAAAGTTAAAAGGAAGCTAGTAGACTAGATTTCTAACTTTCATTAAAATACAAATTAAGAATAAATTAATATGGCGCGTCAAAATTGATGGACGAATTAGAGACAAAATTCATTCTCAAAATGATCTATTTCTTTTGTTTTGATTCAAAACATATACATGTACAATAGGTACCGCTGTTATCTCTTCTATTAAAAAAAATATATATACGAGTTGACTCAGAGGTGGAGTGAGGAAAGAGGAATAGGGGCCAATTAACTCAAATTTTTTATATTTATGTATTGATTTTTTTATATAACTGCGAAAGAGGAATAGGCGGGTTACAGAAGGCTGACAGGATTGCTGACGGGGATAAACCTCGGGAAAGGGAGAAATTCTAGAAGAATTTCGCCACGTGGAATTGCTGACGCAAGTGCTTCCGTATCAGTATGTATCTTAGATAACGAGTGTGACGGAAATTTTTTATTGGTAGTAATTAATAGAAAAGAATATAGAAAAACAATAAGAGTAAAGTAATATTTATATTGATAGTAAGATCGGTAGAAATTTTATCGATTTTAAAAATAAAAAATTTGGATCGGTAAGAATTTTACCGATCTAAACCAGTTTTTTTCTTTTTTCCTTTTAATTTTTTCTAGTAAAATATTTTTTTTACAAAAATAGATAAAGTACCTTAAAATTTAGATATATCAAAACATTTCATCTATTTTTTTGAAAAACTTTTCATATTTTACTAGAAATCAAACATAAGAATTCTCTCCATCTATACATCAGATTAAAAAAAAAAGTTAAGATCGGTAGAATTCGTACCGATCTTACTACCAATATAAATATTAATGTAATCTTACCATTTGTCTCTCTTCTTTTCTATTAATTACTACCAATAAAAAATTTCCGAGTGTGACTGTCCTGTCAAGTTTTGTATTTGGTAAAATAATTATTAAATAAATTAATCGCCTCAGTCCTCTCAAGTTTTGTCAAGTGGGTTCCTCCAAGGTGAGTGTCACTTCAATAAATTATATTAACAACAAATTTATTTAATATTTGGTAAAATAATTATTAAATAAATTAAGAAATATTTCTTCTATAATTTAAATAGAGGAGTGATAATTGTATTCTCTTACATGCATCTTAGATGTATTGATTATTTTTTTTTTCTTTTCAAAAACGTTTTATTATACTTGATCGTAAACGTGTTATATATCTTATGTTATTAGAAAAGAGTTATATTTTACTTATTTGATAAAGTATTTAATTTAAATTTACTTGTGATTATTTAAGGCTGAGTACTTCACATACTATATATGAACACTTGTGAATTTAGATATGAATATAGGTTGCATGTGAAGCATAACCTCTATTATATGAACACTTGTGAATTTAGATATGAATATAGGTTGCATGTGAAGCATAACCTCTATTATATGAACACTTGTGAATTTAGATATGAATATAGGTTGCAAGTCAACCATAACCTCTATTATATGAACACTTGTGAATTTAGATATGAATATAGGTTGCATGTCAAGCATAACCTCTATTATATATATGAACACTTGTGAATTTAGATATGAATATAGTTAAGCATAACCACTTTCGGTTGCAAAGAAAATTATATATATATCAAATTTAAAGTACGTAGAAATTAAATCAATTGGTTATTTATCAAGCAATTTGAACAAATATTTTGTCACTTCACAAACAAATATAGTTATTAGCTAGGTTATCTTTTCCTTTTAAACATGAGCAAATTAATAAACAATATATTTTATAGCACGAATTTTATCGATATTTAATTTAAACAAAAATGTTAAATTAATTTGCTGACGTTATTTAGAAATAAATTTTGATGAAGTCGGCAAAAGAAACTTAATGCGTTGATTTATTAAATCGGACGACTCAAGATTAAAAATAAAAAAGTCAAGTCCTACCATCATCCGGATTAGGGGTGACGTTATATATTTTAAATCCGAATTAACACTATTTCGAACCGTTATTTTGTGTTTGGGGGTCAGTACATACCGACTATTATGTGTGTTGTTTTTTTGAATTGGCTCACTATTTTACTAACTATTTTTCATTTTTGAATTAGCTGCTACTCTCACTAACCCACCCTTTCTTCCAAGGGAGCAGCTTGGGTCCGATGCCCATCGGACCCAAAGTGGGTTCGATGGGCTCTAGGACCGTCCGATCTGCTTTAAGATCCGTGCACACGTAAATTAAAGAAGCCGCGAAAGTTCTGAAGTGAATCTTAAAGCAGATCGGACGGTCATAGAGCCCATCGAACCCACTTTGGGTCCGATGGGCATCGGACCCAAGCTGCTCCCTTCTTCCAAACACACCCAAAGTTTTCTACAGCCTACAGCAACACAACATTTTGTTGGTATTTCATGTTTTGAGTTTCCTTCGAATTGGAATGTATAATGTTTATAGGCAATGCCTTCTATGTGAAAGATGTTCGAAATTCGGATAGAAGAATCCTTTGTGAATATATTAAATAGTTGGGTGGTTTGACCTCTAATTTTTACTGAAAAAATGTCCAAAATATTATCCAATTAAGTTGAGTGCTCCATATTTCTTCAGGACTTCGCCAAACTAGTTTCAGAGAGTTTGCATGTCTTGTTCTTCATTTCTTTATTATTGATTTTGTACTTCAAAATACAATTCATTTTCATCGTTTCTGCATATAATTAAATACTAAAAACTACGGCATGAATCCAATTTTATAGCAAAATTAACCCAACTTAACCAAGAGATTAGGTCCAATTTATGAGTAAGACGTACCTTAACCAAAATATATATTGATTTCATAATTTTCAAAGATTGAGAGCGCATTGTCACAAATTGAAGAGTTTAGAGGGGTGATTGTCTTTTTGTTTGTTTGTTTGTTTTTTGAAAGGTTGGTAGTAGGGCTGCACAAAAAATTCGTAGTTTGTGATTCGATTCGAGTTTTATTTGAAATATTTCGTAAAAAATTCGATTCGAAATTGATTTCGTTCGAAATTAATTCAAGCCAAACTTAGTTCGAAATTAATTCAAACCAAACTCTAGTTACTAGAGGTAAGTTTGATTTGGTTTGGTTCGTTTGCAGCCCTATTTGGTAGTGACTACCGAGATTTTCATAAATAAATTAACATGAATACGTTACTTACGTAATTAAACAAAACAACTTTCTAATTAATTCTGCTCAAGATATATATAATGATAATGATACCTGGTGCAGTAACAAATTTCTAAATTCTTGTCTTTCTAATTAATTCTGCACAAGATATAATGATACCTAGTGACAAATTTTGAATTCTGATCCGTCCCTTCATTTTCAAGCTTTCCAATTTATATTCTATATATAATGTTCATTAAATTTTAAAGCAGACAGATCATCAATTCATCAATCATTTTCAATAGTTAGACTAACCAACAAATAATGCCAAATTAATTGTATGGCTGAATATTATTCAATTTTTTTATTAATAAATGTTCATCAATTAATTTGTGGAATATAACTAATTCAGTGTATGAATTTAATTACTTTATACTTTGATCATCTATCAAAATTCTCTATATTTTTTGTTGTTGAATTATATTCGGTAGTATTTGTCGAAATATAAACTTTAATTAATTTTACAATACACAACTTTATTTTTGAAATAAAGCCCCAAAAATAGTCCAAATTAGCATAAAAAAGGATAAATCCAAGATAATTAAGTCTATGAAATAGTCATTTAACTAAATTTATAGAGAGTAGGATTAGAATGTCCTATTAGTTTTGTGCTCCCATATTCATATTCCACATCTTTATTTCTGTTCTCAATTAATGTTCAAACAATCGATCCGAACCGCTCAACGTGGTGTTTAAGTTCATTAAGCTCCTTTGTAAACTTAATTTTAAAATCTATCAGATTGATTTCAAATGACAAATTTAAATCATTGAAACCAATCTACTTTATGAGTGATGCGTTTACATATAAAAATATTAAATTTTAAAATTAATTTAGTATAGGATCAAGTGGTAAAAAATTATTTAAAAAAATGAATGTATTAAGATTAATTTATAAACTTTCTAACTTCGAACATTTTTTTACCACTTGATCCTATATTAAATTAATTTGAAAATTAAAATGTTTGCATGTAGGCGCATCACTCGTAAGGTAAATCGGTTTCAACGATTTGAATTCATCGTTTGAAGACAATCCGATAAATTTTATAGTTAAATTCACAAAGAAACTTAATGAGCTTAACAACACCTTAGTTCTACTCATCAAATTTAATCGGATATGGCTAAGTTCAGGTCCAGAATTGAATCAGACAATGTAATCAAAATAAAAGTAGAGATAATTTTATTATGTATTTCACATTGTACAGTTTTTTATTTACCTTAAAAAACTTAAATTTATTTTATTCACATTCTAACTTTTGGAATATATATTTTTATTCATCCTAATTAATTTCATGCTAACTTTTATTAAATTATTAAAAAATCTTAATTTATCTCCGATTAAGAATTATAAAGAATTATAAAATTAAAATTATCTTGACTCTCAATTACCCCACGACCATCTTTACAATTTTTGTTTATATTTTATCCTTTGCATGTCTTGCTCAGAAATGTATAATTTCCTTTAATACAGATGGTACAACAATTGATATGAAATTTTGAATTCTTTCTATCCACTTTGATTTCTGAGCCAGAATTTAACACCTATAATCAATTACGCCCGTGACGCTAAAATTTTCTTTACTATTTTTATTTTATTTTTACAGTGGCATGTTGAAATAAGAAGAATACCTACCTTTTCTTCAAAAATGAACAATATAGTTTAATAAATATATCATGTCATAGAATATATTTAATTTTAAAATTTAGACATATGTATCTAAATAGGAAAGTATTGATGTGTGCACGTCTAATTTTCGATTGGGAAGGAATTAATCATCATAATTTTCAGTTGAGAATCGAGGATAATTTTGATTTTGTAATTCTTAATCAGAGATAAACTAAGGTTTTCTTTTTGGGTAATTATATCTGATACCTCGCATATTTAGTCTATTTTAGGCCTGTTTTAGTACCAGATTCGTGCCCTAATTCACCAGAATCATGTGCATTTCATCGATATATGTTTAGAATTTGGTACTGCTGAGTGTTTGTTTGTTTTCTGCAGGTTTGGAGCAAAACACACGAAGAAATGGCGATTCAGATGATGAGGTACGACCCTTACCAGGCTTGGTACGGGTCTCACCAGACTTAGCCGTTTTCAGCTCATCACGCCTGGTACGGCCAGGCCGTACCAATTTGATACGGGCCGTACTTAAAGGCGGCCTGACAGATTCAAATTTTGGCAGAGGCTATTTAAAGCGGGGAGCTCTCCAATTTCGACATCTATTCCATTCCAGATCCATTTGAGAGCACAGTAAGAGAGAGAAAGAGAGCTAAGGAGCTAGGAGCAAGAAGAAAGGAAGAGGAAAGAGGCGAAACTCGACGGATCTAGCTTCCTCCTCTCGATCCCTTCGATCCATGGCTATCTCTCTCCCTTTTATTGTATTTTTAGATCTGATTATGTGCTGTGAGTAGTTCTTTTAGTTTCTAGGGTTAGAGATTGATTCTTGATTTGTTTTGACTTTCTTTGACTTGTATCTTGTATGAACTCTTTAGTTTGATTGATTGTGATCTTCTTTGTTATCTTTTGCTTTGCTTGCTGTGATTGTTGTATGATGTGCCTCTAGGTTTAGATCGAACCTATCAAGGTCATGTGATCATCTCAATCTCTCATCCAAATCAAATGCTTAGGGTAGAATAGTTCGAATTGAAGCCGAAAGGTTGAATTCTCCTCTAATCGACAGATTAGAGGGTGCCTTAGACCTCCAATCAACCAGCTAGGGTAGATCTGTACCAAAACACGAGAGTTGAGGTGTAGAAATCCCTAAAAGGCACTCAATTGCATTTCAACCTAGATCTTGATCCAACAAACGATGGTTGAGGGTTAGGAACCTTAGGTATGGTCTATTGAACCTTTCTAAAGAGTTTAGCACAAGGTACCAGCAAAGGAATGCATTCACTCGAACTGGTAGGTTCTGTTCTGGGAAGCCAGTACGGGTCTTACCAGGGTGGTACGGCCTTGCCTTACCAAGTGAAGTACGGCCAAGCCGTACCAACTTGGTACGGGCCGTACCACTAGAGGCAGATCAGAGATGAAGTCTGAAACCCTGGAAACGCCTTTTATCCATAATCAAAACACAATTTGCATTTCTTCCAATCATTTTATTACATCTAATTGAACTGTTTGAATTGTTTGATTTGACCCTTTAGGAAATTAAATACCAAACCAAACCTTTTCCACTTCTAGTTTTTAATCGAGTTAGGTAGATTCTAACCTAGTAATTGTCCGTCCCTGAGGATCGATACCCGATTATACTACACGATAGGGGTTGTGCACTTGCATCCCTTACTCGTGGAGTGTTAACGCGGTTTTAAAAGGTACGCCCTCAAGCGTACCGAAACTTGCGTTGCGTTCTGCACACAACAATATCTTCCCCCATCTATCCATCCCCCATTTCATCCCCCAACTAACTAACTACATTTTCTAACTATAATTCAAAATTCTAACTACCTAATGGCCCTACAAATTAATTATCCAATTTTCTCTATTTATTTCTTTCCTCTTTCTCCCTCCCTCTCCCACCTCTCCCACCTCTCCCTCTCCACCTCCGCCTCCACCTCCGCCCGCCTCTCCCACCTCTCTCTGCGCCTCCGCCCGCCTCTCCCACCTCTCCCTCTCGGCCTCCCTCTCCCACCTCCACCTCCGTCTCCCACCTCTCACCTCCGCCTCCTCTCTCTCCCACCTCCGCCTCCGCCGGAGTAGATCCATCACTGTCGACCGCCGGGTCAGATCCGCCTCCGGCGGGTCAGATCCGAGTTATTTGCAAAGAACAAAGCTTCATTAATGGTGAATTAGAACAGTGCGTACTAAGTACATATGGATGAATACTTAATGTTTTAGAGATGAATACTTCAACGTTTATGGATGAATACTTAATATCTTAAGCATAAATACTTTAACTTATATGTATGAATACTTGATATCTTATGGATGAGTACTTTTTATTTGTTTGGTATGCACATATGTTTGTAATATTCTTGGTACATTAATTATTTACACTTACACGATGAGGATGAATACTTGCTTAATGCGGGATGAATACTTGCATGACGAGGTGTGAATACTTGTGCAACGGACAACTCGAAAGTATTGCATCATGGATCTCATTTGAAAGAGAAAATTGTGTAGAAGACATTCGTGGTTTTAGATTTGCAAAATTCCTCACAGATCTCAGAAATATTGGTTAGATTGAACGGAGAAAAAAAAACCCATCTCTAAAAACGTGTAATACTCTTGGTACATTAACTATTTACACTTACACGATGAGGATGATACTTGCTTAATACGGGATGAATACTTGCATGACGAGGTGTGAATACTTGTGCAACGGACAACTCGAAAGTATGTCATCATGGATCTCATTTGAAAGAGAAAATTATTTAGAAGACATTCGTGGTTTTAGATTTGCAAAATTCCTCACAGATCGTCAGAAATATTGATTAGATTGAACGGAGAAAAAAAAACCCATCTCTAAAAACGTGTAAAAGATGAGTGATTGATGTGTCCAATATGCTTCTATTGCAAAGATGAATACATTTATATAGATGGATGAATGCTAGTTGTGCTACAGATGAATACTTTTTTTGCAAATTCCTAAAATGAGCTGAAGGTAGTTAGAACTCCCCCACTTAATTAATGCGCTGACGGTTATGCGGTCCCCCACTTAATTAATGCTCTGACAGTTGTGCGGTCCCCCACACATGTTGTTTGTCTCCTACTTTCTTGTTGTAATATATCCAAATATGTTTCTATTGCAAATGTGAATACCTTCATATATGGATGAATACTAGTTGTGCTACATATGAATACTTCTGCAAATTCCTAAAATACACTGACAGTTATAAATTCTAACTAACTAACTACTTTAATTAATGCAACTGACGGGGGATGAAACGGGAGATTGTTCACGGGGGAGAGCTAGGCGGATTGATGAAAGGTAAATAAGAAAAAATTGTAAGAGCTAAGTAGTTCTGATTTATGATTTAAAGGTCTGATTAATGCATGTAATGGTGTGGTGTCCTGTCAGGGTGCATGGAGATTGGGGTTAGGGCTGTAAATGAGCCGAGTTTGAGCGAGTTATTTCTAACTCGAACTCAGCTCATTAACTAAATGAGCGAGCCAACTCAAGTTGGGATGGTAATAACGAGTTGTAGAGACAACTCGAACTCAGCTCGTTATTAACTCGAGTTGGCTTACAACTCGTTTAACCAGTTAATTATATACTACTAGTAAAAGAATTTATCAATATCTAGCAATTTTTTATACAACAATAGTACATAAGCACCAGCAATTTTTCATACAACAACTTAGTACATAAGCACCTGCAATTTTTCATACAACAGCTTTACAAAAATATTTTCTGAAATTTATTGTGACCAATGCTATGTAACTCGAGTTATAAATGAGCGAGTTGGGGTAAGCTCAAACTTAGCTCATTTATTAAATGAGTCAGCCAACTCGAGTTGGAACTGACTCGAGTTGTAAATGAGCGAGTTAAAACGAGCTGTAAATGAGCGAGTTACGAATTTAAGCAATTTTGCCCAGCCCTAATTGGGTACTCTGACCCTTTGTGTTGGTTTAATGTTGTCAAGCGGCAAACATCTGTCCCTAATAGTATTATTGTTATTCAATGCATCAAATTGCTTATAATATAATATTCTCTTTTCAGAAATCAGAGATAGAATGTTTCATAAACTATGGCGTCCGAAATGGAACTATGGCGTTTGCTTACTAAATGAGATTTTCAACTTTGATCCATCCAGTTTTCTAAAAAAAAATTATTTCTTATTAATAAAAAAAATCGTCATACATGACGCCTCTAACATGATTTTCTGTGCACAGTCTTTAGATTCTCCTTTTTTTCCTTCTATTTTGACCCGTTATACATCAGGCCATTCAGAAGTAAAAACAACTAGAGAAGTATTATGTTCCCTCAACGCGTGACTTGTTACCACGCTGTTTCTCCACAATTTTCCTTTTTCTTCGACATAAGCAGAACTGAAGTTCATAACAGCTTAATGTTCCAAAAAAAAAAAAAAAAAAAAAATTAGTCATGTAGCAAAGGAAATAAAAAAGGGGCACGGAAAGGTAAAGCCTTCCAATTTTAATGAAATATTCTTGTACATAAAAGAACATACATAAAGGGCAGTAATATTCAAAGATGTGAGGACCTCAACAAAAAATTTACAATTAAAAAGCCTGCACTAATTTAACAAAAACCATAAAATGACCACCAAACCATTCATTCTTTATTAAATA
Source organism: Carex parvula (assembly GCA_025461045.1). NCBI lineage: Eukaryota > Viridiplantae > Streptophyta > Magnoliopsida > Poales > Cyperaceae > Carex > Carex parvula. The sequence goes on along the minus strand of JAJGRW010000497.1, from coordinate 1,504,021 downwards.
CCTAAACTGAGAACAATAGTTGCAATATATTTACCAGAATACATGTACATGATATAAATAAGTCGACCACGGAGGACCGAGAAGCACAAGTTCAAGAGAATTATCGACCAGACATGAGGTTGGCAAGGCCGGGGTTGTTATCAAATAAATGATTAATATCCCACAATTCACTTGCAGAAGAGAGGGTCATGAGAGCCACCACCACAGATCTCATGCTCGGCCGTTTGTTAGGCTCATCCTGTGTGCATGCCTTCGCCAGCTGAGCCATCTGTTGCATTTTGTGAAATTCAGATGCTAATATATCAAAATGACACCAATTTTAATCAGTGCTGCTAACATTCTTATAACACTGCCGAAATTCCTAAGAGGTCAACATAAGGTATTAGGTACACTTGTCCAATTAAATATTTATTTTATTAGAATGATTTGAGACCACAAAGAAGGTCCAGTCCGAAAGTTTAACAGCTGAAATCATTTTGGAAAGAGTAAATAACTACGAGACCTTCAATATGGAGTCAATAGGGTAGTCATCACCAAGTTTAGGATCAATTATCTTTTTAAGGCTCTCCTTTGGATCTTCCTGACTTAGCGCATCATCAAACTGCACAGGAAAACAAGAACAATTTGTTGACTATTTTGCAAAAATGTCCCATAGTATCAAGTATGCCTAAACTACCCCAAAATATCGGCAGCAAAAACTTATTGCTTAAATTGCATTACGATTACGTATACAAAGAACTGAAGCATTTCGGCAAAATCTGAAGCATAATTGCAGAAGCTGTGTTGCATTCAATGTTAATATAAATTAGCAAACTTGGTAAAATGTAATAGATCCCACTTGACTTGACTGGTACAGCATCAGTCTCCTGCCTGGAGCTTCTTGGTAATAACCAACATGAGAAATAATATGTAATTAAAGTTTCTCATGGAACAAAGGCCAAAGAGGAAGTTCTAGTTGTTTATATGCAACGACTTAAGAAAGGAAGACAAAGTGGCATACCAGGCCAACCAGACCCTTGGATTCAGAGGAAGAATCGGCGGATGGCTTAATGATGGCTTCTTTGGCTGATATAAGCTCATAAAGTACTACCCCAAATGCATAAACATCTACTTTCGGGGAAACATCACCATATCTTGCATACCTGAGATTAATACAGGATATTTTATTGGGGGAAATTATACTTCACAAAGATAAAAATGGCGGTGCATGCGCTTCTACACCCATTTTTTTATAATCAAGAAAAAGTTGTTTGAGCAAACTTTTGCATTATGAGAAATGATGGCTGTTTATTTGCAAATACGTAAAATTATAGGGTGGTATGCAGCTTTCTGAGAGAGAGGGCGGTAGCACAGTTGTCTAGTAGAAAAAGTCCTAGGACTGTGGTTACCCAAAGGTCGAGAGTTCGAGCCCCTCTCACGATTTCACAGCTTCTTTGAAGCTTTCAAAAAGAGAGAGAGAGAGAGAGAGAGAGAGAGAGAGAGGGCGGTAGCACAGTTGTCTAGTAGAAAAAGTCCTAGGACTGTGGTTACCCAAAGGTCGAGAGTTCGAGCCCCTCTCACGATTTCACAGCTTCTTTGAAGCTTTCAAAAAGAGAGAGAGAGAGAGAGAGAGAGAGAGAGAGAGAGAGAGAGAGAGAGATTACTCAGGAGGCATATAGCCAAATGTGCCAACCACCCTTGTAGGAAGAGACATGCTCCCAACTTCTGTAAGTTTTGTCAGCCCAAAATCAGCAACCTAAGAAATAATTATCAGTACCACAACTAGGTGAGTAACCCATTTTTAACCTCTGAAAACTTACAAACATCCCATTTGCTATTGCAAAAGGAGAAATACTAATATCCCAAATTGCTTTTTGATGGTGATATTTGGACTTCTCTCGGTAATACCCATTTTCCTTGATATCACCAAGTAAAATGTTAGACCATAATTATTTGTTTTGTTCTTTATGAACATCTAAACTCCCATGATTATAATTATTAGGCAAAACAACCAAACTCTACCCCATCATTGCAAAAAGGCCCTCACTTGAAGTTCTGTTCCAAAATAGACTCATTATCAAGTGTCAGACTTTTGTATCAAGTACTGTAACACAATTTTGTATCAAGCCATGACAGGTATGTTAACACATTATGAACCTAAAATCCCAAATTGAAAGATGCTCTGGGCGAGTACAGACCTTTGCACGGTCGTTCTTGTCAATCAATATATTAGCAGATTTGATATCTCTGTGGATGTAAACTGGTACAGTGTGCTCGTGAATGTACTCAAGGCCTCTTGCTGAGTCAAGAGCTATCTGCACTCTGTTAGCCCATGAAAGGGGAGACCACCCTGCATTAGGTACCAATTGGCTATGATTTACACATGGTTTAATCAATTGAACATTTACCTATATATATATGTCCCAATAGCATCACAAATTAGCAACCAATAGTAGTCCAATTTCTATCGTGGCATCTAAATCAAAACCAAATTAAACCTTATTCCGAGCTTTTGTGCCAAGCTCATTGTGTGTTATTTTTAAAGCTGGTAAAATCTGACATGACCAAGGAACTTAGCAACCCAAATTCTTGACCTGCCTGGTTTAACATGAACCATACCACCTCAAATCAACTTTGTCAAGATAATATCCAAAAGTTACAAGAAACCAGAAATTAAAAACCAAAAATTAAAATACCTGAACACGAAGTGGCCCAACCTCAAAAGCCCTATACTCTAAATAATCAGAATCTGAAATGACCCTTCCTAAACAAGCAGTTTAACCTGAAAACTAATTTGACCTGGACTGAACCAGACTCTGACTGCCAGTTTATTATCTCTAGCTCATTGGTTGCTTAGGTCAATAAGTCAACATATTGACCACGAGATCACATAAACAAAACTATTTTCCAATTTGCTATTTCTAGTATAAATCTCACTACCTGAGCTGCGTAGGCGTTGACTCAGATTGCCATTCTCAATGTACTCGTAGATAAGGAAAAGCGCACCCTCTATGCAATAACCTATCAATCGCACCTACCATGAAAAGGAACAATCATACATGTATTCTTTACTCCAGAAGTAATGAGGGTATTACCTATATGAAATGACAGAAACAACCATAATAGTAGAGTCCTAACAGCAAAAAATTCATACTGTTTCTAGGTACCCATTATTTTGTTTGGGGGTGTTCTCATTGTTTTTTTCTTTCATGAAGGGGATAGGCAATGCTATTCAAACCGAAAAACAATTTAGATGTTTCCCTGGAAACTCACCAGATTCAAGTGGTGAACATGAGTCAAAACTTTAAGTTCAGCAAGAAATTCTTGAGAAGACTGAGTTTCCATTTTCTTTATTGCAGCTTTCTACATAATAAACCATGTTAAGTGCTATGTTTCACACAGAGAAAGTTACAGTGAAATACAACCCAAATGAGATTAAATGGAAGAACTAAAAAATGATGACTTATATTTGGGCCCTTCATGCATTATTGCCATTTTGGGTACTGCTTTGTGTCCAAAAAGAAAAAAAATCACTGCTGAAAGTCTCCAAATGTTATACTGGAAATTGTGCATAAGAAAACCATAACTAGCACTCTAGCAGTGGTGTTTTGGTGACTATAGTATTATGGGACTTTTATATCTAACCAAATATTCTACTGTATTTGCAACCAACAATGAAATATCCTGTAATTACAGCAACCAGCAACTATCCAATACAATATACTGAGGCTTATGGGTAAATAACAATCAAGGGTGAGAACCAAGGTCCAGCCAACGAGAAATTGACTATTTGCCCCAGACTTTCGAACTACTTGAAACCCGACATTTAAAACACATATGACTTCATTCCAATTTAATTTGGAGTTGTAACAAAAAAAAAGCTCAATATATAGGGGAAAAGTAGCAAACATTTAACAGAAACAATCTTTGCCATCCTACTAAGCTAACATTCTGTTGCTATTTGCAAATAAATGTAAATGGGCTTGTTGCATATATAGAAAATATTGAATGTCATTTTATAAAGTTTCCCAAGAACCAAAGTAGAAAGAAACTGATTCAATAAACCTCTCCTCGGAGCTCTGCATAGTAAACAACCCCATATCCGCCTTGGCCAATCTTATTAGCCATGCTAAAATCATTAGTGGCTTTGGAGAGCTCTTCATAAGAGAACTCTACTGATTTGTCAACAGTAACTCCAGCTACTGGAGAGGGAGCATTATCTGCAGTTGAGTCTATGGACAAATCGCCTGTATAAACAAAGAGACGGCCAAAATTATTAGTAAAAGTAACAAGAACATAAACCAGCGTTTGCACAATATTAAGCAGGTAATTGTTGAATTAACTCGACCATGTTAAGGCCCAACATAACTTGCTACAGAGGCATTCTATTAAGTCAATATGTAGGCAGGGGTAATTGAGTAACTTTTTGCTGGATATTAATTTAGCTTAATATGCTACAAATTATACACCTATTTGTAAGCCAAAATAGTCTAACATGAGTTCAGAACAGGAACTGTCGAGTGTCATTTGCATAAGATAAGGGTATTATGTATGTATTAGATAAGAAGATTTCCAGCGTGAAATCCAATTTAGCTCAGCTACTGGTTGCAGTTTGGTTGGTTCAGTTATTACAGGTTTTGCATTGCTCATTTGTTGGGGTTTAGACCTGATTGTTTTTAATCCCTGTTTAAGGGTTTAGGATATAACAATTTAAAAAAAAAGAAGAAGCAAAGAAGCATAAATTTCAAACAGTACCAAGAGGAACTGAGCTCTGTCCAGACATAAGAGGAAGCAGAGATGCCTTATTAGCCTTCTTTCTCTTGTCCACCAAACAGTACGAAACAAGACCTATTGATAGCAGAATAATTGTTGCGCCTATTACAATTCCTCCAATGGCTCCGCCTGATAAATTCCTGCCCTATTTCAGCATTTCAAAACATCAGTATCAACCAGGTTTCACACAGTATATTCTGTTTGTACCAGTCCTACCAATCATTCAACTCATATCAAATCCAATAAAAATTATGCCAAATAGACCTTACTGCTTTATACACTTTAACTCTTTCAATTTTTTTTTAATTTTACTATATGCAACAACATTTTTACCAGTACCGTGATTCATGTTTCTGCCTATTTTTCCATGTACCCAGCCTGCCCATACCAACAAAGAAATTTTCATTCTAAGATTGTACACAAGAATCAAAGATGTTTACATTGACACCCTGTACAAGCACTGTTACTTCTTTCTGAGATTTTTGCTTGAACTCAATAGACCTTACTGCTTTATATACAAATGTAAAAACTAGTTCAAATATTTACCGCTTTGAACTAAGAGCACGGGAGCTTCCATTAAGATCTGAAATAATTATACCAAAACCAGAAAAATATTTAAGTTGCAATTTCCTGAATCAGAACAAAAGGAAAGACAAAAAATAAAGCCATATGCGGATTTATGAAAACTTAAATCTATCACTCAACATTTAAGTCAATATTTCCAGATTTGTCCTCGTTAGTATGGTTCCATCATACAAATCAGAAGTGCCCAAAATTTCAGTTATCCTGAATATGAACCCAATTAGCTAATTACATCTAATACATGAAATTAAGCACTAATTTAACCAAATTTTGCTTCTGTAAACTTCCAACCTAAATTACAACGAATGTCAACATTATAGAAGCCAATAGAAGCCCGCTATTCAACAGAAAGTACTAAAAGCTAGTAAAAAAGCAGCTACAGATTGAGCATACACAAAGGCAATAAACCCCTTTCCAAGCCCTGGTGGCCAGCTAGCCTGTATGCATAACCCTATATCAAGCCTCGGTTAATCCTCAATTAAGCACTATAACCTCATTTTAATCTAAAGTCTCTTCAATTAAACATTAATGCTAGATGTCACATTTGAGCCTCATGCTAACTCAGTAATTAAACATTGTTAATCAACCCTCGAAACAGAAAGCAAGCTCAGAAAAGAAGTAATTTCCAACCCTATATTCTGCTTGACTTGATATGAAAGTCTAAACTTCCTCTGATTATAATGAAGGGATGATTCATCATATTTGCAAATAAACTGGGTACATAAATAAGGATTCAATTTTTCTTTTGCAATTAAGATTAGCACAAATTTAATTTGAACCAGTCACATAGAGATTAGGTTGCTAGAAAGAGGGGCAATCTTGTCAAAATTTTTGCTCAACTTAACCCATTTAACTTTTATCTTTCTGCTAGCCCGACCACAATTTTAACAACTGGGTGCTATTTTCAAACTTCTCCAAACTTACCAGCATTATTCAGGATATGGTCCTCTAACTGTTTCAAAGAGACCAAGTTGATTTCTGAACTTTTTTTTGCACCAAAGGTCCTTGAACTTTGGGAAAAAAAATTGGTCATTGAACTATAGAAAAGAACCAAGTAGGTCATTCAGCTTCCATTTGCACAAAATCAATTCTTGAACTTTCAAAGTTAGTTTCGAACTCTCTGATAGAATCTAGTTAGTTCTTCTCAGAAGGCCCAGCTTGGTCTTTTTGAGCGAAGTTTGAAGACCAATAGTTTGAAAGTTCAAGGACCAACTTTGTGCAAATAGAAGCTCAGCGATTAATTTGGTTGTGATAAGAAAGTTCAAGGACCAAAACCTAATTTTTTCCTTGTTTAACACCAATGCATCTTAATTCTGATGAAAATGTCAGGAGTTAGAGCTACATATTTAGCTACGATATTAGCTACCAACTATAAATTGACACACAATTACTTCTAGGTTGATGCTTTGTTGTTCTTAAATGGACCCACCTGGACTTTACTCAATTATCAAGTATTTGCAAATAACTACTCACATTACAAGTATGAATTGATCAGCTGGTGCAATTGCAAAACTATCACAGATACTGTCTTATCTGCAAAAATATCATAATAAGAAAATGTCTAATATAGATTCTTACCGTGTGTGGGAACATACAGAATTGCACCCACTGAACTGAAATTTACACCGGGATTATACTCTGCAACTAGCTCTGCTGATATGTTATACGTGCTTGCAACAGAGCTCGCATTCTCACCAGACTGTAACGGATACGTCTCAAACAACCCGTACAGGTCTGAAACTGAGCTGTTTCCGCATGAACAGTTCACAGTGACATTCACAGTAGAACCACTTGGTACATTATTGGTTGGGTATGAGTTGAACTTCGTAAGTGAGTATGTATTGGTTAGGTTGGCATAGTTATCTTTGGCGATGCTTCCGTATGTGTCGCCACTTTGAACGGTGTATTGGAAGGTGTGACCAAGAAACGAGTTGTCTATACAGTCACAAGAAAAATTCACATGCACACGTTCCCCGACCTAGATAAAAAAATATTAATATTTTTAAATTCAGAAAAAAATGTTGGTTTTTAATTTAAGTTTCAAGAAGCAAAACACTTGGATTGGAGGCAAATAAATTGAAAACAGAAAATTAATTTGTAAAGGTAAATCAAAGGTGCTTGGATAAGAAAAAAACAAATGTCATGGTTTTATGCAAACAAAACATAATTTTGTCATATTTGTAAAAGACGCCTTCAAATTTCTGAAGTTCCAACTGAATAAAGGATATTTGGAGTTATTTGTTCTTGAAGCCCAATGAGTATTAGTTATTGGCTTTGCGCTGCTAACTTTTATAAATAGCAAGGATACTGAGATTTTATTGGCGTAAGTTATCCCCTTGCCTACTCTTGATAGAATTCAACTATATCTTCCTTAAATAAACAATAATAGCAAAACAGTTGCTAATAAAGTAAAATTACCAAAATGAGAAAGAGAAGAAATTACTGGAGCAGTACTCACCTTGATAAGATCTTTATTCGGAATTGATGGATTGTAAGGCAAAACCTCCTCAGGAGTCATTTGGAAAAGAGAAGCTATATAGGTCAAATTCAATTCAATACCTACAGAAGCATTGCTTGAGACGTAGTATGAACCCAGTGCGAGATCGCATGTTTTGGGGCACTTCGATTCCAATCCACTAAAATATCTGCTAGCTAAGATCACTAACACGAGTACGAATTTTGCTTCAATCATGGCTTTTCTCCCTTCTGGCCTTCTCTTTGATCTAATTAGGGGTGAAAATGGTGAACCCTGGATTGCAATAGTTGATACGCAGAGAGAGAGAGAGAGAGAAGGTGGGACAGTCTCTGGTCAACTATGGAGTACTTGTGTTGTTTGACTGTATTTGTTTAGTGTAGGCCGTGTGGAACCATGGATCCTCAGTTCAACCGAAATTTTTATTTATAGAAAATAAAATAAATTGACATTGAAGAATGTTTTTGTTGAAATTTGAAATGCAGCAAAAACGTGATGGTTCATAACGTTCAGTTAATTTAATTACTAATAATTTTTAATTAATAAAAAATATTGTAGCTGGATGTTATGGACCGTAACGTTCAGCTATATATATATATTTTTTTTGCTTGCTTGTTTGCTTCAGTTTGCGATTTTTTGAGAAAAAAATCACTGTAGCTGGACGTTATGGATCATAACGGTCTGGTTTTTTTTTTTTTTTTTTCAGCGCGTCCCTGGCCGTTATAGACCATAACGGTTCATATTTTTGTTATACTAACGTAGGTAGTTAAGTGCTAATCTGACCGTGATGGTCTATAACGTTTTTGTTAGATCTCGAATTTTCTCCAAATCGTTCTTTAACGTCGATATTTATTTATTTTATTTTCTATTAATAAAAATTTCGGTCAATTCAACGCGCATTCTTTTAAAACTCCGCCGTTCATTGATGTTTTTTTTTCATGTCCTCCATTCCAAACATGATAAATGAATTTATCTTAAAAAAAAGCAATGGCTGATAGCCTAATATTGACTGTGAGAGTCAACTTGGGAGTTGGGAGTATCACTGTCTGATATTGATAAACTAAAGGGTTAATTTCCTATATATTTTTTAAAACTTTTTCGGTTTTCTATTTACCCTTCTATTTTTTTGTTATATCTAATTTATCTCTTAATTCTCATCACCTTTTCTATTTAACTGTAGAGTTAATTATTCACACTGAAATTTTTTTAATTACCACAGTAAAAAAATTGAAATTAAATGATTATCACCCAGCTTAAATGCTTGTGTATAAATCTGAGGTATTATTTTGTAGAATACCAGATTCTAAGACATGAGATTTTTGAGGAAAGAATAGGGATCTAGTCCCTAATCTAGGACATGAGATATCTTCGGTATTATTAATTGAGTAGAACTAGGGTGAGCTGTGCTCACCAAGTCTTTTGGTGAGCACACCTCCAAAAACCGTATTTACAAATTTCAAATAGTCGATTCGACTCTTCCAACGTGTTCTTCATATTAAAATGTGCTTGGAGACCAAATTTTACATTTTTTGGAAAATTTTTTACTATTTTTTCAGTGCATTTGAAAATCACAGCTTTTCATTAAATAAAAAAAAAATTCAAAAAACACTGATTTTCAAATGCACTGAAAAAATAGTAAAAAATTTCCAAAAAATGTAAAATTTGGTCTCCAAGCACATTTTAATATGAAGAACACGTTGGAAGAGTCGAATCGACTATTTGAACTTTATAAATGCGGTTTTTGGAGGTGTGCTCACCAAAAGACTTGGTGAGCACAGCTCACCCTAGTTCTACTCTTATTAATTACATATATCAAAACAGCCCTCATATTTCTCTGTTCCCACCCGCACATGGTCACACGCTATCAATCATTTAATTAACGGGATGCATTAATTAATGGAAGCGACTAATTGTTCTCAAGCTTTTTTTTTAGTTTTTTCTCAAAAAAACTGTCATTTGACTTGCGCGAATACTGTAAAACTCTATAACCAATGATACCTTGCATATTTAGTCTATTTTAGGGCTATTTTAGTACCAGATTCGTGCCCTAATTCACCAGAATCATGTGCATTTCATTGATATATCTTTAGAATTTGGTACTGCTGAGTGTTTGTTTGTTTTCTGCAGGTTTGGAGCAAAACACACGAAGAAACGGCGATTTCAGATGATGAGGTACGACCCTTACCAGGTTTGGTACGGGTCTCACCAGACTTGGCCATTTTTCAGCTCATCACGCCTGGTACGGCCAGGCCGTACCAATTTGGTACGGGCCGTACTTAAAGGCGGCCTGACAGATTCAAATTTTGGCAGAGGCTATTTAAAGCGGGGAACTCTCCAATTTCGACATGGATTCCATTCCAGAGACATTTGAGAGCACAGTAAGAGAGAGAAAGAGAGCTAAGGAGCTAGGAGCAAGAAGGAAAGAAGAGGAAAGAGGCGAAACTCGACGGATCAAGCTTCCTCCTCTCGATCCCTTCGATCCATGGCTTTCTCTATCACTCTTATTGTATTTTTAGATCAGATCATGTGCTGTGAGTAGTTATTTTAGTTTCTAGGGTTTAGAGATGGATTCTTGATTTGTTTTGACTTTCTTTGACTTGTATCTTGTATGAACTCTTTTGATTGATTGATTGTGATTTCTTTGCCATCTCTTGCTTTGATTGCTGTGATTGTGTATGATGAACCTCTAGGTCTAGATCAAACCTATCAAGGTCATGTGATCATCTCAATCTCTCAACCAAATCAATTGTTTAGGGTAGACTTGTTCGAATTGAAGCCGAGAGGTTGAATTCTCCTCTAATCGACAGATTAGAGGGTGCCTTAGGTCTCCAATCAATCAGCTAGAGTAGATCTGTACCAACACATGAGAATTGAGGTGTAGAAATCTCTAAAAGGCAATCAATTGCATTCCAACCTAGATCTTGATCCAACACACAACGGTTGAGGCTTAGGAACCTTAGGTATGGTCAATTGAACCTTTCTAAAGAGTTTAGCACGAGGTACCAGCAAGGAATGCATCAACTCGAACTGGTAAGCTCTGTTCTGGCAAGCCAGTACGGGTCTTACCAGAGTGGTGCAGCCTTGGATTATCAAGTGGAGTACGGCCTAGCCGTACCAACTTGGTACGGGCCGTACCACTAGAGGCAGATCACAGATGAAATCTGAAACCCTGGAAACGCCTTTTATCCATAATCAAAACACAATTTACATTTCTTCTAGCATTTTATTACATTGTTTGAATTGCTTGAATTGACCTTTTTAGGAACTTAAATACCAAACCAAAACCTTCTCACTTCTAGTTTTTAATTGAGTTTGGTAGATTCTAACCTAGTAATTGCCCGTCCCTGTGGATCGACACCCGATTATACTACTCGATAGGGGTTGTGCACTTGCAACCCTTACTCGTGAAGTGTAAGCGCGGTTTTAAAAGGTACGCCCTCAAGCGTACCGAAACTTGCGTTGCGCTTTTAGCGCGAACAAGTTTTTGGCGCCGTTGCCGGGGACGGTAACCAATTGCCTAGTTAGATTTTTATCTTACTTAGTTAATCTAGACTTTATCTTGTATCTTTCTTGCTTTTTCTTATTCAAAATCACTAAAAACTGGCTTTTGAACCCCCCCTGCAGGAAAATACAGGTTGACATATAATCTGAGAAGCAAGGGGCCCCTGTTCGACCAAACTCCTCCAGACTCAGCCGAGACTGCTCAGCCACCCCCTGGTACGGCCCGTACCAATTCAGGCACGGCCAAGCCGCACCAATCAGGTCAGACCCGCACCGATTCAGGCACGGCCAGGCCGCACCAACCTGGTCCGACCCGTACCAAGACACCCGTACCTGAAGAGATGGCTGAGGCAGAGAACGAAGCCCGACTCAGAATGGAGGCAGAGGCCAGGGAAAGAGAAAGAGAAAGGCGAGAAGAAGAAGAAGGCCGCATGACGGACGATGAAGCGGATGGTTTCATGCCTCGGACGCTGCGAGAGTTCAACGTGCCGAGAGCTGGAGACGCGCGAGGTGCGATCCGGCTACCACACATTCCAGGACAGCAACCGAACTTCAATCCGGGGGTTGTCAACATGGTGCAGCAGAACACCTTCCACGGACTCGACCACGAGGACCCGCACGCTCACCTCCAGACCTTCCTCGAGTGCATCACGACCATCAAAACCAACGGTGAGAATGCTGATTACACCAAGCTTGCTCTATTTCCTTTCACCCTTAGGGATAAGGCCAAGAAATGGTTAGGATCTTTGCCTAGGGACTCTGTTAGGAATTGGAGGGATTTGTCCAAATTGTTTTTGACAAGATGTTCGCGTAAAAGCGCAACGCAAGTTTCGGTACGCTTGAGGGCGTACCTTTTAAAACCGCGCTTACACTTCACGAGTAAGGGTTGCAAGTGCACAACCCCTATCGAGTAGTATAATCGGGTATCGATCCACAGGGACGGGCAATTACTAGGTTAGAATCTACCAAACTCAATTAAAAACTAGAAGTGAGAAGGTTTTGGTTTGGTATTTAAGTTCCTAAAAAGGTCAATTCAAGCAATTCAAACAATGTAATAAATGCTAGAAGAAATGTAAATTGTGTTTTGATTATGGATAAAAGGCGTTTCCAGGGTTTCAGATTTCATCTGTGATCTGCCTCTAGTGGTACGGCCCGTACCAAGTTGGTACGGCTAGGCCGTACTCCACTTGGTAAGGCAAGGCCGCACCACTCTGGTAAGACCCGTACTGGCTTGCCAGAACAGAGCTTACCAGTTCGAGTTGATGCATTCCTTGCTGGTACCTCGTGCTAAACTCTTTAGAAAGGTTCAATTGACCATACCTAAGGTTCCTAAGCCTCAACCGTCGTGTGTTGGATCAAGATCTAGGTTGGAATGCAATTGATTGCCTTTTAGGGATTTCTACACCTCAATTCTCATGTGTTGGTACAGATCTACCCTAGCTGGTTGATTGGAGACCTAAGGCACCCTCTAATCTGTCGATTAGAGGAGAATTCAACCTCTCGGCTTCAATTCGAACAAGTCTACCCTAAACAATTGATTTGGTTGAGAGATTGAGATGATCACATGACCTTGATAGGTTTGATCTAGACCTAGAGGTTCATCATACACAATCACAGCAATCAAAGCAAGAGATGGCAAAGAAATCACAATCAATCAATCAAAAGAGTTCATACAAGATACAAGTCAAAGAAAGTCAAAACAAATCAAGAATCCATCTCTAAACCCTAGAAACTAAAATAACTACTCACAGCACATGATCTGATCTAAAAATACAATAAGAGTGATAGAGAAAGCCATGGATCGAAGGGATCGAGAGGAGGAAGCTTGATCCGTCGAGTTTCGCCTCTTTCCTCTTCTTTCCTTCTTGCTCCTAGCTCCTTAGCTCTCTTTCTCTCTCTTACTGTGCTCTCAAATGTCTCTGGAATGGAATGAATGTCGAAATTGGAGAGTTCCCCGCTTTAAATAGCCTCTGCCAAAATTTGAATCTGTCAGGCCGCCTTTAAGTACGGCCCGTACCAAATTGGTACGGCCTGGCCGTACCAGGCGTGATGAGCTGAAAAATGGCCAAGTCTGGTGAGACCCGTACCAAGCCTGGTAAGGGTCGTACCTCATCATCTGAATCGCCGTTTCTTCGTGTGTTTTGCTCCAAACCTGCAGAAAACAAACAAACACTCAGCAGTACCAAATTCTAAAGATATATCGATGAAATGCACATGATTCTGGTGAATTAGGGCACGAATCTGGTACTAAAACAGGCCTAAAATAGACTAAATATGCGAGGTATCAAATTCCCCCAAGCTGAACCTTTGCTTGTCCTCAAGCAAAAAGTTTCAAACTCGGGTAAAAGTGCTGGACAACTAAATCTAAATGCAGATACAAGTCTAAATGTAAAAACCTACGTGAGTCTGCTATAGTCAAGAATTTCTAGAATCGATTCGGTTGTAATTCAAACATCCCTTTATAAACCTTGATTCACTCCACCAATTAGTCAATTGAACTTCTTATTTTGAGATGCTTCTAACAATGGAAAGACTAATTACCTAGGTTTGATCGAAACAATTTCATTCTTTTTTCCGAGTCAGTGCTTTTATTCAAGGTGATTTTTCTTTTCATTTTCCCTCCCCCAAGCTTGAATCAAGCTTAAGGGTAAGAAAGTTGCGAACGAAGTGTGTTGGTATGAGCAAAATTTTCTTTCTTTATTTCTAATTGGGAGACGAGCTCAAAGGCGCCCATTCGAGGACTTATTGCCAGTACTCTTATGTTCTCCATCTTTTTCATTTCTTTTCTCTTTTTTTTTTTTTTTTTTTGTTTGCTCATACCATGAATACACACATCTATTGGTATTCATTCATACCAATGGATATTCCAAACTTTCTTAATTTGAAAATCCCAATTCCTAAAGGCACAGTTCAGTTTTTTCGAATAATCTCGTTCGATTCAATTCTAAGTTTGTTTCATCTTTTCCATTATTAAAAACATCTCAACCTAAGTAGTTCAATAACCAATCATGGGTTAGTTCCAATTCACTCAGGTCTATCCTAATCACAACTAAATTGTTTCAAAGTTATTCTCAATTCTAGCAAATCACGCAAATCTTCACCTAACAATGCACGAAAATACGAAAAAATGCAAGGAAAATAACAGTAAAGTAAACATGACCTACATGCAAATGTCATCCCCCCCAAGCTTAGCTTGAGCATTGTCCTCAATGCTTCAAGACTATGAGATAAAAGAGATAAAAGAAGCTCGGGGAAAAGAGAGCGAACCTGATCAGTCCTCGGGGTGGTCGTACCAGAGCCAGTCGCTAAACCGCTCCTCTATCCCAGTCACTCGCTGCGTGAGATCATGGAGTGTGGCGCCCTGCTGACGGAGTGTGGCGCCCTGCTCATAGAGTGCAACACCCTGCTCCTGACGCATGTCGTACATCAGGTGGTAGACATCCCGGATGGTGGGCTCAGAGACCGGAGGGGGATACACGGGTCTACCGGAGGAAGTGGATGGTCCGGCTGCGTAGGTGGGGTGGATGGGCCAGTCTGGTACGTGTGAGGGCCAGCTCCATATGATGAGGTACCTGCATCAAAGGGTGGGACATGTACCTGCTCGGAGAAGGGGGAGCCTGGCCGGGGAATGGGTGCACATGAGGAGAGAGAGGATGCGTCTGCTCATGCTGAGCCTGGACTGGAGAGGTGGTGGCATCGATCATGTCCTCATCGCCCGCGGTGGTGGTGGAGGAGGTGGAGGTGGGGCTCCAGGGGAGCCGCACGCGGGGCGGACGGCGGAAATACCAAGTGCTCCGGTCATCGAAGGAGAGAGTGACCGGGAAAGGCATGACATAGCTGGTCCTCCCGTCAGGCATGCGCCAAGCCCAAGCACCTCGCCCCTCGCGTCCTGCTGCTGACTCGATGAACTTGTAGGTGGTGAACTGAGTGAGAGAGAGAGATCGGGAGCTCCTGCACTCCTCGTCGCCGATGATCTGGAGGTGTAAGCGCTCGGCGATCAGAGTGACATAGGCCGAGATGTAGACAATGCCACCCGGCTTGGGCTGCCTCTGGATGTCGAGCCAGTGGTGGATCATGGCGAGCATCAGATCGGGCCGCTCGAGAGTGCTGTCGGGGCGCAGCATATGATCCACCAGCTGCAAATCCTCAACATTGGCGCGGGCGAACGTCTCGCCACGCGCAAAGATGGTGCAACCGAGGATACGCAGCAGACATCGGATGACTGGATGAGGGACATTGAGCTGTTTGTACTCTTTGTTGACAGCTGACCCGGCAGGGGCACCAGGAGATCAGCGCCCAGAAGCTGTCGCGCTCCAAGTCCCCAGAGAAAGAGAGGGAGTCAGTAGTCGGGTTCGGCTCAAAGCCAAACCACTCCCTCAAGTCAGACAGCCGCACACGGTGGGTCTCGCTCAGCATGCGGAACTTGATGAACGGGTTATCGTTCCGCGTGTACTTGAGCTCCAGAGAGGAAAGAAACTCAATGGTGAGCTTCTTGTACCCCCTCTGGGCGATCGTCCAAAAGGCCGGAGTAATCCCGATCCGGGTGGTAAGGCGGAGGAACTCAGCCTCAAGTCCCAGTGTCTGTAGGGCAGAGAAGTCAACAATCCTCGTGTTGTTGATCTTCTTCTTCAGCAGCATCTCGAAGTACTTGAACTGCCGACGGGTCGGCATGAAGAAGTACTCGTCGGTGTACGCATCGGCATGCTGGGTGGCGTCAGAGAGGGCCGCATCAGTGCCAAAGGAGTCAGAGGCGTGGTCGGAGCTGTGGACGGAGCCGTGGATGGAGGCCTGGTCAGAGGCCTGGTCCTGGTCAGAGGCCTCGTCAGAGCCCTGGTCCTGGTCAGCAGATGGGTGGTAGGAGGGGCTCTCCTGTGGGCTCCGGTGAACGGACGGAGACCCACTGGATGTGGTCTCACCCTCATAGTAGATGGGCTCGACTGCGTCCCGAAGGGAAACACTCTGGCGGGACCCGGTCCTGGCTGCACTCTCCTGGGAGTGGCGAGATGCGCGGGAGCCACTCCGAGACGCACTCCGGTGGGAGTGATGAGAAGACGCAGGTGCAGCAGCAGGAGGGACGTCGGCTGTCGGGCCAGTGGCGGAAGGAATGGAGGTGTCAGAGGGTGTGGAGGAGCGAGAGGATTGCCGACGCATTTCTCTCAGACGCTCGTGGCGTTGGCTGGTTGAGGGTCCGACTGGGTAGGCACGGCCTGGTCTGACTGGGTTGGTACGGCCTGGTCTGACCTAGGTTGGTACGGCCTGGCCGTACAAGCTGGTACGGGCCGTACCTACCTTAGGTTTTTGGTGTGGGCTGGTAAGGGCCGCACCAACTGGTACCAATGACAAATTGGGTTTTCTTGCAACCAATTAACTCCTAAACCAGACAAGAGAGTACACAAAACAAAATGGGCTGGTTAGGGTTAATTGGTACAAACTGGTACAGATTGGTGTCAGGTCAGTACGGGCCGTACTTACCTGGTACGGGTGGGCCGTACCATGCTAGGGTTGACAGAATCGGTGCAGAACGAGAGAAGAAGAGAGGAATGCACGATAAATGAGTGAAAACAAGAAAATGGAGGAAGAGGTACTAACCGAGAGCAAAGACGTGGTGCGGGTCGGATAGGTGAGGTGCGGGTCGGACCGAAAGAAAGTGCGGGTCGGATCGAAGAGTTGCTGGTGGTGCGCTGCTCCTTGTGCTCGGTTAGGGTGGAAGGATGAGAGGAAGAGGGAGTGAAAATGGAGAGGGAGAGAAGAGAGAGAAGAGAGAGGGAGAGAGGTGCGGCTGGGAAAAGGGGAAGGGGTGCGGGTACGGGGGTTAAAAAGAAAAAGGCATCAGTTAATGCGTCGGTTCGCGTCTCTGACCTAGGTACGGCCTGACCGTACCAAATTGGTACGGGCCGTACTAACCCTTCATTTTTCAGGCCGTACCAATGTGGTATGGCCTAGCCGAACCAACCTCAAATTTTTTTGGTTTCTCTTTCTCGTGACTTCTCAAGCCGCTCGTGATGCAATGCAGAAGAATGAATGCATGTCTATCTGTTCCTAAGATGCAAAACAGGTAAAAATGGCTTGGGCTGCCTCCCAAGGAGCGCTCGTTTTAGGTCTCGAGCTCGACCTTCTCTCTTCAGGCTTTGGTTGGAGATGGATCGGAGAGATCCAAGCTCACTCGCATTTCTTGGGGATGATCAGCAATGTAGTGCTTGAGACGCTGACCATTGACTTTGAAAGTCTGCCCCTCCTTGTTTTCCAATTCCACGGCGCCAAATGGGAACACTGCCCTCACCCGGAATGGACCGGACCACCTGGACTTCAGCTTCCCTGGAAAGAGCCTAAGTCGAGAATTGAACAAGAGGACCAGGTCTCCCTCATGGAACTCACGAGGCATGATGCGCTTGTCGTGAACCTGTTTGGTCCTTTCCTTGTAAATTCTCGCGTTCTCGTAGGCATTGAGACGCATCTCCTCTAACTCATGCAAGTCAAGGATGCGTTTCTCTCCAGCTGAGAGCAAGTCCATGTTGATGGCCCGTGTGGCCCAGTATGCCTTGTGCTCAATTTCCACGGGCAAGTGGTAGGACTTTCCGTACACCAATTTGAAAGGGCTCATCCCAATCGGAGTTTTGAAGGCTGTACGGTAGGCCCAAAGTGCGTCACTCAGCTTGAGCGACCAATCCTTTCTCGTTCGAGCAACGGTCTTCTCCAGGATAGACTTGATCTCTCTGTTGGAAATCTCGGCTTGACCGTTGGCTTGAGGATGGTAGGATGTGGTCACCTTGTGAGTGACTCCATGGCGACTCAGGAGATTGTCGAACTGGCGGTTGATGAAGTGCTTGCCACCATCACTGATGACGGCTCTTGGAACTCCAAAGCGAGGGAAGATGATGTCAGTGAACAGTCTTTTCACTGCATTGGAGTCCGCATTCTTGCACGCTACTGCCTCCACCCACTTGGAGACGTAGTCAACTGCCACCAGGATGTACTCGTTCCCACACGAGGGTGGAAACGGTCCCATGAAGTCAATGCCCCAGACATCAAAGATGTCTACCTCTAGAATAGAGTGGAGAGGCATTTCATTCCTCTTGGAGATGTTCCCGGTGCGCTGACACTTGTCACAAGCTGCAACGAAGGTCCTAGCATCTCTGAAAAGTGAAGGCCAGAAGAAGCCGGATTGCAGGACCTTTGAAGCAGTCTTGGAGAATGAAGCGTGTCCTCCGTAGGCTGAGGAGTGGCAGTGCTCAAGAATGGAGCGCGTCTCGTCGTATGGCACACATCGTCGGTAGATGCCATCAACGCCAGTCTTGAAGAGGTAGGGGTCGTCCCAGAAGTAGAACTTGGCGTCCGATCGTAGCTTCTTCTTCTGCTGGTATGACATGGTAGGAGGAAGTACTCCTGAGGCGAGAAAGTTCGCAATGTCTGCATACCAGGGCGCTGACTTGGTGTTCACTCGGTCAGTTGCATGGAACGTCCGATCTTGCATCGCATGAGTCGCGTGCATCGGTGTACCAACCGAGTGGATCTCCTCCATGGCAGAAATCGAATGGAATTGGTCATCAGGGAACGAGTCATCAATTGGCAGGCTACCAGAGCCCTCATCTTCCCAGCGAAGCCGGGACAGATGGTCAGCCACGGTGTTTTCGACTCCTTTCTTGTCCCTGATTTTGATGTTAAACTCCTGCAGGAGGAGAATCCACCTAATCAAGCGAGGTTTGGCATCCTGCTTGCTCAACAGATACTTGAGTGCGGCGTGGTCAGTGTAGATCACTATCTTGGAACCAACCAGATAGGATCTAAACTTGTCGAGAGCGAACACAACAGCCAAAAGCTCCTTTTCGGTTGTTGTGTAGTTCATCTGGGCAGGGTCTAGCACCTTGCTAGCGTAGTAGATAGCACATGGCTTGTTCTCCTTCCGCTGCCCAAGAACCGCTCCCACAGCGTAATCACTCGCATCGCACATCAATTCGAATGGCAAGGTCCAGTCTGGAGGCTGCAGGATGGGTGCTGAGACAAGGGTTTCTTTCAATCGGCAAAACAAATCGACACACTCCTGCGTGAAGATAAAATCAGAGTCCTTGATGAGCAGGTTGGTCAATGGTTTCGCGATTTTCGAGAAGTCCTTGATGAATCGGCGGTAGAAGCCAGCGTGTCCCAGAAAGCTTCGCACAACTTTGACATTTGTTGGGATCTCCAGCTTCTCGATCACCTCCACATTGGCTTTGTCAACCTCAATTCCTTTGGAGGTCACCACATGTCCAAGGACAACTCCCTCTTGGACCATGAAGTGACACTTCTCCCAGTTCAGGATCAGGTTGACCTCTTCACACTTCTCCAGGATTTTGCAGAGGTTGGCTAGACATGAGTCAAAGCTGGTTCCATAGACAGAGAAGTCGTCCATGAAGACCTCAACCTCTTTCTCGATGAAATCTGAGAAGATAGCCATCATGGCTCTTTGGAAGGTGGCAGGTGCATTGCACAGACCGAATGGCATTCTACGGTATGCGAATGTACCGTAGGGACATGTGAAAGTGGTCTTGTCTTGGTCGTTCGGGTGAATGGGGATCTGAAAGAATCCTGAGTACCCGTCAAGGTAGCAAAAATGAGAATGAGTCGCCAGCCTTTCAAGGAGTTGGTCGACAAACGGCAGTGGGAAGTGATCCTTGCGCGTGGTAGTGTTGAGCTTCCTGTAGTCAATACACATGCGGTACCCAGATACCACACGAGTAGGGACTAGCTCGTCCTTTTCATTTCTCACCACTGTCGTACCTCCCTTCTTGGGCACCACGTGAACGGGACTCACCCACTTGCTGTCAGAGATGGGATAGATGATGCCTGCATCCAGGAGTTTGAGAATTTCCTTTTTCACCACCTCCTTCAGGTTGGGGTTGAGTCGCCGCTGGTGCTCCACAGACGGCTTGTGATCATCCTCGAGAAGAATCCGGTGTGAGCAGATGGCTGGGTTGATCCCTTTCAAGTCCTTGATCGAGTACCCAATCGCGCCCTTGTGAAATCTCAGCTTCTCCAGAAGTTTGGCGGTTTGATCGGGGTTTAGACTCGCATTGACGATCACAGGACATGATTTTTCTGGATCGAGGAACTCGTATCGGAGATTGGTTGGAAGAGGTTTGAGTTCGGGAGTCGGACGCTCAGGCTGATCGTTGTCACGAGTCGCATCTGGGTGATCTGACTCGTGTGCTGTCGAGACGTCGGCCTTGGCAGGCTCCGTTCCACTCCTCGTCTCAGAGTGTGATGTACGATCCTCCAGATCCTCAGGAATCGCATCTGCTGCACAAATTGACTCGCTCGCCTCGCTTGGCAACTTGGAGAGGAATTCAGCGTCTTGGCGCAGCGAGTTGTTGACTTGTTCAAGAAAGTAGTCCTTGGCCAGATCAGCCAAGCACTCCTCTATCCCGTCAACTCGGAAACATATCTCAGATCGTGACGGATATCTCATGGCGCGATCGATTTGGAATTTCACCTTCTCTCCTCCAAAGTTCAGAGTCAGGATGCCCTGCTTCACGTCAATTATCGCGCCAGCTGTACTCAGAAAAGGTCGCCCCAAGATGATTGGGACTTCCTTATCTTCTTCCATCTCCATGACGACGAAATCGACGGGCACGAAGAACTTCCCAACTTGAACTGGCAGATCCTCCACCACACCAAGTGGAAGTCGGACTGAAGAATCCGCCAACTGCAGTGTCATCCTTGTGGGCTTGAGCTCCCCCACTCCTATGCGATCATAGATGGTGCGTGGCATGAGACTCACGCTCGCTCCTAGATCACACAGGGCTTTCTTGATTGTAGCCTTCCCAATGGTGCATGGAATGGAAAACTTTCCAGGATCGTCCAATTTGGGGGGTAGCTCGCTTTTCAAAATTGCGCTGCACTGCTCCGTCAGCTTGACTGTCGCGTGCCCCTCTAAGCTTCTCTTGTTGGAAAGGATGTCCTTCAGAAACTTGGCATAGGTGGGCATTTGGGTCAAAGCGTCGGTGAAAGGGATGGTGATCTGCAGCTGCTTGATGACGTTTGCGAAGTTGGCGAATTGCTCGTTCAGTCTCGTCTCAGCTAATCTCTGGGGGAATGGAACAGGTGGCCGGTATGGAGGAGGTTGTGCAGGTCTTGCCGAGCTGGTGCAGTCTGCACTCGCTTGAGGTGGATGACCTCAGCTCGTTCTAGATTAACCTCCTTTAGTGGAATTGACACAGGGGTCGGGGTCGCGTCAGGTGTCGCGTCAAGGATCGGATCAACTGTGCCCTCACTTGGCATTGGTGGCTCGTCGTATTGGGTCCCACTTCTCAGAGTGATCGCCTTAGCCTCTTCTCTTGGATTTGGTTCGGGCTGAGCTGGAAGCTTCCCGGGTCGAGAGTGGCTTGAGGTGACCATCTGGCTCAGCAGCTCCAGCAACTTCCTTTGGGCAGCCATTTGAGTGGTCATGCTCTGCATCTGCTCCCACATCATCTGATTCATCTTGCCCTGCTCGTGAGTGAAGTTGTTCACTTCGGTAGGCGCAATTGACTTTGAGGGGTCAGAGGGAGCTGCTCGGTTGCCTTGATTGGGAAAGGAAGCGTTCTGGTAGAAGTTCCTGTTGCCATTGTTGTTCGGAGGGGGGTAGTTTCCAGTGTTGTTCGCCCGATTGTTCCAGTTGTTGTTGTTGTACTGCGGCCTCTGGAGGCTGTTGTTGTTGAAGGGCGGTCTGAACGAAGAGTTGTTGAAAGGCGCAGGGTTGTTCTGGTTCGACCTCCAGTGCTGCTGCTCAACCTGATCCTTGGAGTAGGATCGGCTGAAGGGAGGTCTTGGGAAGAAGGAAGGCTCGTTGTTGAGAGAGTTGACCTGCTCACTCTCCTCGTCTTGTTGCACCAGCGGGCATTGCTCGTATGCGTGCCTCTCGTCTCCGCACATGACGCAGACTTGAGGTTGCTGTTCGACTGCCTTGACACTGAGCTTGTCCATCGCCCGCTGCATGGCGTCCATCTTGGCGGTGAGAGCCGTGATGTGATCAAGCTCGTACTTGCCACCTCCTTGGCTACCTCCTTGGCCTCCTCGCTGGCGTGACGTGTCGCGGCCGGACCACTGCTGGTTCTGCGCCATGTTGTCTATCAAGTTCATAGCCTCTAAAGGCTCCCTTGACATCAACGCGCCTCCCGCAACAGCGTCCACGTAAGCACGAGTGCTCTCATTCAGGCCGTCGTAAAACATTTGAATTAAAAGCCAGTCGGTTATACCATGGTGGGGACAGGAGTAAGAAGTTCAATTGACTAATTGGTGGAGTGAATCAAGGTTTATAAAGGGATGTTTGAATTACAACCGAATCGATTCTAGAAATTCTTGACTATAGCAGACTCACGTAGGTTTTTACATTTAGACTTGTATCTGCATTTAGATTTAGTTGTCCAGCACTTTTACCCGAGTTTGAAACTTTTTGCTTGAGGACAAGCAAAGGTTCAGCTTGGGGGAATTTGATACCTCGCATATTTAGTCTATTTTAGGCCTATTTTAGTACCAGATTCGTGCCCTAATTCATCAGAATCATGTGCATTTCATCGATATATCTTTAGAATTTGGTACTGCTGAGTGTTTGTTTGTTTTCTGCAGGTTTGGAGCAAAACACACGAAGAAACGGCGATTCAGATGATGAGGTACGACCCTTACCAGGCTTGGTACGGGTCTCACCAGACTTGGCCATTTTTCAGCTCATCACGCCTGGTACGGCCAGGCCGTACCAATTTGGTACGGGCCGTACTTAAAGGCGGCCTGACAGATTCAAATTTTGGCAGAGGCTATTTAAAGCGGGGAACTCTCCAATTTCGACATTCATTCCATTCCAGAGACATTTGAGAGCACAGTAAGAGAGAGAAAGAGAGCTAAGGAGCTAGGAGCAAGAAGGAAAGAAGAGGAAAGAGGCGAAACTCGACGGATCAAGCTTCCTCCTCTCGATCCCTTCGATCCATGGCTTTCTCTATCACTCTTATTGTATTTTTAGATCAGATCATGTGCTGTGAGTAGTTATTTTAGTTTCTAGGGTTTAGAGATGGATTCTTGATTTGTTTTGACTTTCTTTGACTTGTATCTTGTATGAACTCTTTTGATTGATTGATTGTGATTTCTTTGCCATCTCTTGCTTTGATTGCTGTGATTGTGTATGATGAACCTCTAGGTCTAGATCAAATCTATCAATGTCATGTGATCATCTCAATCTCTCAACCAAATCAATTGTTTAGGGTAGACTTGTTCGAATTGAAGCCGAGAGGTTGAATTCTCCTCTAATCGACAGATTAGAGGGTGCCTTAGGTCTCCAATCAACCAGCTAGGGTAGATCTGTACCAACACATGAGAATTGAGGTGTAGAAATCCCTAAAAGGCAATCAATTGCATTCCAACCGAGATCTTGATCCAACACACGACGGTTGAGGCTTAGGAACCTTAGGTATGGTCAATTGAACTTTTCTAAAGAGTTTAGCACGAGGTACCAGCAAGGAATGCATCAACTCGAACTGATAAGCTCTGTTCTGGCAAGCCAGTACGGGTCTTACCAGAGTGGTGCGGCCTTGCCTTACCAAGTGGAGTACGGCCTAGCCGTACCAACTTGGTACGGGCCGTACCACTAGAGGCAGATCACAGATGAAATCTGAAATCCTGGAAACGCCTTTTATCCATAATCAAAACACAATTTACATTTCTTCTAGCATTTTATTACATTGTTTGAATTGCTTGAATTGACCTTTTTAGGAACTTAAATACCAAACCAAAACCTTCTCACTTCTAGTTTTTAATTGAGTTTGGTAGATTATAACCTAGTAATTGCCCGTCCCTGTGGATCGATACCCGATTATACTACTCGATGGGGGTAGTGCCCTTGCAACCCTTACTCGTGAAGTGTAAGCGCGGTTTTAAAAGGTACGCCCTCAAGCGTACCGAAACTTGCGTTGCGCTTATGCGCGAACAAGTTTTGGCGCCGTACTGACCTGACACCAAACCTGTACCAGTTTGTACCAATTAACCCTAGCCAGCCCATTTTTGTTTTGTGTACTCTCCTTGTCTGGTTTAAGAGTTAATTGGTTGCAAGAAAAACCAATTTGTCATTGGTACCAGTTGGTGCGGCCCTTACCAGCCCACACCAAAAACCTAAGGTAGGTACGGCCCGTACCAGCTTGTACGGCCAGGCCGTACCAACCTAGGTCAGACCAGGCCGTACCAACCCAGTCGGACCCTCAACCAGCCAACGCCACGAGCGTCTGAGAGAAATGCGTCGGCAATCCTCTCGCTCCTCCACACCCTCTGACACCTCCATTCCTTCTGCCACTGGCCAGACAGCCGACGTCCCTCCTGCTGCTGCACCTGCGTCTTCTCATCACTCCCACCGGAGTGCGTCTCGGAGTGGCTCCCGCGCATCTCGCCACTCCCAGGAGAGTGCAGCCAGGACCGGGTCCCGCCAGAGTGTTTCCCTTCGGGACGCAATCGAGCCCATCTACTATGAGGGTGAGACCACATCCAGCGGGTCTCCGTCCGTTCACCGGAGCCCACAAGAGAGCCCCTCCTACCACCCATCTGCTGACCAGGACCAGGGCTCTGACGAGGCCTCTGACCAGGACCAGGCCTCTGACCAGGCCTCCATCCACGGCTCCGTCCACAGCTCCGACCACGCCTCTGACTCCTTTGGCACTGATGCGGCCCTCTCTGACGCCACCCAGCGTGCCGATGCGTACACCGAGGAGTACTTCTTCATGCCGACCCGTCGGCAGTTCAAGTACTTCGATATGCTGCTGAAGAAGAAGATCAACAACACGAGGATTGTTGACTTCTCTGCCCTACAGACGCTGGGACTTGAGGCTGAGTTCCTCCGCCTTACCACCCGGATCGGGATTACTCCGGCCTTTTGGACGATCGCCCAGAGGGGGTACAAGAAGCTCACCATTGAGTTTCTTTCCTCTCTGGAGCTCAAGTACACGCGGAACGATAACCCGTTCATCAAGTTCCGCATGCTGAGTGAGACCCACCGTGTGCGGCTGTCTGACTTGAGGGAGTGGTTTGGCTTTGAGCCGAACCCGACTACTGACTCCCTCTCTTTCTCTGGGGACTTGGAGCGCGACAGCTTCTGGGCGCTGATCTCTGGCGCCCCTGCCGGGTCAGCTGTCAACAAAGAGTACAAACAGCTCAATGTCCCTCATCCAGTCATCCGATGTCTGCTGCGTATCCTCGGTTGCACCATCTTTGCGCGTGGCGAGACGTTCGCCCGCGCCAATGTTGAGGATTTGCAGCTGGTGGATCATATGCTGCGCCCCGACAGCACTCTCGAGCGGCCCGATCTGATGCTCGCCATGATCCACCACTGGCTCGACATCCAGAGGCAGCCCAAGCCGGGTGGCATTGTCTACATCTCGGCCTATGTCACTCTGATCGCCGAGCGCTTACACCTCCAGATCATCGGCGACGAGGAGTGCAGGAGCTCCCGATCTCTCTCTCTCACTCAGTTCACCACCTACAAGTTCATCGAGTCAGCAGCAGGACACGAGGGGCGAGGTGCTTGGGCTTAGCGCATGCCTGACGGGAGGACCAGTTATGTCATGCCTTTCCCGGTCACTCTCTCCTTCGATGACCGGAGCACTTGGTATTTCCGCCGTCCGCCCCGCGTGCGGCCTGCCCCTGGAGCCCCACCTCCACCTCCTCCACCACCACCGCAGGGCGATGAGGACATGATCGATGCCACCACCTCTCCAGTCCAGGCTCAGCATGAGCAGACGCATCCTCTCTCTCCTCATGTGCACCCATTCCCCGGCCAGGCTCCCCCCTTCTCCGAGCAGGTACATGTCCCACCCTTTGATGCAGGTACCTCATCATATGGAGCTGGCCCTCACACGTACCAGACTGGCCCATCCACCTCCACCTACGCAGCCGGACCATCCACTTCCTCCGGTAGACCCGTGTATCCCCCTCCGGTCTCTGAGCCCACCATCCGGGATGTCTACCACCTGATGTACGACATGCGTCAGGAGCAGGGTGTTGCACTCTATGAGCAGGGCGCCACACTCCGTCAGCAGGGCGCCACACTCCATGATCTCACGCAGCGAGTGACTGGGATAGAGGAGCGGTTTAGCGACTGGCTCTGGTACGACCACCCCGAGGACTGATCAGGTTCGCTCTCTTTTCCCCGAGCTTCTTTTATCTCTTTTATCTCATAGTCTTGAAGCATTGAGGACAATGCTCAGGCTAAGCTTGGGGGGGGGATGACATTTGCATGTAGGTCATGTTTACTTTACTGTTATTTTCCTTGCATTTTTTCGTATTTTCGTGCATTGTTAGGTGAAGATTTGCGTGATTTGCTAGAATTGAGAATAACTTTGAAACAATTTAGTTGTGATTAGGATAGACCTGAGTGAATTGGAACTAACCCATGATTGGTTATTGAACTACTTAGGTTGAGATGTTTTTAATAATGGAAAAGATGAAACAAACTTAGAATTGAATCGAACGAGATTATTCGAAAAAACTGAACTGTGCCTTTAGGAATTGGGATTTTCAAATTAAGAAAGTTTGGAATATCCATTGGTATGAATGAATACCAATAGATGTGTGTATTCATGGTATGAGCAAAAAAAAAAAAAAAAAAAAAAAAAGAAAAGAAATGAAAAAGATGGAGAACATAAGAGTACTGGCAATAAGTCTCGAATGGGCGCCTTTGAGCTCGTCTCCCAATTAGAAATAAAGAAAGAAAATTTTGCTCATACCAACACACTTCGTTCGCAACTTTCTTACCCTTAAGCTTGATTCAAGCTTGGGGGAGGGCAAATGAAAAGAAAAATCACATTGAATAAAAGCACTGACTCGGAAAAAAAGATGAAATTGTTTCGATCAAACCTAAGTAATTAGTCTTTCCATTGTTAGAAGCATCTCAAAATAAGAAGTTCAATTGACTAATTGGTGGAGTGAATCAAGGTTTATAAAGGGATGTTTGAATTACAACCGAATCGATTCTAGAAATTCTTGACTATAGCAGACTCACGTAGGTTTTTACATTTATACTTGTATCTGCATTTAGATTTAGTTGTCCAGCACTTTTACCCGAGTTTGAAACTTTTTGCTTGAGGACAAGCAAAGGTTCAGCTTGGGGGAATTTGATACCTCGCATATTTAGTCTATTTTAGGGCTATTTTAGTACCAGATTCGTGCCCTAATTCACCAGAATCATGTGCATTTCATCGATATATCTTTAGAATTTGGTACTGCTGAGTGTTTGTTTGTTTTCTGCAGGTTTGGAGCAAAACACACGAAGAAACGGCGATTCAGATGATGAGGTACGACCCTTACCAGGTTTGGTACGGGTCTCACCAGACTTGGCCATTTTTCAGCTCATCACGCCTGGTACGGCCAGGCCGTATCAATTTGGTACGGGCCGTACTTAAAGGCGGCCTGACAGATTCAAATTTTGGCAGAGACTATTTAAAGCGGGGAACTCTCCAATTTCGACATTCATTCCATTCCAGAGACATTTGAGAGCACAGTAAGAGAGAGAAAGAGAGCTAAGGAGCTAGGAGCAAGAAGGAAAGAAGAGGAAAGAGGCGAAACTCGACGGATCAAGCTTCCTCCTCTCGATCCCTTCGATCCATGGCTTTCTCTATCACTCTTATTGTATTTTTAGATCAGATCATGTGCTGTGAGTAGTTATTTTAGTTTCTAGGGTTTAGAGATGGATTCTTGATTTGTTTTGACTTTCTTTGACTTGTATCTTGTATGAACTCTTTTGATTGATTGATTGTGATTTCTTTGCCATCTCTTGCTTTGATTGCTGTGATTGTGTATGATGAACCTCTAGGTCTAGATCAAACCTATCAAGGTCATGTGATCATCTCAATCTCTCAACCAAATCAATTGTTTAGGGTAGACTTGTTCGAATTGAAGCCGAGAGGTTGAATTCTCCTCTAATCGACAGATTAGAGGGTGCCTTGGGTCTCCAATCAACCAGCTAGGGTAGATCTGTACCAACACATGAGAATTGAGGTGTAGAAATCCCTAAAAGGCAATCAATTGCATTCCAACCTAGATCTTGATCCAACACACGACGGTTGAGGCTTAGGAACCTTAGGTATGGTCAATTGAACATTTCTAAAGAGTTTAGCACGAGGTACCAGCAAGGAATGCATCAACTCGAACTGGTAAACTCTGTTCTGGCAAGCCAGTACGGGTCTTACCAGAGTGGTGCGGCCTTGCCTTACCAAGTGGAGTACGGCCTAGCCGTACCAACTTGGTACGGGCCGTACCACTAAAGGCAGATCACAGATGAAATCTGAAACCCTGGAAACGCCTTTTATCCATAATCAAAACACAATTTACATTTCTTCTAGCATTTTATTACATTGTTTGAATTGCTTGAATTGATCCTTTAGGAACTTAAATACCAAACCAAATCTTTCTCACTTCTAGTTTTTAATTGAGTTTGGTGAATTCTAACCTAGTAATTGCCCGTCCCTGTGGATCGATACTCGATTATATTACTCGATAGGGGTTGTGCACTTGCAACCCTTACTCGTGAAGTGTAAACGCGGTTTTAAAAGGTACGCCCTCAAGCGTACCGAAACTTGCGTTGCGCTTCTGCGCGAACAACCAATACTGTAACTTCAACAACAAATCATGTATAATAAGTAGTTTAAAAATCTAACAATCCAAGTTAGTTGGAAGTGGTCCCAAAGTTTAGTTGCAAACAGTTAGCAACTTGCAAAAATACTGTACTTCCGGCTGTACTTGAAAAACTGACGGTTTCTAGAAGGTTTCAAAAACAAACCACTTCTCAAACTTGTAGTTATTTACAAATAACACCTAAAATTGTGCAAAATTAATTTTTTTGCATCAAAATTAATTTTTTTTTCAAAATTAAAATTAAATTTTTTTTTTGTTTTTTTGTGTTTTTATTTTTTACGTAATTTTCTTCTTTCAATTATTAATATTTGTATATCGATCTATATCATGTAAAATAAGACTTACGTACTGTAAAATTAGCAGATGCAAACTATAAAACTAACATATGGGAACTACAAAGATATCAATACTGTAAAATTAGCAGATGTAACTTATAAAGCTAACATATGTTAACAGCAAAACTTCAATACTGTAAAATGGTATCCAAAAAACATATACAAACTATAAAATTTCACTAATCACAAAATTAACTGTTCAAAACCATAAACTATAACCAACAACTGTTCAAAACCACAACCAACAACTGTAAATTGTCACCACCCATAACTGTTACTACCCATAACTGTTCAAAACCACAATAATTGTTACCACCCATAACTGTTCACAAGCACAAACAATAACTTCAATAAACAAGCTTAATTGTTCACAACCATAAAAACAAAAATTGTGTCTGTCACTTCATAACCCTCTAGTGCACGTTATTCTGATGAGTGAGAAGTTTGATTGCTAGAACCACACGTTCTTTCGAGATATCATCCTACAAAAAAAAAATAATAAGCAAGGTTAAAAATTAGAGTTATGAACCATTAGCAGATGCAAACTATCAAAGCAACATATGTGAACTACAAGACTTCAATACTGTAAAATTAGCAGTTGCAACCTATAAAATTTTAAATATGTACAACACTGCATATATCCTTTAAGCTAAAATTGTTATATATATCCTGCAAAATTGTTGATGTATCCTGTGAAATTTATCATGTAAAATTGTTGCACATATCCTGTAACTATGATTAACCAAAGTTAATACTGTAAACTGTTGCACATATCCTGTAAAATTGTTATATGTATCCTGTAAAATTAGCATATGCTAATTTTACAGTATTTAAGTCTTATTTTACATGATATAGATTCATATATAAATATTAATAAATATTATATGTATCCTGTAAAATTGTTATATGTAATCTGTAAAATTGCATATATCTTGTAAACTAAAGTGAATACTGTAATCAAAGTGAATCATAGTAAAAACTGTCTAATACATAATATTTACACCTGACTAATACATCATGTAATAAACTGCATCAATACTGTAAACTTACTAGATAAATACTGGAATTTTATTAATTGTTATACACTGTCTAATGCAGTTTATCAGTACAACTGTTAAACAGATCCTGTAAATATGAATAACCAAAGTGAAAACTCTAAATTGTTGCACATATCATGTAAGACTGTTATATGTATCCTATAAATTGCAGCATGTTATAAACTGCATTCATACTGTAAATTGTTACATATATCCTACATAACTTATATATCCTATAAAAAATATTGCATGAATCTTGTGAAATAACTCATATATCCTATAAAAATATTACATATATGCTATAAGCTATTGCATATATATTCTGAAAAAATGTTAAACAGATCTTGTAAAATAAAAAACAGATCCTTACCGCTCCTTAGGATCGCCTTGAAAAGGCTTGAATCCATGACTCATTCGAGTTCATATCGCCTCTCAAAGATCGTCTCCTCCTATCTCCTTCAGATCGTCTCTCTCTCATCTCTCTCCTCCAGATCGCCAGAAGATGGATACTGTAAAACCACAAGATGCATACTGTAAAACCACAAGGTGAATACTGTAAAACAACAAGGTTAATACTCCAGATCGCCTCTCTCATCTCTCTCCACCAAATCGCCTCTCTCAGATCGTCTCCTCCTATATCCTCTAGATCGCCTCTCTCTCATCTCTCTCCTTTAGATCGCCTCTTTCTCATCTCTCTCCTCCAGATCGCCTCTCTCTCATCTCTCTCCTCCAAATCGCCTCTCTTAGATCGTGTCTTCTTATCTCCGTAGTCATAGCAGCAGCTAGGCCAGCGCCAGAGGAAGAGAAGAGAACGGGAGAGAGAGAGAGAGAGAAGAGAACAGAGGAGAGAGAAGAGAGAGATCGGAACGAGGAAGACGGCAGCGGCAGCAGTGGAGTCTCCGATGTGAACACAGCAGCGACGGCGTGAGGATCTCGCCGTGAGAAGGTTGATCGGAGTCGGAGAAGTAGTCATTCATTTTTTTTTCTCAAGCTTTTCTGATGGGATTCAAAATAGAGAGATGGGATGGAAAATTTATAAAAAAATGTTGTACTGTATTTAAAGTTTGTTAAAAAATGGATAAGTTTGTTAAAAAGTGGATAAGACAAATTGTGAGTAAAAACTGGGGACAAAGGAGTGGGGAAGGAAATCTTTTCTCTTAACTAATTCACTGATTTACAGATAACTCAGAATTTAAGATTCATACTAATGCCCTCAGAAATATATATACTACAAGTCTGATTGGGAAAAATATTTCGAAAAATATAAATTCTAGCAGTCTTCTTGACGCTTTATTTCAATTTTTATTCATTACGTACAGACTCCGTAAAATTACATGTATATGTATAGTCTACAAATGACACCTATGCCCTCGTCATACATCTCATTGTCCAATAAACAAGAGAGAGTGAGTCTATGGTACTATGCATATCATAAGTTGGTTCGTAATATGGATTAATATTTTCGTTTTCAAAATCCTAACTGTTGATCCGAACAGTTCAACATGATCCTTATATGAATATGTACTTGCAGACCGAATTTTATATTTTTTAAAATATTTTTTTACTATTTTTTACGATAAGTAGAAAATCACTTGATCTGAAAATTCTGGACCATTCAAAAACAGTGATTTTCTATCTATCTTTAAAAATAGTAAAAATTTCTAAAAAAAATAAAATCAGGTATGCAAGTACATATTCATATGAAAATTATGTTGAACGGTTCGGATTGACTATTAGGATTTCGGAAACGAAAATATTAATCCGTATCACAGACCAAATCGTGCTATGCATAGTACCATAGACTCACTCAAAAGAGATACATAAATTCAGTAGAAGAAATGAGAATTACTGGATCCTATTTTTTATTATGATTTTTTTTTAATTTAGAATAAAATGTCATGATAATGTAAAATTGATTATCATTTTCTACAAACAAATTAATATCATTATTTCTTAATATATCTTTGATCCTATAATTTAAAAGTCTGTTTGCCCATGTGTAAATGATAACAACAAAAATGCCAAAAAAAATGAAGGCACAAGGAGAAACCCGAATCTGTATCCTCTCAGATACTTGACTCGAGCAAATTATAAACGGACGATTCAGATTAAACCAAAGTCAATATGGTGCCTATGGAAAATATAAAACGTTCATTTTGAGATTCGTGCCAAAATAAAAGAACTAATCTGAACCGTCTATTTGTAATTTACTTGAGTCAAGTACATGGGTTGATCCGACTTCGAGAAACCCTCTCTACAAAAACCATTACTACCGGAGATGATTCTCGGTATGAAAATTTGAAAACCAGATATAATACTCGGTATTGAATGGTACACAGGGTTACACATAACACAACTCGTTCCAATTTAAAATTATACCAAAAATGGTGGTTGGTTTTCTATTTTTTTATTTTTTGTCAAACCGAACTGATGACCGGTTTTTTTTTTTTTTCCTTTTTTTTTCCAATTTGTCAAACCAGAGAGCTATAACACCTATAGTCAGAAGGATCTGAATATAATTCATTTAAATTCACCAGTAGAAACAAACAAAGGCTCTGAAAAAGCTATAACACCTATGGTCAAAAGGTGAAAAGTTCATGTTACATATATTAAAAACAAATAAATAACACATACAAGATCATCAGAAATTGCACCTCAACAAAAAAAATTACAACTAAAAAAGACTGCACTAATTCAACAAAAATCATAAATTTACCCCTACAAAACCTTTTATTATTAATATATATCCAGACTGAAAACAATATATAGTTACAATTATTTTACGTGTACGATCGATCAGATGGAAATAAGTCGACCATGGAGGAATGAGATGTACTAGTTCAAGAGAATTATCAACCAGACATGAGGTCGGCGAGGGCTAAGAGAGTCACTACCACAGATCTCATGCCTGGTCGCTTGCGAGGTTCATACTGTGTGCATGCCTTCGCCAGCTGCGCCATCTGTTGCATTTTGTGAAATTCAGATGTATAAATCAAAATGCCACCAATTTTAATCAGTGCCACTAACATTCTCATAACACTGTCGAGAGTCGAGACTCCTAATTAGAGGCCAACAGAAGGTATACTTGTCCAATTAAATATATATTCTAATATTCTATCATAGATGATATGAGACCAAGAATAAGGTGCAGTGCAGAAGTTTGGCAGCTGAATTTATTTCGGAAAGAGTAAATAACTATGAGACCTTCATTACGGAGTCAATAGGGTAGTCATTGCCAAGTCTAGGATCAACTAGTTTTTTAAGGCTCTCTTTTGGATCTCCATCCATTAGAGCATCATCAAACTGCACAGAAAAACAAGAACAATTATTTTTTTTTTTTTTCATTTTTTGTTGACAAATTTTCACAAAATTCACACAGCATCAACTATGCCAAAACTAACCAAAATGAAGCTAGCGAAGTAACTTATTGCTTAAATTGCATTATGAATTTATGATTATAATATGCATACAAAGAAACTGAAGCATTTCCACAAGTTCTGAAAGAACAATTGCAGAAGCTATGTTGGGTTCAATGAAATATAAAGTAACAAACTTGGTAAATGTAATAGATCCCACTTGACTTGACTGGTACAGCATCAGTCTCCTGCATGGAGCTTCTTGGTAACACCCAACATGAGAAATAGTATGTAATTAAAATTCTCATGGAAGAAAGGGCAAAGAAAAATTTGTACTTGTTTATTTGTAACTACTTGAGAAAGGTAGACAAAGTGACATACCAGGCCAACCAGACCCATGGCCTTGGCTTCAGAGGAAGCATCGCTGCTAGGCTCGATGATGACGATGGCTCCTTTGGCTGATATAAGCTCATACAATACTACCCCAAATGCATAAACATCTACTTTCGGGGAAACACTACCATATAACCCATACCTGAGATTAAAACAGGAAACTTTATTTGGAGAAATTATACTTCACAAAGATAAAAGCAACGGCGCATGCGTTCCGATGCCCATCTTTTCAATCAAGAACAAGTTGGTTCGAGTAATTGTGTTAGTCACAACTGACAATTATGAGAAACAAATCAACAATGGCTGTTATTGGCAAATACATAAAATTGTAGGGTAGCATGTAGCTTTCCTTAGAGAGAGAGAGAGAGAGAGAGAGAGATATTACTCAGGAGACATATAGCCCATTGTGCCAGCAGGCATTGTAAGAAGAGACATGTTCCTTACTTCTGTAAGTTTTGCCAGCCCAAAATCAGCAACCTAACAAAAAATTATCATTACCACAACTAGGTGAGTAACCCACTTTTAACCTCTGAAATTTACAAACATCCCTTTTGCTATTACAAAAGGAGAAATACAAATATCTCAATTTGCTATTTGATGGCGATATTTGGACTCAGTATACCAATTTTCCTTGATATCACCAAGTGAAATATTAGATCATAATTATTTGTTTTGTTCTTTATGAAAATATAAACCCCCCATGATTATAATTATTAGGCAAAACCAAACTCCACCATCACTGCAAAAGGGCCCTCCCTCGAAGTTCTGTTCCAAATTAAAGACTCTTTATCAAGTGTCTGAAGCTGTATCAAGTACTGGATTTCAATTTGATATTGTGATACCAGATTTGGGTTCTAGTGTTCTCTCACAATCGGCACTAATGAAATTTCACGAAATGCAGAAATTGACTTTTGGTTTTCACCAGTCAATACTGGAAGTCTGGAACTCAATTCCATATTACCAAACCTAATTGAATTCTGGTTTTCCTTAAAATATCATAAACACTACTTCAAAGAAAATTGGGAATATTCCTCTTGGATTCACATTGTCTCAGAACAGAATTAGATTTGTAATTACATGTTAGGTAACAGCTCAATGCAACAATCATACTGTTTGCATACGGTGACTGCAGATATATTTTGAACATTATATCATGATATAATCATTATTTTATTATAAAGCAATGCAACTTACCATGTTAGTCAGTTACGACCTTACAAGTATGCAGTCACCCCCGTAAAAAGAGAATAACGGGCTCTCAAACAGCCTTTGCATGGATTTTGTGCTTTTAAGTTATTCATACTACTATTGGCCATGACAGGTCTGTTAACACATTAGGACGCTAAAATCCCAAACTGAAAGATGCTCTGGGCAAGTACAGACCTTTGCACGGTTGTTCTTGTCAATCAATATATTAGCAGATTTGATATCTCTGTGGATGTAAACTGGTACAGTGTGCTCGTGAATGTACTCAAGGCATCTTGCTGAGTCAAGAGCTATCTGCACTCTGTTAGCCCATGAAAGAGGGGACCACCCTGCATTAGGTACCAATTGGCAATGATTTATACATGCATGGTTTAATCAATTGAACATTTACCTATATATGCCCCAATAGCATTACAAATTAGCAACCAAATAGCAGTTCAATTTCTATGGTGGCATCAATCAAAACCAAATTAAACCTTATTCTGAGATTTTGTGCCAAGCTTATTGGGTGTTATTTTTAAAGCTCATAAAATCTGACATGACCAAGGACGTACATTCCATCCAGACCTCATCCAACACCAATATGTTGCGGAAAAAAAAAATTGATTTCAACAATTAAAGGTCAAAAGCAACCCAAATTCTTGACATGCCTGGTTTAACATGAAGTGAACCTTACCACCTCAAATCAACTTCGTCAAGATAATAACCAGAAGTTACAAGAAACTAGAAATCAAAAACCAAAATTCAAATACCTGAGCACGAAGTGACCCAACCTCAAAAGCCCTATACTCTAAAAAATCTGAAATGACTTTTCCCAAATAGGCATGACTCATCCTGAAAACTAATTGGATCTGGAATGAACCAGACTCGACTGCCAGTTTATTACCTCTAACTCATTGGTTGCTTAGGTCGATATGTCACCATATCTATTTTTTGTACGAGATCACAGAAAAAATAAAACTTTTTTTCCAATTTGTTTATTTCTAATGCATTTGCCTAATTCTAGTACAAATCTTACTTCCTGAGCTGCATAAATGTTGACTCAAATCGCCGTTCTCAATGTACTCATAGACAAGGAAAA
The DNA here is from genome assembly GCA_025461045.1 of Carex parvula. Lineage (NCBI taxonomy): Eukaryota > Viridiplantae > Streptophyta > Magnoliopsida > Poales > Cyperaceae > Carex > Carex parvula. The sequence goes on along the minus strand of JAJGRW010000497.1, from coordinate 1,467,689 downwards.
GCGCACCATCTATGCAATAACCTATCAATCGCACCTACCATGGAAAGGAACAATCATAATTGTATTCTTACTCCAGATGTAATGACAGTATACTTCTATGAAATGACAGAAACAATTTTTAACATAGTCCTAACAACAACGTGTTTCATATAGTTTCAAAGTAATTCACATTATTTTGTTTGAGGGTGTTTTATTTTTTTTTCTTTCATGCAGGGGAAAGGAGATGCTATTCAAATGCATGACCTTGTAAGTTCGATATTATAAAAAAAGCTTCCAAATAAAAAAAAATTGGGAAGATGTTTATAAACCAAAAAGAAAAATATCCATGAAAACTCACCAGATTCAAGTGGTGAACATGAGTTAAAACTTTGAGTTCAGCAAGAAATGAGTTTCTTGCTTTAGAGTCCTGAGTTTCCATTTTCTTTATTGCAGCTTTCTACATAATAAACCACGTAAAGTACTATGTTTCAAACTGAAAAATGTAAAGAAGAAACACAAGCCAACTGAGAGTAAACGGAAGAACTAGAAAATGGTGACTATATTTCGGCCCTTCATGCATTATTGTCATTTTGGGTATTTCTTTGTACCCAAAAATACAAAAAATTAAACTGTGCTGCAAGTCTCCAAATGTTATACTGGGAATTGTGCATAAGAAATTATGGGACTTTTGCATCTAACCAAATATTCTATTGTATATACAACTAACAACGAAATTTCCTGTATTCACAATAGTAAACAGCAAGTATCCAATACAATATCCTGAGGCTTATGGTTAAATAACAACCAAGAGCGAGAACCAAGGTTCAGCCATCCAGAAATTCACTATTTGCCCCAGACTCTCGAACTACTCGAAACCCAACATATAAAACCAATATGACTTCATTCAGTTTTAATTTGGACTTATAATAAGCTCAATATATCAGGAAAAATCTGTCAATATTTAATAGAAATAATCTTTACCCATCCTACTAGGCAAACATTCCATTGCTATTTGCAAATAATTGAATATTGGCATGTTACATATATAAAAAATATCGGATGTCAATTTACAAAGTTTCCCCAAGAACCAAAGTAGAAAGAATCTGATCCAACAAACCTCTCCTCGGAGTACTGCATAGTAAACAGAACCGAATCCGCCCTGACCAATCTTATTAGCCATGCTAAAATCATTAGTGGCTTTGGAGAGCTCTTCATAAGAGAACTCTACAGATTTGTCAATGGTAAGTCCAGCAACTGGAGAGGAAGCATTAGCCACCGATGTGTCTATGGACAGATCACCTATATAACCATAGAGACGACCAAAATTATTAGTAAAAGTAAACAAAAACTGCATTTACACAATATTAAGCAGGTAAATTGTTGAATCAACTCGACCAGGTTTAAGGCCCAACATAGTTTGCTATGGAGGCATTCAATTAAGTCATTATGAAGGCAAGGGTAATTTAGTAACATTTTGCTGGATATTAATTTAGCTCCATTTGGTTCAAATTATACACCTATTTGTAAGCCAAGAATGTGTTCAAGGTTAGACGTGAGTTCAGAAGCAGGAATTGTCGACTGTCATTTGCATAAGATGAAGCATAACATGCAAAAGATGTGTTAAAATAGTCAGAAGATATCGAGCATGAGATCTGTTTAAAAGGGAGCAGAACTAAATAATAAATCTATAAACTGATCAGATTGAGTCAGGTTGGCTCAGCTACAGGTTTCAATATTTCAGTTATTGCAGTTTTTGCATTGGTTATTTGTTGGGGGGTTTTGCCTGATTGTTTTTAATCTATTGTTAACAATTTAGGATATAACAATTCAAAACAAAAGCATAGAAGCATAAATTTCAAACAGTACCAAGAGGAACTGAGCTCTCTCCAGACATAAGAGGAACCAGAGACGCCTTCTTAGCATTCCTTCTCTTGTCCACCAAACAGTAGGAAACAAGACCTATTGATAGCAGAATAGCTATTGTGCCTATTACAATTCCTGCAATGGCTCCGCCCGGTAAATTTCTGCCCAATTTAATTCAATATTTCAAAACATCAGCATCGACCAGGTTTCACCCAGTATATTCTGTTTGTACCAATCATTCAACTCATATTAAATACAATTAAGAGTTCTACAAAATACTTTACTCTCTCAATTTCCTTTTTAATTTTACTATATGCAACAACATTTTCACCAGTACCGTGATTCATGCTTCTGTCTATTAATTTCTCCATGTACTCAGCCTGCTCAAGTGCCCGTACCAACAAAGAAAATCTGATTCTCAGATTCACAGGAATCAAAGATATTTACATTGACAGATTATACAATACAAGCAATGTTACTTCTTTCTGAGATTATTGCTTGAACTCAATAGACCTTACTGCTTTACATATCAATATGTAAAAAACTAGTTGAATAATTACCGCTTTGAATTAAGAGGACGGTAGCTTCCATTAGTATCTGAAATAATTATACCAAACCAGAATTATATTAAGTTGCAAATTCCTGAATCAGAACAAAAGAAAAAGATAAAACCATGCGCAAATTTAAGAAACCTTAAATCTATCGCTCAATATTTTCAGATTTGTGCTCATACCATTATACAAATCAGAAGTGCCCAACATATCAATTATCCCGAAAATAAACCCAACTACCAACTATAGATTGACACACAGAGGTGGATCCAGGATTTCTGCTAGGGTGGGGCAAGAATTGGGGGGCAATCCAGCCCTATTAAATCAAACTTACTTTTCAAAATCCGAGAGAGGAACAACTGCTCCCCACCACCCCCCCCCCCCCCCCCCAAACCCCACCCCGGCCGCCCCCTCCCCTCCCCCCTCACCCCCCGGGATACACTGGATCCGCCCATGTTGACACTTTGCTGTTTTTAAATGGACCCACACCCATTTGGACTTTACTCATTTACCAAGTATTTACAAATAACTCGTCAATCACCTGGTGCAATTGCAAATTCATCAAAAATACTATGTCTCATCTGCAAAAGGATCATACTAAAAAAATGTCTAATTAATGTAGAATCTCACCGTGTGTGGGAACATACAGAATTGCACCCACTGAACTGAAATTTACACCGGGATTATACTCTGCAACTCGCTCTGCTGATATGTTATACGTGCGTGCAACAGAGCTCGCATTCTCACCAGACTGTAACGGATACGTCTCAAACAACCCATACTGGTCTGAAACTGACCTGTTCCCACATGAACAGTTCACGGTGACATTCACAATAGCATCAGTTGGTACATTATAGGCTGGGTATGAGTTGAACTTCAGAAGTGAATATGTATTGGTTAGGTTGGCGTAGTAATTGGTGACCTTGTCGTATGTGTCTTCAGTTAGCATCGTGTATTGGAAGGTGTGACCAAGAAACGAGTTGTCTATACAGACGTCACAAGAAAAATTCACATGCACACGTCCCCCGGCCTAGATAAGAAATAGTAATATCTTAAAATCAGAAAAGTAAATATACCAATTAATATGCATGAGAAAGAGAAGAAATTACTGGAGCAGTACTCAGTACTCACCTGGATTTGATCTTTATTAGTGATAGCTGGATTGTAAGGCAAAAGCTCCTCAGGAGTCATGTGGAATAGAGAAGCTATATAGGTCAAATTCATGCCGGAACCTATATAGTATGAACCCAGTGCGAGATCGCATGTTTCAGGGCACTTCGATTCCAATCCACTGAAAAAACCGCTGGCTAAGATCGCTAAAACAAGTATGAATTTTGATTTAATCATGGCTGCCCCCCTTCTCTTTGATGCACTTCGCTAAAACAGTCTCTTCTCTTCTCAGCTTTTACTACTGAACTTTGGACTCTGGTAGTACTTTTCACGAAACACCCTTCATTGACTTCATTGACTTATTGACTGTTAGTCTGTTACTTTGGATTTCTGTCGGTCACTCGTTTGACTGTAGCCTGACAATTCCAGTAATTTGTGTAGCCATCCGCAATTCAACACATTTCCTTCCAAGAACTTTTTTCATTTCAGCAAACGGTTAGCAATTAATTTAAACCACGTCACTGAGTTTAGCAATTAAAGAGATTCATAATTTCTAAATCCATCCAAAAAAAAAATTAATTAGAGTTGCTTTTAAAGCAAACTTGCTAATTTAAAAACAGTGGTACATCCCAGCAATTATATTAGCAATTAACACATCAGATTAGCAATTTAAAAGAAATTACCATTGTAGATGCTCTAAATCTCTCTGTCGTATCATTAGTGATCACTGATCACTGATAAGCATCTATTTTTTTATAAATGGGAGAAGCCAAAAGTACTCGAATTTCTTTTTTATTTTTTTTATGGTAAACCGTATAATGTAAAAAACCCGTGATGTAAAAGTACATAGAGGTGTCAACGGGTATGGTAAGGGTCGGGTGGAAGCATTTTCATATTTGTACCCGTTACAAACAATCTTTATTCGTACTCTCTCCTCATCCGTTACGAATAATCTTACCTGTATCTTATCCTTACCCATTATGGTTGTCGGATAACGAAACGGTAGCGTACTGGACAGATCCAATAACTCTAAAATTAGAGAGGATGACCCGGCAAAGGGAAATTTGAATTCTAGGGAACCACAGAGGGAAACCGGGCACGCGACTGAGGTGACACGGCTCCAGAATAGGGGGTCGACTAGCAGGCCTAAGCCAGCTATACCAGACCCTAACGGGTCTCAACCTGCTGATTCGGATCCAAAGGGGTCTGCAAACCACGGTTACACATCAGTTACTGCCTTGTTGAGCCCCAGGCCGCAGCAGGCCTCACCAGAAGAAAGTGAGAAAGGCCTCCAGACACGTCCAAAACCTACATGGGCCGACCAGGTAGAGGAGGAAGAGCAGAACTGGGCAGTAACCCAACAGAATTCAGCTGGGCTCGCCAACCCCATACCGGGCCAGCTTACTGGTCTAGAAGGTGAGCCCTTCGAAAGTGAGGACAGCCAGGGGAATCCCATTCAAACTGAGGCCCGTGCAAACTAGGTAGTACTCCAAAAGCCTGTCGAGGGGGATCAGGCCCAGGTTACATTCATGGCCAGGCTGCAGGATGCGGCTGCCAATGGGCTCTAGGAGGGGGTTGCCACGATTGATGACCACATCCTCCTCCTTGAAATGGAGAACATGGCAACTGAACGGGCAAAAGAGAAAGGAAAAGCCAAACATTGCCAACCTGGGGAGTTAGTAGAGCTAAGAGATCAAAGACCAGAACAAAAACAAATGAGCGCCAGGAGCTCCAGCGAAGCGTGAGGATCTCAGGGAGGAGCCCACAGACCCAATTTTACAATAGAAAGAAACATAACAGGGGGGATCGGGACTCCACAGCAGCAAGGCGCAAGCTAATCAAAGAAGCGGTTGATGAGGCAGCGGTGCTGAAGGCGCTAGAGGAGGAGCATTTGGCCGCCAACCCGCTAGATGACACAGTCACACAGCAGATCCGCAACTACATAGGAATAAATGACATTCCTGAAGCAGATCCGCAACCCACGGAACAACCAGAGGGCGCGATAGGGAGTCTGGTCCATGACAACTGGAGCCCCTACGGGGAAGAGTCGGTCCTAGCCAGTCTTGATAACGAGGCCATGGAGGACTCCTCGGAAGATGAAGGGGATGATGGCAATGAATAGACACGACAGCAGAGACCCACCTGGGAGAGCAGCGAGGTTTTTCCAAAGTTTAATGCTTCTTTATGTTGGTTTCCATATTCATTTTTCTTTTCTTCTTTTCACTCTTTTCGCAACCCGAATGCATGGTGTATGCTTGCTCGGGCCTTTTAGGGGTACCCAACCCAAGAATGCAGAGACAGTCCGTGCTCTAGCTCTGGGGGAAATTGGGCAGTCGGGAATGCGGGGCGGATGTGCCCTGGCTCTGACAGGGGAGGGGCTGGTTTCAGCATTAGGGATCTCTGTGCCTTTCAAGGCCTTTTGTGTAATGCTCTAAATGTCTGATAAACCGATATTAATCAAAAACAACTTTAATTTTCTAAATTGGAATGTTCGCGGATTAGGAGATAGTGGCAAATGTGCGGTTATTAAGGATGTTATTATTAACTCGCGGTGTGATTTAATTTCAATGCAAGAAACAAAGCTTGCAGAATTAAACATCTTTAAACTTAGGCAACTGTGTCCAGCCCGATTTAGAGAATATTCAACCCTGGAGGCCGACGGCTCCAGAGGGGGAATACTATTAACATGGGTGGCGCACTATAAAAAATCACAAGAAATAAAGAGACAATTTACTATTACTGTTTTTTTGAGAAGAGGAGATTTTAATTTTGCAGTTACAAGTGTGTATGGACCCACGGGAGACTCACAAAAAAACCTATTCTTACAGGAACTCAAGGCACTCAAACTAATAGTTAACATCCCATGGATTCTACTTGGGGATTTTAACATGATTAGATCAATGGAAGAGTCTACAGGGGGCCCCCGCAACCTGGGAATAATTACGCAATTTAACAACACCATAAGTGACCTTGATTTGTTAGAGGTACCACTGTCAGGAAGATCGTTTACCTGGTCCAGCAAGCGGCCGAGCCCAACTTTTTCACGATTAGATAGGGTGTTCCTGTCTGTGCATTGGTTAACGGTGGGGGCATCGTACAACCTCACTGATCTACCGGGCACGGCATCTGATCACATCCCGTTATTTCTAAACCTCAAGCCACATACTCAATAGGGAAAGAGACACATGCGGTTTGAGAACTATTGGTTAGCGCATAACGACACTTATGAAGTGGTGACCAACGCTTGGACTTGGCCTTGCCAGAACACCAACCCGGCCCAGAAATTCAAGACAAAACTGATGAGAGCAATGGCGGCACTAACAAATTGGGCACAGGTCAAATTTGCCAAAAGAAGAAATTACTTAGAAAGATCAAAGTGGGTCCTTCGCAGTCTAGATAGGGCAGAGGAAAGAAGGACCTTAACGGGAGCAGAATTTGTGATTCGCATCCGAGTTCGAGAACATATCTTTACTCTGGCAATGGAAAAGGAATCAAAGTGGAAGCAACGGTCGGGGGCCCAGTGGCTTACATTGGGGGATAAAAATATAAGATTTTTTCATGCCATAGCCAATGAGCGCAAATACATAAACACTATTCATACACTACAAGACGAGCACGGCATCCCCATCCCGCAATCGGCTATAGAGTACACGGTTTTCCAACACTACAGCTGAACACTTGGCCAGAGAGGGATCGGTACGCTGCCATTCGACATATCAGGCAAGGTGGGACCCCAAATGACAGACACCCTCCGGGCGCTAGACGCGCCGATTACCATGCAGGAAGTACTGCAAGAGATAGGCCACATGCCTAAATTCAAAGCTTGCGGGCCGGACGGGATACCAGTGGAGTTCTATCAGCATTACTGGAGCATAATTCAGGAAGACCTAATGGAGCTCATAACTGCCTTCTTCAACGGTACGTGCAACTTAAGATGTCTAAATAAAGCGGCCATTACACTGGTGCCAAAAAAAGAAGGGCCGCAAACCTTGTCGGACTTTAGACCGATAAGTGTCGTTAACACAGTGATAAAAGTAATCTCTAAGATAATGGCAACCAGATTACAGCCTGAGATGGATAGGCTGGTAAGCCCGGGACAAACAGCCTTTATCAAAGGTCGGTCAATCATGGAATCGTATGCGGTGGCACGGGAACTCTTAACATTTTCACACAAAAATAATATCCCGTCCATCTTGTACAAGGTTGACTTTGCCAAGGCATTCGACACAGTTGACTGGTCCTTTCTGACAAACCTCTTGCTCGAACGGGGTTTCCCACCTAAATGGCTGTCGACAATGGTAGGGATCCTCCACACGGCGTCATCAGCCGTAAAGGTTAATGGACAACTGACACGGTACTTTCACCACAAACAGGGTCTAAGGCAAGGCGACCCGCTGTCACCGCTCCTTTTCATCCTGCTAACTGATTCCCTGCAGTGTTTCATCACAAACTTGAGACCTGTGATGCACAACCGGATGGTAATTGAACCACAAATAATCCAATTCGCAGATGACACGGTTGTATTTGCTGAAGCACATCCGACTACGCTACGGGTAATATCCTTAGTACTGAAACTGTATGGCAAACTGACGGGACTGAAAATTAACAGATCAAAGAGCGGGTTTGTACCCATCTCAATACCACAGGCAAGGGTCCCTACCATAGCCGCAATCCTTGGTTCCCCAAGCTCTAGTTTGCCAATCTGATATCTCGGGCTCCCACTCACAATGAAAAAACCCAAAATAGCTGATTTTGCGGATCTGATAACAACGGTACAAAGAAGGATGGAGGGATGGAAATCAAACCTCTTGTCCTTCGGCGGAATAATGACGCTGGTCAAAGCAGTGCTGACAGCAATTCCCCTACACTACTTACAAATTATCAAACTCCCCAAGGGGGTGGTAAGGCGGATAGATAAAATGAGGAGGAGATTTCTCTGGAAGGGGAACGCAATGTGTAATGGCATCAATTGTTTGGTGAATTGGGAGCGGGTCTGTGCTCTCAAGGTAAATAGAGGAATGGGCATCATCAACTTGGCAACGCAGAATGATTCTTTAATGACCAAGTGGTTATGGAGAATCATGACTCAACGACAGGGTAAATGGGCCCAGATGCTACATCAACTATACGGGATAACGGAACCACACCAATTACTACAGCATACCGAGGAGTCCACTTTCATTCGGGAGTTAGCCCAGTTGCTGCCATTCTACAATGCCTCCCTCCGGCAGTCCAGCACTACTGAGGGACGGGAGTGGCGATGGACGGCTCAGGGCAATTTCTCGAGCTCCTCGGCCTACAAGGCCATGAGTAACTCGGGGGTTGAGTGTGAGTATCACATGGCACTGTGGAAGCTGCGGGTCCCCACCAAGGTGGTTGTCTTCATATGGTTATTAATCAACAATCGCATTCAGACCCAAAGAAACTTAGAAATTAAGGGCATGCACGTTACCCCGGGATGCGCGCTGTGCCATTCAGCAGACCTAGAAAACAGGGACCACCTACTTTGGACGTGCCAATTCTCGGGCAGGTTCTGGACTGGACTCATGGCGCATATGAACACACACTTCCATCAGGGAGCCGAGACAGTAGTAGAGGCATGGTGGGAATCAAGGCAGACGCTACCCTCGTCGCAGCGGCGACATCACGACACCACTTGGGCGGCGGGCTGCTGGACGCTGTGGAGAGAAAGGAACCGCCGTGTCTTCTCCAATCAGCGTAAGCAAATACCAGTGCTGTTAAACGAAACAGTCGCGGACATCCTACGCTGGATGGAGCATTGTTAACTACTGACACCAGTGCGAGGCGTATTCTAAATTAAACATACTGTTGTAAATATTAGTACTAGGTAGTAGTTCAGACTTCAGAGGCGATGTAAATAAACTTTTTACCTTTTTTAATATAAAATGTTAAAGGCTACGCCTTTAACCTTAAAAAAAAACGAAACGGTAGCGGATAAATAAAGGATAATGCTATTATAATAAAAAAATTATTATTTACTAAGTAATATATTAAAACACATTCATTTCACAAATATATATACGTGTTTTAAAGGTCTAAACTTTATTGGGATTTGCTGAAAGTTATTTACTTGTTTTAATGATTAATTAAGCGTAACACAACTATAAAGAATAATTGCAGAATTAATATTCATTGCTCATTAATATATATAATATATATAAACTTTTTTTTGTAATTACCCGATTGGGTAACGGGTACGGAATAGGCTTTATCCGTACCCTTACCCGTTTAAATAACGAAAAAAATCTTTACCCGTACCCGTACCTAATAAATTTACAAAAGAAATCTTACTCGTATCTCTTATCGAATACGGTACGGATCGGATAAACGAATAAAAGGGTGACATTGACACCCCTAAAAATACATCTATTTTCTGTTTTCAATTCATTTTTCATCCACTTTAACATGATGTAATGTTTTTCAGTTCATCCATTTTATGGATATAAAATATATATCTACAAAGTCAATGTATACTTGTTTATGCTAAAAGCTTAAAATAACAGAAGTGATATAACACCAATGTAACTACTATGCTTAAATTTAATCATTATGTCAGTACAGTAATATAATTTTTTTTTCTATTAAAGAAACGGTCACAAAACTTCTATATTTCTGAGTTTTGATTCTGTGGTTTCTAAACATTAACACAAGTCTAGTGACATAATTTGTATTTTATTCGTGAATAATTCATAAATAAACATTTTTTTTGGTGTTCTGAACCGAACGGTGAATTATTCGTGATAAAATGCGAATTACAAATTATTCGCGAATAAAATTAAAAAAAGTTAGTTTTTTTAGTTTTTTCTTTTTTTCTTGTGAGACCGAATCATTCATGAATTATACTCTAATTACGAACTTCTGACCCCACTGAACCAAACTCGAATAATTAATTAGTCACTATAAACATAACAGCTTCCTATTAGCCACATGTAAGACTACTGACAAAGATGCCTCAGAAGAACTTGCAACCAAATTAAAAATGCATAACTTGAAACGCGTTAAATGGGGTCGCTTTGGATCCCAAGGCCTTACCAGTTCTTTTCATTTCTCATTCATTTAATATTTTTCCCGCTCCATTTCGCTACTTAAACTTGGCGCCCTGCGCCCCGAAGCGACCTAGCACTCCAGCAGCGTGTCACTCACGGTTATATATAGAGTAGAAAAAACATGTCGTGCCACGCCGTGACTAACACGCTGTGATTTTGGTCTCGTGTCGTGCCGTGCTGTGGTCAAGTTAATTTTTTACATACTGTGCCGTACGCCACGTGAGTCACGCCGTGCCTAAACGTGCCGTGACCATATGTGACTCGCGTGACTCGTGTGACCATTTAATTCTAGTCACGGTACGTAACTGACACGCATGCCGTGCCGTTTCGTGCCGTAACTGTGTAGTTTTGTGACGGAGCACGGTTCTGCCGGTGCCATTTTTCCAACTCTAGTTATATGCCCGAAATTTTTATTAATAGAAATAATAATAAAGTAATGTCGATATAGAAGAACGAATTCGTCCGAATTTTAAATCTAACAAAGACGTTATTTTTGGTAACGTCCCAGGGGACGTTACCAACGATAACGGCCCGATTAACAAAAATCCCTTTGATTAGCGCAGCTGCAGAACGTGGCCGTCGGCAAGGATAACGGGCTGTGAAAAAATATAATAATTTGATTATTTTGTTAATTAGATTATTGTTATTGTTATTATTAATTAGGTTAATTTTGTTAAATTAGCATTCAATTTGGTTTAATTTTGTTAAATTGCATCCGATTAGGTTTAATTTTGAAAAGTTAGATTGTTTTAATTTTAAGGTTAAAATGTTATGCATGCAGGATGTCAAGCAGTTGTGGTCCGAGTAATACTCCACCAGAGAAATTTAGCAACTTATTATGGATGCCGCATGCACAGCATAAGGTCGCACTGTTATCTGACAATGTAAGTTACTCAATGAATCATCTCATATCCAAAATTCACATGTTTTTTGAATAAAGAGATATAAATGTTTGAATTACGAGTTTTGATTTTAATCAAATTGTATAACAATGACAGGATTATACCGGGGTGGATGTTCGACACCACCGGTCTGTGATTCCACGCGACCCGCGCTGCGACCCATTCTTGTGTAGTCTCGGTTTGTATCAGATAGCTCGAATGGATGATATGAACATTGACAAAGGGCTCCTCGCTGGCCTCGTTGAGCGGTGGAGACCGGAGACGCACACTTTCCATCTTCCTGTGGGAGAGATGACGGTCACACTGCAAGATGTGTCATGTCTGTGGGGATTGCCGATAAAGGGGGCTCCGGTGACCGGGTTTGCAGACACAAATGCGCGTGCATTAGTGGAGCAGTTTCTTGGAGCTGGGAGTGCGGATGCGGTGCTTAAAAAGAAGAAGAGATCGCAGTCGGCCGATGGAAGTGCTGTTCGCACGACGTCCGGATATTCTATATGTTTGAAGGAACTGCGCATTCGATTTGTTGTCATGCCAGCTGAAAATCCGGGTGAGCCTACAGATGAGCAGGTACGCCAGTACACTCGGGCTTACATACTGGACTTGTTCGGGACTTTACTTTTTGCTGATTCTTCGGGAGATTCGGTTCCGGTGATGTATCTGCAATTTCTTGGAAACCTTGACGAACCGGTGCAATACAACTGGGGTGGTGCTGTTCTAGCACTACTCTATAGGAACTTGTGCGTTGTCGTTGAGCGTCGCACGCAGACTATGTGGGGACCAACTCTTCTTCTACAGCATTGGTGTTGGTCCAGATTACCGGCCGGCCGTCCTTACAGCAAATTTGATTGGATTCCACATTGGGGCTACCCGAATCCAGAAAGGTAACTACAAAAAACTTTACAATACGTTAATTTGATGTGTTTTATGTTTACTAAGAATCTTAAATTTTATATTACAGGTGTCCTGCAATCGGGGAGATGTGGTGCTGTCGCCACAAATATAATCAAGCTCACAATAAGGCTGGACCTGCCTACTTCCGAAGCCAACTGCAGGATCTTGAAGATTATATGGTAAGATGGGAACCTTACAAAGCGCTGTTGGACCATGAGCCATCTCTGTTGCCAGAACGAGTTCAGGATGACAGAGATGTGTGGCTAGCCGTTGTGCCACTGATACATTTTTGGATAGTGGAGCACCATTACCCTAGTCGGGTGATGCTTCAGTTTGGCTTTTCACAGCCCATCCCAGTAGCACCGCCGTTAGGCGAGGACGAGGTACGCTGGTTACATAATATTATTCATTCTGTGCATGTGACAAAAAAAGATTGGGCTGTTGAGCACCACACCTACGTAGAACAGGCATCTCATCCTGCCGATCACTTGGTTGCTCCGACGGGACCATGGTCGGACGACCAGCTTTTTCCATACCGGACTTGGTTTCAAAACAATTGTATGCACAATGTCTTCTATACTAATGATTGGCCTGAGATGAGGCACTGCAGCAATGCACGGACCGTAAGCCCACGCAGCTGCCTTGAACAACCTTTTTAGCGGATCATCCATGGGTACGTGCGCAACTCCATATTTTGTTCCAGGAGTTGATCTTTTAATTGCTTCCAACAATGGAGTGAGAAGGTTGTACGAGCCTTCCCAACTGCCGAATATTTGTGCGATTGCCAGCTCTCGGCCACGCCACAGCTTGTTATATTTGGGAATAACTCCCCCGTATTTCTTACGGACTAGCCCTTTAATGTTTTTAATATTTTTTGTAACATCTTCCCTAATATCTTCTCTTATAACATCGGCAATCACTTCTGCAGTTAATTGTGAGTGATCGGTACGAGAAGCATCGGCCTGGCACGTATGTGGTGCTCTGCTCGTTTTAATTTCCCACTTTGATGAAAATATGCCAGACTTGGCATACAAACGCCACATACACCTGTTGCTCTTGCATTCCAATATCAGTTGGGTTCTACTGCTACCGGTAGTTTTTACTTCAATATTATTTCTGATGTGATAATCATTTATGGCCAACTTTAGAGCCTCTTTTGAAGAGTACTCCTTACCTACACCAAGTGGAATCATGTACGTGTTGGGTCCTGCTGAAGTAGGATACATCTGCTTCCTGAAATCCCGAGGTGTCATTGAAACTGTCCACCGGGTGACTCGTCCCGCGATCAGATATGGGAAAATGTCGAGCCTGAACACGTGGTGTTTGCGATTGTCTCTGAGTATCAGGCGGGACATCCCCTTCTGTATCAGGTTCGGTATCCCATCATCCTCACATGAGTCAGCGTCATCTTCGTCGTCACTTTGCGGTACGTCGTCAGCATCATTACAAGGACCACCGGCCCTCGGCGGATCAACCCATGGACTGTCCTGATTATTCTGCCCTGACCAACCCATATCTGCCTGAACAGGCGGTGACAAGTCGTTCACATCGGGATAAGGACTCAGATAATGGTCACGTCTCGGTGTTTGTTGTGTCTGATAGGGTTCGAATAGACTGGGACCCGCTTGTGAAACATTGTATTGGGTATGTCCAGGGTCTGGTTGTGTCTGATAGGGTTCGAATAGACTGGGACCCGCTTGTGAAACACTGTATTGGGTATGTCCAGGGTCTGGTTGTGTCTCTGGTACCACACTATCAATGAATAATTGCGATTGCATCGAACCGACAATTGGAACTAACTCAATGTATAAATCAACGTAAGAATACTGGGTCCTGGCAAACATACTTTGGTCATAAATGCCTCGCCACGTCTGATCGCACACGATTTCTAATATCTCATAATAACGCCGAGTTGTTGTACCAACATTAACCCGTGCAAGTGTTTTTAGGTTGTACTCACTCTCAGAATATCCAAGCTGGCGATAAATTTCACCTTTCACATCATGCCAACCCTGCTCACTAGTTGCCATCAATGTGAATCGAGGAGATTCGGTGTACTCCGCTCCTTTACGACCTTGCCGTATTTCACCACCGAAATGAACTCTCACCATGAGCATGATTAATTATTTTGATGATTCAACCTGCACAATAATGAATAAATTAGATATAATTTATTATTACAACAAACGTTACTAATAAGTACTACTAAATTTATAATATTTTTTCAAAAACTAAATTTAATTAAGCATGAAAATGTGAACTTCTTTATTTATTTATATATTTCAAATTATTTAATATTAACATTACTAATTTTTACAAATTACCATTAACATTACTAATATTTTTACAATATTTTTATAAATTAACATTACTAGTATTTTTACACATTAACATTACTAATATTTTTACAATATTTTTTACAAATTTACATTAACATTACTAATACATGACATATAATTGAAGACATTATTAATATTACAACATTACATTAACATTACCATTACTAACATTACAAATTAACATTGACATTACTAATAGTATTTTAACTAATATAAAAAATAATTTCGATATTCATCTAATTAAATCATAAACGTAAATATATGACATATAATTGAAAATTTACCTTTATTGACGATTTCTTTATTCTTCTTTGTTCAGCATTTCCTCCACATCAACGTTGGTTTTCAACTAACTATGAATTCATTTCCGGTTCGATTTCTTTATTCTTCGTAACTTTATTTATTTTTATTTTTTTAGAGGAGAGATTTTCAGCCAGAGAGGAGACTACGAGAGAGTTATAAATTTCAGCGAGAGAGGGGTGCGTCTTATAGCTGTCTGGACGTTATCGAATACAACGTCCAGATTTTTAAATTTTTTTTCCGCTGGGACCCGGGAATTGCCTCCATCATTCTGCCCGTTACCAAGGATAACGTCCAAGTCGCTTTCCCTGTACTGCCGACAGTCCGTCATCCTTGGCAACGGCCTCAAAATTTTTTTTTTTTTTTTTCAGATTCTGAACGTTATCTTCGACAACGGCCTCAGGTTATTTGTTTTTTTCCGCAGGCCGTTATTGTTGGCGACGGCCCTTCTTTTTTTTTTTTTTTCTCCCTGGACGTTACCGTTAACAACGTCCAGGGATTAGCAAGCGGCAATTAGCGAATTAATGGGGCCGTTATCGTTGGTAACGTCCCCTGGGACGTTACCAAAAATAACGTCTTTGTTAGATTTAAAATTCCAGCGAATTCGTTCTTCTATATCGACATTATTTTATTATTATTTCTATTAATAAAAATTTCGGTCAATTGGGCCCATAAAAAGGGAAATTTTTTATCCGTAGTAATTAATAGAAAAGAAGAGAGACAAATAGTAAGAGTACAGTAATATTTATATTGGTAGTAAGATTGGTAACAATTTTATCAATTTTAAAAATAAAAAAGTTTGGATTGGTAGAAATTTTACCGATCTAAACCATTTTGTTTGTCTTTTCTTTTAATTTTTTCTAGTAAAATATATTTGTTTTTACAAAAATAGATAAAGTACCTTAAAATTTAGATATATCAAAAACATTCCATCTATTTTTTGAAAAACTTTTCATATTTTACTAGAAATCAAATATAAGAATTCTCTCCATCTATACATCAGACTAAAAAAAAAGTTAAGATCGGTAGAATTTACTACCGATCTTACTACTAATATAAATATTACTGTACTCTTACTGTTTGTCTATATTCTTTTCTATTAATTACTACTAATAAAAAATTTCCATAAAAAGACACCATCATTGGTATTTGTGCCTTTATTTAGTTTGATTTTCATAAAACTGCTCAAAATAGTCTTAGACAAACTGTTTAATGGGGCATATATTGAGAACTTATTTTTTATTTTAATGAAAACCAGGTTGTATTGGTTAGAGACTACCTCTTAAAAATAAGGAATGTGTTATACCCCTTCAAGCAGGTGTTACTAGTTGGAGCCCCATTTTATTTGTGTTAGAGATACTTTGGCTATAATTAAGGTCAGTACCGCTCAAGCTCCAATATTTTATATTAGAAATGCTTTTAGAATTTCACATCTTGTTTTCCTTTATGCAATTCACAGTTTGTAAGGTTCAAGGTTCATAGTAGAGGGAATAATATGAACATGTACTGCTGGCTTGTATCAAGAAGTGAAGGATTTGGAAGGTCAAGTGGAGAAGTGGAACCAGGCTTTCTTTTTCAAGGAAATGCTATGTAATAAGCAAATTTAAACAATTTAATTTAGTTTTGTTGTAACATGTGTTGCGTCAATTATTCATGGTAGACAACAATTGTTTAAGATTAATGTACGTAGGTGAATTTATTAATTTGTATTCACTGGGTTTCATCTTGTAATTTTGGGTTACATCCTTTATATGTAGTATACTTGTTCTAAACATGTATAAGTTGGCTTCTAAAATCTAAGATTTTGATCATTCTTTATTATTCTTGTTTGATGCTTACCTTGTGAATTCTGCTAAGCAGTTTCTAGCATTCATTATCTTCTTCAAAAGAGTGGTTTTGATTAAGAATGTAGTGTTTTAGATAGTAGTAGTGTACCAGCCTCAAGCTGCAACTGGAGCACCTCTTGAGCTTCTCTAGTTTTCTCTATGAAGCAACAACACAACTTTTTGTCTATATACCTAGATAACCTCAACTTTTTACTATGTGGCTTAGTCTTAGCTATTTTAGATTACTTCTGGTCATTAGCAAGTACTATAAGCTGAATCTTTTATGTTTTCTTATTCGAGACATTAGTTTTCTCTTGATATTATGGACAGAGTTTTGATTTATGAAGAATTTGGATGTAATTATCTTATTTCAGTAATATGAAATGGGCATTGGCATTTTTTTTTTTAAAAAAGGAATGTAGTGTTTTGTAGAAATACAAATGGTTCCAATGATGTCTGACAATGTAATTGAGGTCATTTCTTTTTGCTGTGACATGATACAGGAAATACAGTGTACTTGCATTGTTTAACAAAATACAAGAAATACCATATTATGCACTTGAGAAACTTGAGAATATATGCACTTGTTATATGACAAAATTACTCTTGACTTTGAGCTGGAGCATTCTTTAATAGTTTGGTAGCACAAATAGAACTCTTTGTATCAGAAAAGAAGAAAGTAAACAAACACATCCTTGTTTGAACATATGTGACAACCAATCTAGGAGAACTTGAAATAAATAATAGCTGACATCATTTCTCAAAACTACATTGTAACAAAAGGAAATGCACTCAATTACATTGTCATTATAATCATATATACATCATTATAAGAGAAACTGCATCGTAGTATTATAAGAGTTGTTCTCATTATATTGTTCTAAAAAAATGCACTCAATTACACAATAATCATAAAAATTGTTTTCATTATAAGCATACATCATCATAAACTGCATCTTATTATGTTACAATCATAAGAAATGCACATTGATGACCCAAGTCAGTGAAGCTCTAAAGCAGCTGAGCCTTGCTCGGGTAAGCAGGGGCAGTATCTCTTACCAGTACTCAGGTGGGATATCGACTACGCTAGTTTTATTCTTGATATATTATATATTAACACCTTCATGTATAGATATCAACACTTGTACGTGTCAGTTGTGAATTTATTGGTGATCTTCTAGAAAAATAGTTCAAAAAAATAAAGAAGACAAGCTATATTCAAAAGACAACTAAGTCAATTATGGTGTAATAAACAGAGTAAATTTTATTTATTAATATTTGCATAATTAATCTAGATTAAACTCTTTAGTGATTTTTAATTTATGATTTCAAATTAGATCTTATATAAAGCAGATATTTATGAAAAATTTAATTTATAATATACTTGTATTGATTTTTGCATTGTTCTCACTGAAGTTATAACATTTTCACCAATCAAAACATTTTCAAAGCAGAAGGTATTAAAATAAAAATTCATGCACACAGTAGCCAAGCTTCTTATTCAAACACCATGTATTGAAATATTTTGTTTTTCAATCCAGCTCTGAACGCCCTCCTCTACGGTATCCTTGTTTTTGTTTTTCGATTTTTTCATAGACTCCATCTTCTCACTACAGCATTTTTGGTCATTAGTGACTGATCAGCGATCGGCGCTGTCGTCGGTCGCTGAAGATGCTTGTCTCAAAAAAAAATCATAGATTTCTGGCGACCAAGAATATTAGTGACTGTATCAGCGACCGACGATAACACCGGTCGCAAAAAGTTTTGGTGAATAAAAAAACACGCGCTCGACCCGTCTCTTCCGCCCTTCTCCTCTCTATCAAACCCAAAACACTCCACCTCCTCCACCTCTCTGCCAGACCCAAAGCACTCATGCCTCCTTTTTCTCTTGATCGATGGCGGCGCGACTTTGGACCTTGTTGTTCCCTCTTCTCCTCCACTCCGACGGTACTCTCTCTCTCTCTCTAGATCTACGATTTAGGAGTTTTTCTTTTGTGCTTAATTGGATCAATTGCGTTTAATCTGAGTTGTGTTGATGTTTAATTTCTTTGTCCGAATCTGAGTTATGTGTTGATGTTTTGCTTAATCTGGCGTTCAAGTGATTTTTATTTTTTATTCTCGGTTGTGGATTCCAAATTCTATGACGTCCATGGTAGATGCCATAAAAGATAGTGACTTTTTCATTTTTAAAATTCCTACCTTATCAATCCCATTTTTAATTATTCTGTTTTTTTTTCATTTCCTATCAATAAAAATTTCGACTTCAAACGCGTTAATTCAGTCTCACCTTAAACTTCTCCCTTTGATAAATTTGTTTTGTCATTTTTGAGGGTTTAAATAACTTTTGGGAGAGTTTTGAAATCGTGGGAAATCAACCGAAGAAAAATGGAAAAGAAAAAAAAGTTGGATAAACCGCTAAAAGCCTAAAACATACAAGTTTATGCTAAAAATTGCCTTTTATGATTTATATTGGGGGTGGCACCTAGAATGGGAAAAATGGCACGGCGGAGCCGGCTTCGTTACGGCACGGTTACGGCACGGTTACGGCAAGGTTACGACACAGAACGGCACAGAACAGCACGGCACGCGTGTCAGTTACGTGCAGTGACTCGCGTGTCTCGTGCCGTGCCATTCGCGTGCCGTGCTCATCTTTTGAAACTTTGGCATAGCACGGCACAGCACGACACGTAGTCACGCCAGTCACGTGTAATTAGGACCATTAGATATTGATGTAATGGTGAATCTTGAATAAACTAACATAAATTATGATTAAATGGTCACGCGAGTCACATATGGTCACTGACGTTAGGCACGGCGTGACCATTCGTGTGTCGTGACCACTCCTTAACATTTTGATCACGGCACGGCATATGAAAAATTAACTTGGTCACGGCACGAGGCCAAAGTCACGGCATGTTAGTCACGGCACGGTACGTTTTTTCCACTCTAGTGGCACCGGGTCCGTTACGGGTGGCAACAGAATTAGGATTTTTTTTTTTTTTTTAGAATAAGAACTAGGATTTTCAAATTTTCTTGTGACAGTGGCATAACTTTGTTATGGGCTGCATTGGGTCCACTGTGCTTGCAACAAAGTTGATTTCTTCAGTACTCGGCCATTTTCTTCGCTCATTCAGTCATTTATCATTTATGGGCTGCATTGGGTCCCTTACTCTGTTGTGGCCCATATATAGCGGTTGTCGTGCGGCCCGCAAAAGAGTTGGCAGTCTTATTTTTCACTTTTGATCTTCATTAACTTGCACTTCTCCAATTCAATTAATTTTTTCATCGTTTTCTATACACAAATTCCTAAAATTATGTCAATAATCTAATTTTATAGCAATATCTAACTAAAGGCAAGGAAGTTTATCCAATTTATGAGTAAAACCCTAGCCAAAATTCATATCTTTTCATGTTTATCACTGTAGCGCGTAGGGAAAAGAAAATAAAAAAAATTTATGTCACTCACCCTGCGAAATATCAAATTTTCACCATAATTAAAAGGCCTACGGATTTAGTTGGAAATTTTGTCAATTTATCTTTCCAAAAGATAACAACTCTATTGGGAAAAAGAAAATTTAAACTTTGTCAATTAATTAGTTATAAAGGAAAATTCCACTTAAAGTTGAGCTCTTTTTATAGTTAGTGAAAAAAATATAAAGTATTGACTTAGAGTTAACTTAGCAAAGAGATATGATGGGGGGTGTCAGATTGACTGTCCTTTTGTGATTTACCAGAATCAATTGAACACTTCTTTGTTCAGTGTCCTTATATCTCTCAAATTTGGTCATGGATTGCAAACTTTAATGGCTTTTCTTATGAGTGTAATACTTTAGAAGATCTTTGGTTTATTGATACACTAATACCTTTGAAGGATAGATTGCTGGTAGAATTAATAAGAGGTGCAGTATTGTGGTCTGTGTGGAGAGAATGAAATTAAATAACATTACTTTTAATGGTGCTAATCCATTATCTTTCAAAGCTTTAGGTACAAAGATTATAGCACTAGCTTCTTTTTGGTGTCAGAATAGATGTAATAATTCTTATCTTAAGTTAACATTAACCCTACCTTCTGATGTTAAGGATTTACCAGAACAGGTAACTTTGGAACAGAAAATTCTGGCGCTTCCTTTGGAGCTTGGCCTTCTTCTGACCATGGCAGAATCAGAGGAGTTCCATGGGGACATTTTGGATACTATTATGGGAATGGAGGTTGGGAGTTTGGGACCAATTAATACCCTGCATCTAATGTATAGAGAAGAGATCCCAAAAAATTGAAGATGACTCTGACTGACATGCTTTTGAGCTTTATTTTCAGTAGTTCCAGTGTTTTTGAACCTGTCAGTTTGTTTTGCTTACTTTGCATTGTATTCTGGTATTTCAGCTTTTTCTAGGGTCTTATAAGTAACTTTGTAAGTGAATTCGAGAACCAGCCTTTGGTCTAGTGACAAAGGCACATTATCTCTACGTGAGAGGTCATGGGTTCGAAACCCGGATGGGAGAAATTCTTTGTTGTAATAACAAGAGTATTAAATAGTTGGCTGGCTTGGCCTCCAACCTTTACTCAAAAAAAAAAAACTTAGTAAGTGAATTCCGGTACTTTATTAGAACTTAGCTGTGGGAGTCGGTACCTCTTTCCAACTTGTGATTTCAATATGAAATCGGTGGCTTTGTCCACTTTTATTTAAAAAAATGGTTATAAAGGAAAATTAAGGAGAAATTAAGAAAAGGCAAGATGATGGAGAAGTTATATTAATTATTCAAAATTTGTATATTCTTATATAGAATATTTTTATAATTAGGTCTTTAGGTAGTTGATGGAGAATTAAGTTATTCAAAATTGAATACAGAACATCCTTTATGTGGTGGTCACAATATATGTAAATAATCGGCTCAAATGTTTGTATTCTTAAACATAAATCTCGGAAGCTTAAAGTACACTGTCCTTCTTATTTTAACTTCTTTGGTTATCTTGGGGGCTATATATATACTTCTAGAAAAAGGGAACAAAAGTTAAGTCATCCAATGTATCTCCTCATTTTTCTGTGTTCACAATTGTTTTATGCAACAACCGAATTTTAGAAGGGATAAATTTTGATTGTATATAAAAGAGGCCGGAATGGAAACAGGCCTGAAACTGAAATTTAAGGTGCTCGAGATGAGAACATGTTCAGATGCCTGATTTTGATAACCTTCTTCATTTGCACACAGCCACACACACACACACACAAAGAGGGATACATTAATTCACTGATTTACAAGTAATTCAGAATTTGAGATCCATACTAATGCTCCAAGTCTAATTGGGAAAATATATATTTTAAAAAATTCTTGCATGCAGTCTCCTTGAAGCATTATTTCATTTTTTTTATCCATTACAGACTATAAAATTACAGGCATGTATAGTATAAGAATTGACACCTATATCTATATGTATGTGTCCTCAACATACAACATCTTAATTACTACCAAATAAAAAAGAGGTTCGTAATTATTTAATCGTAACAGCAAAAAAACGAAGCAACGAAAGAACCTTCCCTACAAATCAAAACTATCATCATCACCTATGGATGGCTATGCTTGTAAAACATGTAAATATATAAATAACTAAATAAACAAATTAACTAGCTAGCTATAATAGATCCATGTATCGATCATACGCAGAACTCGGAAATTTCTCCAGCAGTAATGCATGGAAGCGCCACACAGATGGCTACACCTACTCCTCCTCGCCTTGAGGTTGAGGGTACGCAAGCAAACCAACCTCTTTCTGTTTCTTTAGCTGTTCATAAAACCTTTTTATAAACTCCTCTGCTTCAGAATCCACCCCTCCATTTCTGCTGCTTCCTTCCCCCTCCATTGGTGAGAAATCAGCAAACCTGGCATCGAATGGCGATACGGCGCTTGTCGTGAGGCCACACAACTCCTGAGACGTGTACTCTAGCCGTAGTGGGGTCCTGATGTCAGCGTCTTGCTCTTCTGATCCCTCTACAACCGGTGTGTTTAGGCAAGGGAAGTAACCTCGCTTGTTGTGGGCTTTCTTTGCTTGGAAACAGAGAGGGTTTGGGCTGTTATTACAAGAGAACTCGTACTCGTTTAACAAAGAGGGTTGTTTTATGCTGTGGTGTGAATGATGGTGTTTGTGTGCAAGGAGGTTTGTAATGGATTTGCCTATGAATTTGCTTCTATTCATGAAGATGTTTACATCCATTGTGAGTTTTCTCTTCGATATCACGCTTTTCACCTTTAGCATGAAGAGAACGGCTCTTAGGTAGTCCCACATCTTCTTTGCTGCGGTTTGAGAGTGGAGCTCCATGGCTAAAATTAGGGTTTCAATTATATATTGGTGGGAATTGAAGGACTAGCTAGCTAGGGTTTGCTATGAAGAAATAAGAGGAAGAAATTAAGTTTTCTTGTTATGAAGTGTAAAAGAGAGCTTTGATAAGGAATGAAGCTTAGATTAGATCTAATTATGGGGTGGGGTCTCTCTCTCTCTATATATATATATACTTTGGAGAATGAAAAGGGGAAGGATGGAGACGGTGAGAAGCAAAGACAAATGTGCTTAAAGTTGTACAAACTCCACTCCATTTATCCAAGAAATGGAGATGTTCTTTCTTCGAAAAATTGAGTGAGAATTAATTACAATGTCATGTTCAAAACATCTTGAAATTTTGGATAAATGGAGAGGAAAGTCGGTTAGGTTGGAATAAAGAGCAAAAGAAAGAAAAGGTATTGCTTAGTGGCTAAGAAGTGGGCGAGCTTGGTGCGCTCCCGACAGGTGGGCGCTGCGCCTTTTTTGGGCTTTAATTTAGAACATTTTTGTTCTTTTCTAATGTTCTTTTTTTACTTTTTGTCAGAACAAGGGGACACCAAGGAACCAAGACCAGGAGGAAGGCATCAACAGATTCTGTGAGCGTCAACAGATGGGCAATACTGTGTGGCAAGTCACTGACAGGAGGTGCTTCTTATGAAATGTAAAGCTTTTTCTAATTAAAATGAAAAAAAAAAATGCACAGTTTTCACGTTTGTTGCCAGTGAGGTCCAAACTATGAATGTGAATAAATTCTTCAAAAAGGGAGAAATTGGAATAGAACTAGGATGTTATTCTTATTTAGCTCATTAAGTCTTTTTGTGTGCAACACGGATGCCACATCGCACCTGATCTGAACATCTGATTTACTAATGTAATGCCTCAAAATAAAAGAAAAATGCTCTGATCAGGAGAAACCAGCTATTTCGAGATGCGTGCATAGAAAAAATTGAACGATTGAATTCAGAATTTTAGAAATTTCAGGAGTACTGTTCATAGATCTCAAATTTCAGCAGATTTAAATTCTCCTCTAAAAGCTAGCCAGAAACTACTACCGAGCAGAAACCAAAATGAGAATTTGGTCATGTGACACCTGACAGCTTCTGTCATGACATTTCAACGAAAAAAGAATTTGGTCATGTGAGCCTCAGGCCTCAGCGCGGGTACTTTCCAATAATAGCAACTGCATTCTTTTTAAAAAAGCTAGCCAGAAACTACTACATCAAATGCACGAAGCTTCTTTTTAAAAAATATAAATTTCTCCCCAAGCTTTCCAATTGTGTACAACTGCATTCTTACTTGAATAGACATTGTGTTTTTTGTTCTCAAATGTCATTTTTATATGTCAAAATACTTCAATGCAATTACACAGCCTTTTTTTTCCAACTGCAGAGCTTTATTTGGAAAATGTATTTCCTTTTTATAAATAAATATCATTTTTCCCAAAGACAATCTTTTTTTTTTTTCAGTTGTTTCATTTCATGATTGTCATACTTATTTTTTTATGCGAGTGACCCAAATCTGTGCTGAATGACATACTGAGTCCAAAGCTTAAAATCCCAAATAATCAGATTTAAGAATTTAGTATGGATCATAGTACTCATTGTGTTAGAACTTAGAAGTAATCTCATCAATCCTTCGGACTGAAGTTCATACCACTGAACTCACAAATTTAAAAAAAAAAAAATACTTAAGCCTGAACAGAGTAGTCTATACAGACTAATGCCAAAAAAGAAAAGGCTAACATAATAACAAAATTGTAATACAAATTAATATTTACATCCATTAATCTACATCCTAAACTCACAAAAGCAATCAGGCAAGGCAGAGCCTTTTCCCGTGACAAAATCCTCTCTATGCACTTCCCACAAAACCCTAGCTAAATCCTCCCCTTCAAGCCCCTTCGTACTATAATTTGCAAAAGCTCTTCTATTCAAAAGAAGGGTTTTGTACAACCCCTTGGCTGCTCTCATGGCCCCTACCATCTTATCCATATTCCCAAAGTATGTTGCCACATAAGCGTCACTATTTATTGAGACATAGTAATCTAACGCAGCCTTGGTATTCCCGTGCATGGAATTAAAATCCACATGATTTAATAAAGATGATTTTGTATTGACATGTTTATAAATGGAGGTAAAACCTTCAATCTCCATTAATTCATCTCCAGCAGCTAAATATATAAAGGTGTTTGACTGAATGCCAAGTGACTGGAGAATGAAAGCGGTTTCTGTAGGAGTTAGTGGGCACTTGCCGCGGCTCCTCCACTGAAGTGCAGCCGGGCCTGTCAGAGGCTTTTTATTGGATATTATGAAATCCGAATTGCGTGCAATTTCAATGGATTTCAGAGACAATGGGGAGAGAGAGGGGTATGTGCACCTAGAATATGCCACCATGTCAGGCTCAAAGCGAAGGTGTAAGGAGAGAAAGGGTTTGGGTATTGCATCAAGAAGTTCCTGAGCCTTGGTTTCTAGGGTTTTGGTGAGGCGAAGCGCATTGTAACAACCTTGGCATAAGGCTGCTTTAACATGTAAAGGGTACCTGATATAATGTCAACATGATTAGATTTCCCTTTTTCTTATTAATTTTGAAATTTGCTAAGTTGGCATCCGTTATAGGCAGTGTCTATGTCGGCAACAGAGAATATATGACTTTTATCGTTGCCATAAAGAATCATCGCGAGATTTTCTATATACCTGTTTGTGTCCAATATGCTTGGAAAATGATATGCCTTTTTGACCATCGTAACGCTTTTTTTTGTTTGCAATATTATCGGAGCCGACTATAGGGTAATTTTGGGCACTGAGCTATTTGCGAAAGATCATTTGGTTCTAACTCCTGGACCAGCTAATTGTACAAACAACCAATAACAACGAAATCATATTATTTGAAATGTTAAACCATGATCACAGTAGAATATTAGGTAGTACCTATCTCTTCTCTGGCTCATAGCGGGTGTAAATGAGATGTACCGATGTTGCAAAAGTGATGGAAGCACTTCCTCTGCATAGTCAAATTGGCCCTTTCTCTTGCTACAATCAACCTTAAACGGCTCTCCTAATTTTAAATCGTCAGGTAATTCCTTCACAACTCTTACATAGCCCTTTGTTCTCTCTATGAAATAGTCTACATCAAAAATATCTCCAAAATCACTGCCAAGTTGAGAACAGAAAGAAAAGTACAGTGAATTTAGTCTCAGAGAGCGACTAAACAGAAATTATAATTTAGTAAAAGTTTGTCGAAAACTAAATTAATATGACATCTAATCTTCCTATATAAATACTATCAAGTCTGCATACAAAGTTGTGTTAAATTTGAGCAATTCCAACCCCAGGTATGGTTCAACTATCCCATGAATCATACATCTTTTGTGCAATGATTCAAAGACTCAGTTGTTAAATTCAAAAGATATAATTATTATAAGTTTCTACCCTATAACCACAAATTAACTCACATATCATCAGTTATGAGACAACACAACTTCGTGTTGATGTTCTTCTCATCCAAAACATCTTATTTATTGTATTTCTAGTTTTCCAATTGTCCTACAAGGTTGCACAGACTTTACCTCTACCTGTGAGTACTTCAACGTGTGCAATTAAGCAAAATTAAGCTTCACTCTGCACATTTAAAACATAACTTGATCCAATTCTGTAAAACATAACCCTCAATTTTGTAATAGTTCCTGATCATGCAATTTGAAAACAGCATATGAACAGCTCAGCAAATCAAATACATATTAGCCCAGTCGTCTCTTGGCCTCGAATTTCCAGTGTTTTGGTTAATTTAAATTTAGGAGGTTTATATATTATGCAGTAAAAGTTTGTATTTTGTCTAAATGATTTGTTTCACTACATGAAAAGCCTTTGGGTAAATCCTCATCATTTTTTTTCCTCTTACACTTAATCTCTCCTTTGCTACAATTTCCGACTAATGTCACTCATTTAGCCTAAAGTAAACTTAATTAGCCTATGCAGCTTGTCACCAATTCAATTTGAGCTCCACAAGTCCCAAATACTCTCCATAACATCTCTTATTACTACTGTGACTACTATTTTTATTGTTAATATAACAATCATAATCCTCATTCTCTTCTTCTTTTTGATAAAAGTGGGGTGAAAGAGCACACCTGTTTCAAGGAAACAAGAGTTTTTATAATCATCATTCGTACAAATCCTTTTCTACAAGAGTTATTACCTGGATTCATTCCAATAGGCAGCTACATCAAATTTGGGTAACACCATAGTTGCATTAAGAAGACGTGCTATCCCGATTCCATCACAAAGCTACAAATACAAAAGGGGGTACCAATTACAGTATCCGTTTAGGCATGTATAAGAACATAATGCTTTTGATTGAAAGCTTGATGTCATATTAGTCACGTATAACAGTAATCAATTTCTGTACAGGTGTTACAACATTAGCCACTGTAGTTCAGTCTTTTTTATTATTTCAACTCAGCTGAAAGCATAACCATCAAGATACAATCCCCAGAATAATTACAAATAAAAAACAAACAACAAACAAATTGAATCTTGAAGGTTAAAGGGCCAAAGATCATTTTGGATAGGGTTTGAGCATTTGAGGATATGGAGATACGAAAAGTGCTATTTTAAGAGAGTAAATATGCAAAGAAGTAGAGGTACCAAAAGCATTAAGTTCTTAACCTAATCTTTCTAATTTTACCATACATCACGTCTCATCTGATTGAGCCCACCATAGCAGTCAATCCTTATATAGCCATTGTTTTTTGCTGGCAAAGCTGCACATTTCAACAAAAAAACAATAACAATTTAAAAAAGCAAAGGAGAAGGAAAAGATGGAAGACATGCACAGTCAACTTTGACCAACTATGACTTTATCAGGTAAAGTGAACATTGGTAAATGAAGACTGATACTCAGAAATGACTACGAAGACTGTTTATTGTTTGATTTTCATTTATGGAACTCCTCCATCTCTGGCCTTCTCTCTATCAAAATGGAAAATCAAACCCATAACAATTGCGAGTATCTTTCAGGGCCCTACCTATGGTTTTAGAGACAAAATGAAAGAGAAGGAAAGGTTACAAAAAAAGTTAGCCATTTGACCCTCCATTTACTCTTTCTCAATGGAGTGGCTTGGTTTGTGGTAGTGGAGGGTGGAAGAATGGACGATTTCAACCCCTTTCTTCATTTCTCAAGAAATCTAAGTGCAATTACCAAGTGTTTTTGAACCAACAATCTAAATTTCAGACTATAGGCAAAAGTTTCAGCAATCACCCAGAAATATGTGCTGAAACAATACTGCTTTGGGGTTTCACTTTCTTCTTTTGGTAACCTATTAGGCCATATATACTTCAAGCAAGCACTCAGTAGGTTCTCGAGAGAAGTAAATGACAAAAAATAAAACAGTAACGAAAAGAAAAGAAAATATTATAGGTACTAGTTAAATAAATCTAACAAATTCCATCTCCAGAATTCAGAACAAACCGACTAAGATATAATTACTTTGGAAAGATTAGCCCATTCCAAATAATCAATTGATCCAATCAAAATTTAACTATATATTATTTTTTTTTTCTCTTTTGAAATACTCAGTACATACAGAAAAGCCTCGTAACAATATAAATCCATCCTAATTATGCAACACTGGAGCCAGAATTGCAATCCTTGATAAAACGATTGAAAAAGTTATAGACTCGTGCAATAACTTTTATATTGCACCAACACTTGAATATTTTCTACACTAGATGGAAAGACCAATATGTGTATTGTACACTTCAAATAAGGCCCTCAATTATTTTGCAACTAGGACATTTGTTCAACATCCCTCTCTAAAATTGCTCCGTGACTGACAACAAAATTCTCAGGAAAACAATTTACTGTCTGTTGATTGCTCATATTTATAAATTCCAGATATTGCCTAAGACAAAGTAAACTCCTGTTATCATATTGAACAGTATGTCATGTTCATCCGTACTAGTGAGTTTTTGTGAATCGTTGAATTTGGCCATAATGCCAAACTTAAATATAAGGCCATATATCAGGAATTTATAGAAAGATAAGGCGGTAGCTGATAATAAAAACCAAATGGAGTTCTTGTATATTTCAGGGACTAATGCACGGTAACATATTGCACAACATAGAATAACATTTGATGATTTTGCAATATATGTGCCGAGTGTTTCACCTGATTGTGAAATCGAGCGCTGAAACTAACCTTCTAAAGTTCCCTCGTTATCCTTCCACCATCCGCAAGGCCTCCATTCGGAAACCCTAGGTGCTTCCCAGATTATGGATCTCACTTTAGAACCCGATCTGTTTACAGAATACAAAAGAAAGACGTTAGATGGAATTATGGACTTGAGATTCGAGAGGGCAGAGAGAGATAGATTACCTGAACAAAGAAAACGGGAAGAAGATAACGATAACAGAGAAGAGAATAAGAGATAGAAAGAGGGGTGTAGGTCGGATGTGTTGGTGCATTGAAAAAAGTTGATATGGAAATGGCGAAGGGAAGGTTTTGATTCGAAGCTCGCACACTGCTGAAGGAGAGGGATAATGGTCGGAAGGTGGAGGTCGAGATACACAGATTGTTAGATTTCTCTCAAGTTTTAGAACGATCGGGGGAGAGGAAGTGTAGAAGTAAAGAGGAAGGAGGGAATCTGACTGTAGGGACCGCTTGTCAGGAATCAGAGGTTTGGGCTGAAATAGAGGCCTGTGAGCTGGAGAACTGTTAATTTTAATTTTAATTGAGAACGTAGGCCCAGTTTTGTGTTGTGACATGTTATTTGCTAGTGTAAATTAGTTTTAGCAGTTTAAATTTGTTCATTAGAAATTTATTCAATAGAGGTTTAAGAGAGTAATATCGATAGGAAATTCGGCAGAACTTTTAATTATATTTAGGAAAAAAGAGTACGAAAATACTACAAAAACAACGCATTGCATAAAATGAACATTTTCAAATGATACTCATTTATTGTTTTGATATTAAAACAGAAAATTATATTTAAATTATTTGCTCCAAGTTGAGATTTTTGCATGGTAAAAGAATTGGAAATATTAACTAATTCAAGTTGACAATTACGATTGTTATCGTTAGCGAAAAAATAGCATCAATTCAGGAGAAATTTGGGTCCGATAGACATCGGACCCAAAGTGAATTCGACGGGTTCGCTCATCGTCCGATCTACTTTAGAATTCGCACTCACATCTTTCGCATCTGCTTTAAAATTCATACACACGAAATCGTAGAGTGGATCGGACGGTCCGAAACCCACAGGACCCAAGCCTTTCTCCATGAATTCACGAGGAGAACTTCTGGTCACTTTATGATATGTACCATACAAATTAACGCAAATACTTACGGAGCTTTAGAAACGGAAACCGGACATGTGGGGCCCTATAAATCAGTCAGTAGACCAGGTCTACTTCTGTAGTCTCTCTCCTTCCCCTTTCTCTCTCATTGGATCCCTCATTTCCGTTTCCCTCACTTCTCAAAACCTCTCTCTAATTCACAAAGTCAAGCTGGCGAGAGAGACGGAGGAAGCAAGCGCGAGAAAGCGCAAGTCAATGGACGGTGCCTCCGCCGCTGCCGCCTCTTCTGGTTGTGACTACGACGAATCCCAACCCCAGAAAGAGATTCCGACGGTGGTCGACGCCTCTTCTGCCCCCTCCACCTCTAACACAAATCCTAGCCCCGAATCGTCCATAGTGCCATCCTTAGAGGAGGAGTGCTACACCAGTGGCTTCAACGATGACTCCATGCAGGGAATCGAGAAACAATTGGCTCCCTTTGTCGGTAGCAAGGTGAGTTATTTCGATCTATAGTGAACTCTTGATCTTCTTTTCGCGTTCTTATAATGATCCATGCGGCATTATGCTCCCTTCCATCGTCATGAGGGATTGGAATTGTACCTGACAGTAAAGATGGAATCTTTAGATTGATTTCTGAGCAAGAGATTAGATACCTTAGTGTAGTTCTTCAGTCACGCTATCCTGTGTGTCTTTTGGTGTGATTGTTGCACTTATTTCAATTAGGTTAATCCGTCGAGATTAAATGTTAGTGATGATGATGAATCCGAACCCCCCCCAGTACGATATCCCGATGGTCGCATCAGGATGGGATGACATATACGAATGCAAACCCCCCCAGGACGAGAGTCCGACGATGGTCACATCTGGATATGACAACTATTCTCTCACCTCCAACTCTGGAAATTCTAGCCTTGATATGAACCGTGTAGATGATGACTGCGACAGCAGTGGGTACAATGATGACTTCATGCGGGGAATTGAGAAACCAACGTCTCCCTTTGTCAGTGAGAAGGTGAGTTCTTTCGATCTACAGTGAACCCTTGATCCCCTTTGCGCGTTCTTATGGTGATCCATGCGGCATTCTGCCACTTTCCATTGTCATGAGGATTTGAATTGAACTCAATAGTAAAGATGGAATCTTTAGATTGATTTATGAACAAGAGATTAGATACCTTAGCGTTGTTCTTCAGTCAACAATCCTGTGTGGCTTTCGGTTTTTTGGTTGCACAAATTTAAATTAGGTTCATGTGAGATTAAATTTGGGTATCTTTGGGGTTATTAAATATGATGTGCTTTCTCTCTGGTACTTTAAACAAGAGATCTTGACATAGATTGTTGTTCTTTCTTGTTTTATTGGAATAATAGGAAGGAAGCCTGTATCTTGAAAGGAATCTTGAAAGATATTTTTGGGTTGTATCAGTTGTAGGATAGTGCTCTGCAATACTGTTGTTCTTCTATTTCAGCTTCAGATAATTAGTTATGGCATAAACATGGATTGACTGCACAATCGTATTATGATAACTATCTGCAATAAAATATTTCGGCTTCAGATAATTAGTTATGGCATAAACATGGATTGACTGCACAATTGTATTATGATAACTATCTGCAATAAGATATCTTACATGTGCAGCCCACTCATGTTTCTTGGATTTTTCAAATACCATCCTACATTTAAATTAGAGTGAAGGAAATATTATATTTTTACCAAAAGTTAGAAGTTTCACCCTCCCAGTACTAGCCTCAGATTGAGATTTAATCAGAAACAAGACCACCAAAATGACATTTGATTTCAAATTGGTAATTGGCAAGTGGCAACAAAGCAATGTGCTATTTTTAGAAGGCTATTTGAATAGCCTAGCAACTTTTTTGATGTTGTTGTTGTTGGCCAACCTGAAAAAAATGAGAAAATAAGGGGTATTGCATAATTATCAGTTTTTTCTCTAATGGTTGGTGTAACTTGTGATAGCTGACCAAATGCATAAACTGGGATGTAGACACTAAATGTCAGGTGTATTTTGTGAACATTGGGAAATGTTGGAAATGTTGGATATGATTTTTAATATAAACCTTTGATTTTTATCTGGCTTTGAATTCCTTTCCCCAAGGCAACTATAATTTACAATTTGCAATTTAGGATATTATTTGGACTACATGCTTGAAGTGTCAATCTGGGTCCATTTATTCAATTAAGTTACAAATAAGAATACAATCCGAGTCTGATGATTTACGATTACTGTACTGGCTGGTTATTACTGAAATGAATGGCAATGGTACCAGGTATGAAAATCCTTGCCAAAGTTTTATCCTAGAGAGGCCATTTTAGACTCTTGTTTGGGTCATGGGAAATCCAGCTTGGTAATTCTGTGTATTCTACTGGTAACATCTGGTATGACTGGGTACTATGATCTTGATAATGAACCCCTTGAATCTTATTTGTTTTGTTATATGTAAATATTTGTATAATTAAGAAACCAGTTAATTGCTTTATTTGATATTTCTTATTCTGTGTATTTGTCTTATTATATTTGGTTAAATGTATAGGAACCTCTCTCAGCTTTAGCTGCTGAATTTAAATCAGGCAGCCCCATCATGCAAGAGAAAATCAAGGTCTCTCTCTCTCTCTCTCACTCTCTCTCCAAGAATAAAAAAAGTATCAAAATCAGAAGAAAAAAAAACAACAACAGTCTAATGCTTGATTAGGCCTAAAAATCAAAATCCAAGTTATGTGCAACACCAGTAAATTCAGGTGTTTGTTGGTACCGACTGCAATTTGGGTGCAAATTTTTACTTCATATTTTCAATTATTGCACACTTGAGAGAGAAAATATGGAATGCAAAAATTATTTATTGCTATATGAAGCCTAAACATCAAAATCTAGTTGGGGACAATACCAATCAATTCAGGTGTTGATTGGTACCAACCGCCATTTCGTGCCATTTATTAGTTCCTGTTTTGTTTTGTTGTACAGTTGCTTGGTGAGAAATATACAGCTCTAAGGAGAACAAGAGGCGATGGCAACTGTTTCTTTCGTAGCTTTATGTTTTCGTATCTGGTACTTCTAATTTTGGAAAATTTTCATTTATTTCTTCACAAAATAAGGAGTATTTTAGCACTGAAGCCTGCTTTTATTTTTCCAGAAAATGAATATTTTCATGTTTTACACTCTCTCTTTTGAAATGAGGGTTAATATTTTGAAAACTTGGGATTTTATTATTGTACAATCTATTGAGAGATCTTTTGTCACTAGCATTTATTTTTTCGGGTGTAAAGGAGTAACAGCCCTATTTGTTTTGTGTTTCTAGGAGCACATTTTGGTGACACAAGACAGCCGCGAGAAGGATCGGGTGATGTTTGAGATAGAGCGGTGCAGGCTAGACCTTCTCACTCTTGGTTATACCGAGTTTACCTATGAAGATTTCTTTAATGTAAGTTTCCTCCTGTATCTTGATTTTATTTATTGTTGTTATTACTTTTCTTCTGTTGTGCTAGTACTGAAGCCTCTTATTTGTTTTGATGGCAAATTCATGGGCGCACAACATCAAACTAATGTATTATACCCCTGCAAAATGAGAAGTTATCGCGTATATCTCTATATAAAGCTTGAAAATACAATATTTATCCCTCCGTTTCTCTTCATAAGTAACTAACTATCCCTTCTCTTCACTCCTTTCTGTTAATTGAAGCAATGAAGAGTTACATGTGATATTTGGAGGTTTCCAGGGGTAAACTCAATTTTTTCCTTTTTGTTTGATTATTATTAATAGGCTTAATTTCATCCTTCGGTTACTTTTCAGACATTCACCGAACTTTTGGAGAATTGTATTCCAGGCACCGAGGCTTCTTTGAGGTACGCATTTTATAGCTTGATTTGTTATTTTATTTACTTCTTTTATCCTTTTTTTCTTCTTTTTAATTGAATTTTCATATTCTGTGTTTAGCCTGACAGACCTCTTAGGAAAGGCCTGCGATCAGATGATTTCCAATTGTGGTATGAGGATAGAATAACAATATATAATTCATGTTTCTTTTACTTTTTTGTAGTTACTTTAGCACATTTTTTTTTTGGGCACATTTGGCTTAACCTAATATTCATAGCTGATTACGTTACTCGAGTATTAGAGAACAATCAGGGAGCTGGTACTGACATGTATCACCCGCACAATCCAAAGTGAAAATCCTTAGTTATTGCATTTCATATGGTATAATTAATTTTAGTCTCGTGTTTTTCTTGCCCAGCGGTGATGTTTTTGAGATTCGTCACATCTGCTGCACTACAGAAGCGTGCTGAATTTTTTGAGCCTTTTGTTATTGGCCCATCTCATAAATCTGTAGTTGAGGTCCGATTCTGTCTTTTGGTCAACTAGCAAGTGAAAGTTTATCATTGTTTTTATTGAACTTTTTATATTGATCGTTAAGGGAGGTTCTGCCCCCACATGTTTCTTGTGCCACAAGTTGTTACAACTCCTCTATCACATTAATCAAAATTGAAAAACCAGACCACAATTCTGATACAATGGCCTCGTTCTCTTTCTTGAGCAATGTGTGTACATACAAAGCAAAGTTGAAGGGATCAGGATTTGTGTTTTAATTATTTGACCTTTTGATCCATTGTTTATCCAATGCAATCAAGTGGGTGCTTTCATATCTTGGCCTTTTGATCTTGTACAACCCAGTTTTTTAAATTACAAAAATTGTATTTGCACACTTTGCCCAACGGTTTGAATAATTTGTTTTAGTTCTACCTTCTGAATTACTTACTTGGAAAAACTTGTGACTACTTGTGGCACCAAAATATGTAAAGTATCTAGTTCTCATTGTAAAGCTACTGAATGATTTATTATTTTGTTTTATCTGTATAACTACAGTTTTGCAAGTTATCCGTGGAACCAATGGGGGAAGAAAGTGAACATGTACACATAATAGCTCTCTGTGAGGCACTTGGTGTGCCCATTCGTGTGGTTTACCTCAATGCCCGCAGCTCTGGTGACCCTGAAAACCCTAATGCCCCCAACCATCATGACTTCTTCCCTTACGACCAAAATAATGGGTCCGACTCTCCTGATGCTGCCAATGTATCCATTGACTTAAGCAAGCAAGAAAAACCTGCCCTGCAAGAGAATCCCGCCCCTTTCGTTACCCTGCTTTACCGACCAGGCCACTATGATATCCTATATCCTATGTGATTTTACCAAAAGGTTGGTGCTGAGGTTGTTTTTCTTTTTCTTTTTCTTTTACACTGCATGTCCACAAGATATCCTTGTCTATGTCTATGGAATTTTCATAAAGCTCCTTTTTCTCATAATGAACATTCACTAAACCCTCTTTCCGACAAAGTGAAAATAGCAATGTGAGGTTACAAAATAAACCTACAAAGTCAAGTCTTAGGTATAGAGCATTGCCAATGTCCTTATGTTTCCTTTCAATAAATTTATGCCTACGGGTTTATGCTAAAAAAAAAAAAATGTTTCCTTTCAATAAAGTTCATTTTAACCCGTAACATTTTTTCCCAAAGAATGTTGTGTCCGAAACTCAAAAATATTCTTTCAAATAGAAAAATGCTGATTTTGTAGTGTTATCTTTGTTTCAGGCTGCCAAAGCTGGCCTTGAAGAATTGCCCATGGTGCATGCCTTTTCGCCATCTCTATTTTGCTTTTTAAAGACCCCCCTCTCTCTAAAATCCCGATCTGTTAAAGCGATGCATTGAGATATTGGATTTGGATATGGTTAATGGTTGTGCTTGTCAACTGTGCAAGTCTCATATCCTCTTTTTCATTTTTTCTTTCTTTCTTCTGAAAGAACAAAACAATATGTTTCATTATCTCTCTTCTAATAGGAAAAAGAATTTTAGTTGTCACCTGATATTTTGCCTGGCTGATCGTATGCAGACTTGGTTGGGTTTCTTTTCAGCTTCTTTTTGGTTGGTAGCATATTGATCAATAATCTTGGTCCTTCAGCATATACTTGGTATGGTTTTGATACCTACTCTAGAACTTTTTAGCTTTTTTCATAGTATTAGATGTGCTTTGGGTTTTTCATTTAACCAAAATATTTTGTGGTGTTTTGACTTTTGGGTACGAGTTTTATATTGATAAAAACTACAAGTATAGGTTAAATGGAAGAAATGTGTCTGTAGTTTAAGTTGGGCAGTGAAACTAAAGAACGAGATATCTTTCCCACATAAAGAAATAAAATTTAAGCTATGGATCCATTTAATAATCTTTAGTAAAATTTCTGTACTCTCTAAGCCACACTCGTCTCTCTAAAATTGGAGTTTCTGTTTCAAAACAATAAGAAGAAATGGCTCCAAAATTGCAAAATTGGTCCAATGTTGACAATCCTTTTCAAGGAAAAGATTTATTTCTAGGACTCGATCTGAATCCGGACTATAGAAATCAAACGAGATGCGCATAGTAAACCAATGTCCAATATACTTTTGGTTTGAAATAATGTCCCTGAGGCGTAATTGTATGATTGAAATGAAAGGAGGAGCTTTAGATGAACAGGATTTTTCTGAATTTCATATTTGGTCAATCTGATCCCTTCGTTTTAAATCGTGTGGTATGAATTAGAATAATATGACTAATAGTCTATGCGACCACTGTAATTCGTTCTGTTAACCGTGGAACGCTAGGAAGTCCTAAACCGTCCGATTTAATCGAACGGTTCTGTCAATAATCCATTAGTGGCAGCATGTACGACACCTGTCAGATTCCAGGAGATGAATGATGGAATTCACTGCCGAGTTCACGAGAGTTCCTAAACCTGACGAGTGTCTGACTGAGAAAGGCTTGGGTCCGATGCTCATCGGACTCAAATTTGGGTCCGATGGGTTTCTGGACCGTCCGATCTACTTTAATATTCGTGCGCACGAATTTTAAAGAAGACGCGAAAGTTGTGGGCGCGATCCTAAAGCAGATCGGACGGTGAGAGAATCCGTCGAACTCACTTTGGTTCCGATGCCCATCGGACCCAAATTTCTCCCGTGTCTGACTCCTAGTCCTAGGAAAAAAGTAAGATACTTTTTTGGGGAAATCATTTTTACAGCGTAAATTTTGGTGCGTACAGCGAATCCATTTTTTACGGACCAAAATGCCCCTACAGCAAAGGCGGGGATATACCGTGCAGGGGGAAACAGGGCAGGGGATCAAGCTGAGTAGGGGCATTTTGATCCGTGAAAAATGAATTCGCTGTACGCATCAAAATTCACGCTGTAAAAATAGATTCCCCTTTTTTTGAGGTGCTACACTCTCTCTCTTATGCACCTTCTTTTTACACACAGTCACACATAGTTATTGCTTTTATTTGCTTCTACAGTCATTATCACGAGCTTTTGTTGCTCTGCGATTCTGTATTCACTATCAGTATTCACATGTACTAATACCCGCTACATCGCTTGTTGGCCGAATGCGCGCCGCGGGAAATCTAGGTTCAGATTGGGGTCGTCCTGTCAAGAGCCGAACCGCGTCCTCACTAGTGTATTGAAATGGACCGGCCAGTCCAGAACCGGACCCGGACCGCCGCCCAAACTGGACTGGACCAGCTGCAGACCATGGCTAGAAACGGGTCTAGCAAAGATTTGAGTCGAATTTTTTTCACTAAAACTGTGTAGAACCGGACCGGACTAACCCGTGGAACCGCGTAGAACCGGACTGGACCAAACCTAGACTGCGACATGTAGAATCGGACCCAACCCGCCTATACCCGGACCGGACCCGCCTAAACCCGGACCTCACCTGCCCGTACCCGGACCTGGACCCACCCAGACTCATTTTTTATTTGGTCCGGTCCATTTTTTTTTTCCAATGAGCAGTTCCAGCTTTTGACCAGATTCAAAATTCGATTTGGAGAAAACAGCTACATGGATTTTTGTGTTCTTTATATCAAATTAAAAGTATGAAAGTTTAGTTGTGTTTTTTATATCAAATTAAAGGTATGAAAGTTTAGTTTTCAGATAACATAATTTCTCTATACAAAAATATTACATATTTGTACAGTTTTAACGATTAATTGACAGAGGCCAAAATAGCTTGAAATTCCAGTGAGCAGTCCCAGTTTTTAACCAGATTCAAAATTCGATTAGAGAAAATAGCTACATGGATTTTTTCATTCTTTATATAAAATTAAAGGTATGGAAGTCTAGTTTTCATATAATATAATTTCTTTATACAAAAATATTACAGATTTGTCAAAACTAGAGTTAATGACTCATATCCTACATGCATGAATATGAAACATAAACTCTTGTTTTGTGAATTCATGAAAACAAATGGATATATATCGCCCGTTGGTCGATCGGAACCATTGAAGTTAAAGAACATTGCAATTATTTTATTGTAATAAAGTTTGATGAAATTTTATTGTCATTTACCTATCCATCCGGTTGCCGGA
Source organism: Carex parvula (assembly GCA_025461045.1). Classification (NCBI taxonomy): domain Eukaryota; kingdom Viridiplantae; phylum Streptophyta; class Magnoliopsida; order Poales; family Cyperaceae; genus Carex; species Carex parvula. The sequence continues at coordinate 1,428,863 of JAJGRW010000497.1, read as the reverse complement.
ATATTGAAACATCAAGAGCTATAAACACTTCACGTTAGATCGAAGTTTAGACATAATCAAACTCGAGAAATTTTGAATTTTCTAAACTTTTTTAGTCTTTATGGTTATTTTTTAAATTATAAATTTCTAAACATTTCAATTACTTTTTTAAATTACTCATTTTAAAGAAAAATTACTAACAAAATAAAAAAGTTAGAACTCCGCCTATGTTATTTTACATAGCTGGTTCCAGCCTGAAATAAAGGAGTAGAGTAACTTTGAAATAATAAAATATATCTAAACATTTTTTCTATTTTCAGAGTACTTCTAAATTTAATTTAAAATTTTAAAAAGTAATGATCAAATGATTTTTATATTATATCTCATAATTGTTAGGTCAAGGAAAAAAATTGAACTCGTACCATACAAAAATAGATCTAATGGTTCTATTTTTTTTTATTTTTTAAACAATTTAACTTGTTAAAAAAAACAAAAACATAAGAGACCCATGGACCCGTACGGACCGGACCGTGTGAATCTGGACCATGATCCTAGCACGGATTTGAACCAATCATTTCAAGTCAGATCCACCGGACCCGGACCGTATAGACCCACAGACCCGTGAGAACCGTGGACCGGCCGGGTCTGAACCGGACCAGCCCGTTTGCAATACACTAGTCGTCACTGCACCAACAAATCAAGGCTCAATTTATGGTCAATTTCTTCTTTTTCTAAAAAATTGAAGCCGTATTTTATTTTGAATTGTTTTTTAAATCACAGCAGTAGCATTCATGGGCACCTTGTCCCGTCAATTTGAAATGTGGACCCACCGGATCCAATTCAAATATGATGTCATTAGATTGACCTTACTCGCACCAACCTGAGCGACAATAATTGGATTTCAATCTGACCAACAGTCCTGTTTTCAGGATTAGAGCAATTTATTACCCATACACACGGTCCACCTACACCATGGGACTGCCTTTTAGTCCTGATTTCATCCATGTATTTATTTTTAGCAGTTTATATACATGCACTGGTTGCAGCCATGATAGACAATAATTTCGCCTAAGTTTGAGGATGTGGTTCAAGTATCAACTATCAAATACCTGAGTCAATAATATGACCATAACTAAAGCATAAAGCAACAGCGACTTTCTGTTTTTCTTCAAAGTTAATCGCCTCAATTCCCAGTAAAAAACAGGGAGAAGAGATCCCTCTCCATTGAGATTCCTAATCAATCTAAAGAAGACTCCTGCGTATAATTTTAAGAGTAAAGATGTAGTCCCCCCACTTCAGTCCCCTAAACGTCCCCCCATTATAACTAACTTTTTCAATCATTGAACCACCTTGAAAAACGTGTAAAACGTGTAAAAGTTGAGTCCAGTTTTTTTCTTTAAATACTTATCATAAGTATGAATACTTCATATCTTAGGTATTCATACTTTCCATTTTGTATGAATACTTTCCATATTTGAGTCCAGTTTTTTGGATTTAAATACTTGATATCTTAAGTATGAATACTTGATGAATTATATATAAATATTTGATATGTTAGGTATGAATATTTTCCATATTTGAATATTTGATACCTTGAAAAACGTGTAAAAGTATGTCATCATGGATCTCATTTGAAAGAGAAAAAAAAAATAGAAAACGTTCGTGTTTTTAGATTTGCAAAATTCCTCATAGATCGTCCCAAAAATTGGTTAGAATGAATGGAGAAAAAAAAAACTACCTTGAAAAACGTGTAAAAGATGAGTAGTATTGTGTCCAGTTTTTAGAGTACATACTTGATATCTTAGGTATGAATACTTGATGAATTATATATGCATACTTCATATCTTAGGTATTCATACTTTCCATTTTGGAATTGAATTAATTTAATCAATGAATGGGGGACTGGTGGTGTGATCCACGTGACTTTTTGGTTGTGGTCCCCAATGCAGTCTGACAGTTACTGTCCCCGAAAAGTAATGGTCCCCAGTCCGTATGTGAATTAATACTTGATATTTTAGGTATGAATACTTGATGAATTATATATGCATACTTCATATCTTAGGTATTCATACTTTCCATTTTGGGACTGAATTAATGTATGTTGAATGGGAGACTGACAGTTGTACTTTGACAGTTAGGGGAACGTTTAGGAGACTGAATGGGGGGGACTGTTAGTCGATCCCTAATTTTAAATAGCGTTTATAGCGTCATAGCGGGAAGGCTACAAAAAAAGCTATAGCGAATAGCGTAGCTATAGCGGAAGCTATTCCAAATAGCGTTTTTTTTTTTACAAAAATTATATTATATATTTGTACTATATATTAATATTATCTAAAGTTTCATAGAACAATAAATAACACCAAATTAATTAAGAAATTATAATATTTATATTGAACTAGTACAAAAGTCCATGGTTCAAAATATCCATAATAATATCATAAACTATCGATCTTTTTCTATACAAATATCTTAAGCATCATGATTCATTCTATTTTTTTTTCTATACAAAATAAATTTTATGGATCTTTATTCAATCCCATATAAATTGTCTAAAAAAGCCCAATATGCATAGCGCGCAAATAGCGCGCTATACGCTATGCGCTATAGCGGACCGCTATTACCGCTATAGCGGCCGTAGCGCAATTAGCGTATTTTTATGCCATAGCTTAGCGTTTAGGGTCCAAAAACACTATAGCGGCGCTATAGCGCCGCTATAGCGCGCTATTTAGAACACTGCGAGTCCTGCGTATAATTTTTAGATGCTGTATTTCAGTTCAATCTTATAATATTTTCGTTTGTGTGTGTGACAATATGGTTAATATTAGAATGCTAGTGCTATAATTTATAAGTGAAACACTTATTACCAATGGTACAAACAAAATTATAGGAGAACAAGAGAAGTCTTGAGCTCTTTAATGATACCGAATGTTAACATTTTTATGTATATTTTCTTTCATTTTAAATGTTGAAAATAATAAAAAATTGGAAGATTAATCTCAGTCGTTCATCATCGATCAAGCGGTCTAGGATCAATCAAGCATAAATTTTTTTGTTCTTTTTATTATTTTTAGAAATTGGTATAAAGTAGATGAATAGTATATACCATAAGTAGGAATAGTACCGTTGGTATTGTAACAAGTACAATAACGACTAGTTGAGCCTTGTAAGCTTTATATACCGCATAGGATCATTGTAACAAAAATATAATACAATAAAAAGATATACAATTTCTCCTCAGATCTCATAAAATCAACATTAAACGTAATTTTATACACATCTCTCTCTTTTTATTTTTTGATTAAAGGTTGGAGGCTCTCTGTTTTTTTATTATACTAGAACTTCTCAAATTCAAACTACAATACATGTTAATTTCAAAATAATTTTGCCTAATTTGCATTTGTTTATCCTTGAAAAGCGATAGCGAATAGAGATGGCTATTACCGAAACTACGTAACATAACAGTTTCTATTTAAATATTTGTTTTCATAACGTTCTAAATATTAAATTATATCATGAGTACTACAATAGGTCTCGAATTCTTAAGATATATAATAAAGATTGTATTGAAACATTGACGAGTTGAAATGTTTTATAATTCATACCAATTGTGGTCAAGGGCGGACTCAGAGTATTCCAGGAGCAGCTCTCTCCTAAATTTTGAATTTTAGTGGAGATTTATCGGTTCCGACCGGTTCTGCTCCTCCTGAAATTTTTTTTACCCCTTTGGACGTTTAATTTGTAATTCGAGTTAAATTTAGGGTTAAAATTGAAATAAATCTGTTGAAATTTGATTGGTAATTAGAATTATAAGTCAGAGCATTAGAAATTACAAGTCAAAGCATTGAAAAGTATAAGTTAAAGCATTGTTTTTTGTCAAGTACCCAATTGATTAATGGTAAACCCGATTCGATATTTTTTTGTCCTCTCTGACGAAAAATTTGAATCTGCCCTGATTGTGATGACAGTTATTATATGAACTTGTACAAATACAAGAGTGTCAAGTTCTCAAAGAAGTAACAATGTAGCATGAAAATTGTATTGAAAAACAATGGCAGGTCGAAATGTGTTATAATTCTTGCCAATTATAAAAATACAATATAAATTTAGTGTGTGTAATTTAATTCTTTGAGTCGTTAAATACACTTGATGGAATGTGGAAGCTTGATTGTTACATTTCTTATTAAAAATAAAATATCATGGAATAATAGCTTTAGCAATCAATCACAAGTTTACAACGGTCATGGCTATATTTTTCAGTTTTTTTAGTCGTGTGACGTTTAACTTCAAAAAAAAAAATTATAAGGATACAGTGACAAAATATATAAAGATGAGGGTTTCAATACCTCATTATACTTCATATTTTATATCTTCATTTTCAAAGTCCAATATGTCGATCCGAACCGTTCAATGTTATATCTGTACTAAAATATGTTTGAGGATGAAATTTTATAATTTTTAGATATTTTTTACTATTTTTTAAATAGGTAGGAAAATCACTGTTTTTGAATGGTCCAGATACAGTGATTTTGTACCTATCTTAAAAAAAGTAAAAAAATTACAAAAATTATAAAATTTCATTCTATTTTAGTATGGATATTATGTTGAACAGTTTGAATCGACAGTTTGGACTTTAAAAACAGAAATATACAATATGAGGTATGATGAGGTATTGGAACCCTCCTCGTATATACAAGGATGCTTATGTTTTTTCTAAAATTGGTTTCCTCATTCTAAACTGTATGAATGTGAACCTACTAGTGTTGTAATTATGAGTGTATGACTGACACTTCATAAAAACCGCAATAATTTAGTTAATAATATAGTGAATAAAAAATGATATAATCAAGAAAAAGAGAAAGATGTCCGGTATTCTTTTGCCGGTGTCTGTTATTAGCAATATATTATTAGCATTTAGCAGAAAGAAAGAAGAAGAAAAGGGAGCATTTGTCGGGAATCAAATGGAGAAGATTCAATAATTTTCCTCTCCATTTAAATCATCCTATGTGTGTTGGGGTTGAATTCACATCCTCCCCGGTACCGTAACAGGGAATCTCTTACAATTATTAGATCTGGACCGTTATTTTTAACTTGGCACGAATCTCAAAGTCCAATAATACTGCCCTGTAAGCTAGCTCGAATCTCCAAGCGGCTGAGAATTAATCTCAAACCGTAAAGTGAAGGGAATCTTTTACAGTAATGGAGAGGATACTGGTTCGGTTGGGGTTGAGGGGCCCTTTGCCTAATGCGCTCATGCGTTCCTTTTTGCTCGCATTTAGACCCTTGATTATAGGGAGACAAAACAAAAGATTTTGTAATTATGTAGCCAAAGATTTGTCTTCCCACACCCAGTTAGATATTTTCAATTGACAAGTAACCCCATGGAAAATATTAAATTATGTTCACAGCCTTTTATCCGTGAATAATCAAAACAAAATTAATGTTTATTATAAAATGAGGTGTAATTGTCTCGGTTCGTTGCTTGTAGCCATAGTGACAAATCAATAGTTCGGGTTCGGTTCAGTGAGGTCAAAAATTCGTGATTCGGATACTATTCGGGTATAATTCGGAATGATTCGGTACAACAAGGAAGCAAAAAAAAAAATTCACGTTTTTTTTCACATTTTTATCGCGAATAATTCGTCAACTTGCGTTTTATACGCGTTTTATTCGCGAATAAAACGTATTATTCGTTTTTCTGCGTTTTATTCGGAGTTCGGTTCGGTAACGTCGAAAAAACGAATTATACGCGAATTATAAGCGAATTATACGCGAATTATGTCACTATGCTTGTAGCAGCTTCTATTAAATAAAAGATGTGATATTGATTACTAATTTTGTTAATAGATACATAATGGTACATTCTTGAATATCTCACAATTTTAGGGCCAAAATCTTAAAAATAAATATAGCCAACGTTGATTATTTCCAAGAACAATAAAATTGTTCATGAAAAATTAAGGTTTATATTTACAACGTTGGGAGAGTTGAGAGACTGACTTATTAAAGAGATGGAAATAATTAAAACAAGGATCATTCCTAAAGATTCTTACTATTTCAAACAAAACCCTTCTCTCTCTAAAAATCAATTTATTTATTCATTATATTAAGTTGAGAACTTTTGTCGACGAGTTTAAATTCATAGCTTCTGACTAAATTTAAATTTGAACTTGAAATTATCTGAGAATAATTGCAAAAATACTATAGATGGACATAATGAACCAGAAAATATGAAGGTCTAGTTTATCAAGATAACAAAAATTTAAGACAAACAAAAATATGAAGGTGTAGTGGAGATCTGATTAGAGGCAAGGTTAGGTCACTGCACAGGAATGGGTTCTCGCTCTTTTCGGAATGTATGGATGGATGATCCTTTTACAATCAGAACCGTTCTTTTCCGATCGGAGGTTGAGAATGAGCAGACTGGATTTGAAGGTAAAAAGGTAGAGTGGGAAAAACGTGCCGTGCCGTGACCAAAATATCAATGGGTGGTCACGGCACGCGAATGGTCACGCCACGTGAGTCACGCCGTGCCTAAACGTGCCGTGACTCGCGTGACCTAATTACACGTGACTCGCGTGACTACCGGCTCCTAATTACACGTGACTCGCGTGACTACGTGCCGTGACGGCCCTAAATATGGACTAAAATTTTGATAGAGGAGGGTTCAAATGCACCATAATTTTTGTATTCTAATATGCTCTACATTTTTTATCTCTATTTTTAAAGTCCAAACAGTCGATCCGAACCGTTCAACATGATCTTCATAATAAAATATGTTTGGAGACCAAATTTTATAGTTTTTTTGAATTTTTTTACTATTTTGTTAGATAGGTACAATATCACTTTATCAGATGGTCTAGAATCTCCTTTAAAGAGTGATTTTGTACCTATCTAAAAAAATAGTAAAAAAATTCTAAAAAATATAAAATTTGGTATCCAGGCATATTTTATTATGAAAATCATGTTGAGCGGTTCAGATCTACTGTTCGGACTTTGAAAATGGAGATAAAGGATGTGAAGCATATTGGAGCACAAAAATAATGGTGCATTTGAACCCTCCTCATTTTGATATATCTTGGACTAAATTTTTTTTGGTTGAAAGCTCGTAAACTACTGTAAGTTAACGGTTACGTGATATTAGACAATGGGTATTTTTTAAAGTATTCAGTTGTAACCAAATAAACACACATGTGTATCCTGCGGACACAATTTGATTATTTTTGCTTGATTTTCATGATTGGAGCTTAGTGATTGTTTCCACTGTACGCATATTTGTTTTGTTTCTTCTGACATATTACACCGTATCGAATCCTTCCTTGTGCACAACCGAGAAGGCACTGAATCATACCGGACCAGAAAACAGAGTTGTTTGATTTTTTTTATTCTCTGTCCGATTGTCTCCAAAACTCTCAATTGTTTCTAAAATTATTTTTAGAAGAGAAACAATTACCTGACAATTTTTTTATTTTAACAATCTCAAATTTCTTCAAAAATAAGTTTATATAATTAATGTTATAAGTGTGATTTGTAAAAAGTGCTGATATCAGATATGTGTTCCAGCTTAACATCAAATGACTTAAAATTCCAATATATCTAAATTAACAAATCTTAACGTGTCATTACAAAAATATTTAAATTGTATGAAATTTATTTATTATATCTTTATGTTCAATATTATATGTATATTTTTTTTTGTAACATTGTCATGATTAGTTTTTTTTTTTTCTACACGCTTCTAAATTCATCGTGTAGGGGATTAAAACGATTAGGGCATGTTCAGCAGGAGTGAATTTTTTTTTTCCCACGCACACAGTATTTCGGCCATTCAAATTGAATCCAAATTCAAACCCATTCCCATTCCCGTTCCCGCCTGACAGCGGAAAGACCCTTAGGTTGAAAAGATAACCAGAAAGCAACACAATCAGCAATGTCTCGTGTTCTTCTATTTCGCTTTGTTTTGAAAGAATAAATTGGAAGCTGAAAAGAAACACCGATAGATACATAGAAAGCAAAAGCAAAAAAACCCAATTTAAAGAGAAAGAAAGTAGGCGTTGCTCATTTTCTGTTGCTCTATTGGCATAACAATAATATAGCGAGTCAAATATACGGATTGACCGAACAATTAATGTGGATAAATAAAGATTTTAACACAACATATTTGACTTCATGCAGTGCACAAACTATATGTTTCTCTATTTTGATTCAATAGTCTATGTGCTGGGTGAAGCCAAAATTGCTCTGTTAAAATCTTTACCCTAAAAAAACGAGACGAGCTCTCTTTATTCTTTAACTCTTATTGTAATTCTTTATACTATCAAATTAATTATTGTGTTTGGGTTTTGCTGAAAACATGCCGATGACCCACCCGTCAATTTTTTAGGTTAAAAAGTTAACACTTTGGTAAATTTTACAGCGGAGGTAAAGGACACAGTTTCCCATAAAGCTATCTGTTCGCTCGTTGGGCCCACCTTGAATTCTAATGTGTCAGGTCGGTTCTCAAGCTTCTTCTTTTTTTTCCTTTTTCAATTCTCTCTCTCTCTCTAACTTTTTATTAACGAAGGAAGACATTGCAATTTACAGCTAAAAATTGTTAAAAGACCGACTAAAACAATCCTACGGGAAGTAAAATAAAATCACTTGAGAGTACATCGGACCTACTCTGGTTCGATGGGTTTAATTACCGTCAATTTATTTTAAGATTCGTGCATAATGCTTTAAACTTTGTGTGAGTCTGTTTCAATTTTCGTGCACACAAATCTTAAATTAGATCAGACGGTTATCATGCTCGTTGAACCTAAAAGTAGGTCCGTGGGCATTAGACCTACTCCGTTCTCACATGAAATAAATCTGCTGTTATTCCAAAAAGAGATAACAAGACCCTGTTATTCTTATCTCAGCTGTTAGTCTTTGTCGAGATTTGGAAACGAAATTTTTTTTTCTTGAGATTCGCGCATGAAAAACTTTGAACGGTTGTGATAAAAATAACAGGATCATGTGATCCCTAAAATACAAGGACAAGCCAAAGTTTTACAAGGAATTAAATATATGTCAATTAGCAAAAAAAGTGTATTGGTACATTTTAATTTTGATTTTAAACAGAGAGTAATGTTTTATGAATTGAGATTTGCAGGCTATCTTTTAAGTTAGCAGTTTAAAATAATTAAAATGTAATATGTGTAGGTAGAGAAAATGTAATATGTTATGTTTAATATTTTTATTTATCACTGTAATTTTATAACTTGTGTTTTCAACAATTTAAAAATGTATAAGTATAAATGACAGACAATTAAATCTTCTTTATGTCAATGGTTAAATTGAGATCTACAGCATCACTAATTAAGAGTAAAGCTAACATGGATTATGCTCATCAAGAAGACTTGGTGAGCTTTAATTTCAAAATTTATTGAATTAGCTTCATACGACGAATCTAAACGTTGAAACCGATCTACTTCACAAGTAATGTGTGTACAGCAAAATTTTTAACATTTCAAATTCATTTAGTACAGAGTCAAACGGTTAAAAAATGACTGTTTACGAGTTATTTTAAAGCATTCATTTTTCATCATTTTTTGACCGCTCAACTTTGTACTAAATGAATTAGAAAATTCGAAAATCTTGCATGTACACACATCACTCGTGGAGTAGATCGGTTTCAACGGTTTGGATTCGTCGTTTGAAATCAATCCTTTTGAGGGCCTGTTCGGTTGTCAGGCGGGAACGGGAATGAGCTTGGGTTCAGATCCAATTTGAATGGTCGAAACACTGTGCGCGTGGGAAAAAAAAATTCACTCTGAATGAATTTTATTTTTCCCACAGGAACAGTGGCAGCCGAACAAGCCCTTATAGTGTTTGATTTTGGAGTTATGTTCACCAAATCTTCTTGGTGAGCATAATGCTCGTAGCTTTACTCCAATTAACATAGCCTCATAAATACCACGTTATTCTATAGAATATTAAAAGTTCAGAGAATGTAATATCAAAGATTATCATTCATGGAAACGTGTTGTTATCATGTTTGGTTTTGAATGGTTATTGCTTTACAGTGCTTGATTTAGTATAAATTGCAATGACTATCAAAATTCAATAAAATCAATGATAACTTTTATTTTCAAAATGAGTGACCCCTCAAGCTAGAATAGAAAAAATCCATTCTTACTATGGACAACACAGTAATCATAAATTATGAGATGATACTGACAAGATAATCACATATTACCATATTCATTTTCTTATCATTTTTGTCCAACAAGTTCTAAAAAATTAACAAGATTATTACCTTCCAAAAGAGTGAACCAAGAGAAACGAGTATCAACGTTCTTTCTTAAAAATGCTATATTACTGTATTAGTATGTTTTATTTTAGATAAAAATATTTAAAAAACAGTTTGACTGAAACCTCATACTTCCTTGAATTTCTAAAAATTGGTCCCCAACCTTTTTCTTAAAAAATGCCATTACATTTTCAAACTTTCGCTTTGTAATGATTATTTCTCCCCTCCATTTCCCCGACATTTTTATTATTATCCAAATTAATTACAAAATATTAATTATAAGCTGGGTATTTTTAAAAATGTTCAAATATATCATTTTTTGGCTGGTCAGGAGGTTTTTTTTTTTTTTTTTTGAAATACTTGTTAGATTACTTCTTTTGATGTATAATTAGCATAATTATACTTAAATATGCTAAATTATGTTCAATTACTCTAAAATACGGTAAATTACGCTAAATTGCGCTAATTACACTAAATTACGTTAAATTACGCTAATTACGCTAATTATACTGTACACTGAATTACGCTAAATTACACTAAATTAGACTGATTTTGTGTCATCTTTCATAAATCATAAAAATAAAAATAAAATTAAAAAATAGTGTAAATGGTTATTCTACAAGTTCATTATATAACCAATTTACTGAGCTACTTAGATCGAAAAATAGAAATGAAAATCTTAATCGAAAACTTCAACTCAAGTTTCGAGGATCTTCCCTTTGTTTTTTAGCAATTTTGAATTTCGAAAAACGGCGAACGTGTCACCGACGCATGCATATTTTCGGAAGCTTTCCAAAAAGTGGTCATTTGCTGAAATCGAACACTCGAGCGTCGTTTTATGGCCGTTTGAAATGTCGTCGTCGTTTTTGGCCTTCTCAGGGAAAATATAGTCTCTCTTAGCGCAATTTAGCATAATTTATCGCATTTTAGTATAATTATACTAATTATACATCTAAAGACGTAATCTAACAAATATTTCAATAAAAAAAACCCTCCTGACTGGTCGAAAAAATGGGCCGTCCGAATTTTTTCTAATCCAATTGACAAAAAAATGACCGGTTTGGGCATTTTTAAAATACCTAGCTAAGCTGGGTATAATTAATATTTTATAACTAATGTTGGATATTAATAAAAATGTCGGCCATTTCCAAACAATAAGTTCTGACAATCACTCTCTTGAATTTTTACTATGTAATAATCATTCTCCCATACATTAATTTTACTCAACACCGTTAACTTTGGAGTTTCGAATAACAAATTAATGAATTCAAATCAGCTGAAATTCGAGATACATGAACAATATTTTTGGAATTTTTGAAATTCCGAATCCAGCCGTTCAACTTTTTCTATGCACGCATCTCGAAACAGCTAGTTTTTCTGTGCACATATCTCGAAACAGTTCAACGGCTGGATTCATGATTTCAGGAATTTCAGTGGTACTGTTCATGATTTTGGATTTCAGCAGATTTGGATCCCAAATTAATAACCAAAATATCCTTAAAAACATAATTTTGTTATTAATAAGTTTACAGTGTGTGTATAACTGATTAGGTTTTATGTTGTACTTTATACGATAATTTATTTTTTCAAGAAATATTATTTGAAAAAATGAATCAATTTTGACACGAGCAAAATTGATACTTATTTTCTGAAAAAAATTAGAGAAACAAATTTACAATGTGTATAACTAATTAGGTTTTATGTTGTATTTTATATGATAAATTTATTTTTTGCCAACTATTATTTGAAAAATGAATTACGAGCTATTATATTTTAATATAAAACTAGAAAAAGTTTAAATGAATATTCTTGTTTCTACTTTCAATTTGAAAAAAAAACAGAGCTTTTAAATTAATGAAAGTAACTTCAATAAAATACAAAATTGCAGGTGTATTTCATCATTTATTGAAATAAAATCATTAATTTTGCTAATATAAAAGAAAACCAATAACTCTGCATATATACATTGATCTCGAAATTTTTATTTTTACCATCTTAAACAAAAAAGGCAATTTTTTTTCTTTTGAAAATTCAATTTTACCCTGTCCTAGTTTCAAACTGCGGATCAAATTTGAATGTTGCAATACGAAATGGCAGACCACATGTTGGTAGGATTTTCGGGACCATGTGAATTTTCAGAAAAAAAAAGGTTATTTGATTTTTTTTAAGATGGTAAAAATAAAAATTTCCAACATTGATCAGCAAGGGCTGAGCCAGACTTTTAGACTATGGGGTCAAACGTGAATGGGGGTCAAGCATATAAAATTTATATGCTGCCAATGTGGATCAATTTGACAATTACATAGCATTTTCTACTAAATTATATATAAATTTACCAATAAACACAAAAAATTTGAAAATAAATGAGATCAATTGACTCTTATTTATTACAAGTGGCTCCGCCTCTGTTGATCAGTATGGTCCAAAATCATACCTGAATTAATGTCCGAAATACTTTACATAGCTTGTGGGTCATCTGATCAAAATCAAATGGTCCGTATCAAAATTAAAGTAGCCTTATTTAATTTTTTATATTTGTGGGGGCCTTTAGAAGAAGATCGCTGAAAATATGAACAAAATTGCTGACAAAAGAAACAAGCATGCAAAAAAAAAAACCATCTTCTACGTTATCAGGTGATGATTTCAACGGCCTGCCATGCCACCAGAAAAATAAATAAACCCACTGAACAAGTGAACAGCATTTGGTGCCATTTTTGTAAGCAATGTTATCTTCCATGCGACATATGCCAGAAAAGTGGTCCCTACTAAAAATAAATCCAAGAACAGTTAGGGATCGTATTTAATTCGGTCTTCTTGTAGGCACCTAAAATCAAAATATAAAGTAACAAAATATGCTGCCTTTTCCTATTTGTTGACAAAAAAGGAGCACGCACAGCACAGGGTATATCCATACGCCGGGTGTGAATTCAATTAGGGTTAGCTCAGAGGATTCAGTTGGCACCGGTACACCGGTAGGTGATAATTAACCTTCCCAAATCCCAACCCCCCTTTTAGGGCCTGTTCGGATGGCTCTTTCTTAATGGGAATACGTGGGGTTTTGACCGACTGGGATGTTTAATCTCAAACTCCGTTCGGATGACTTATTCGTTCCCCAAAATATCCCAATTTTTCTTTCTAACTTTTCCCAGCATAGGCTAAAATCGTGGGAACAAAAACATTGAGTCTGACTGAATTTTTCTTTTCCCAACTTCGTGTGGTGCTGCTCATTCTCTCTCTCAGTCGCTTATCATGAAGTTACCAGCTGTTGTTGCATCTTTTCTCTTGAGTACTTGTGTAAGCAGCAAACAAGATTGAATAATGAAGACAATTCTAATGTTAAGGTTGAAACTTTGACCTATAGTTTCGATTTCATTAATTTTTTACCATTATATTTATAAAATTTCTACAAAGAAAATTTATAAAATAATAATTATAAGTAATGTGATGTTATGTTATTATTTAATTTATAAAATAATAATAATAAAGAAAATTGTATTATTTATTTAATCTACTTGTTTAATTGCATTATTTAATCTAGTTAATTAGTAATGTTATGTTATAAAATAATAATATAATAAGTAATGTGATGTTATGTTATTAATTAATTAATTTATTTAATTGTATTATTGATATTTTATTAATAAAGAAAATTGTGTAATATCAAACATATAAAATATTTTAGAAAGAAAAATAGAATTTCCCATAATTAATCCCACTGTTCAACCGAACACTCATTCAACACATTCCCATAATTAATTCCATGCGTACCCGCATCCATGGGTTCCCGCTTTTTCAAAAGTGGATTCCCATCCCCGTCAAATCCCATCCCGTGTAATCCCGTGACATCCGAACAGGCCCTTAGGTTTGTTAAGTGCTTTTAATTCCAGAGATTACGAGTCCGACGCATGCTTACTGGACATGGACCACATCCGTACAAAAGATTGCTCCTCCTAAACTAAACAGTCACCAAAATTTAAAAAAATTATATGTTAGTTCATCTAACCCCTCACCTAAATTAGGTAATCTGACCTGATTGGACCATATATAGTTATTTACACTCATCTCAAATTATATGTCAATATTGAGTCCGAACCTGCTGCGATTCCGAGAGGGATCGCAGGATCTTGAAATTCTGAGATCAATAGTTCAAACTTTTCCGTGTGCGGATTTCGGAAACATTCTCGGAAAAATAAATTTTCATGCACGCATCTCGAAAAAGACTAACAGTTGAGATCGGATCGCAGGGTCCTGTGATTCCCTGAGAATCAGCAGATTTATTTTCATCAATATTGGTAACCTCCTAACCCCAATGCATTTTTCGGAATTTCTGTCAAGTAAATGTCCATGAAAAAATAGCCGGTTAAATTATTGAGTGATTGTATAATTGATCTATATTTTAGAGCATCTATATCTCTGGTATTATTTTCTAACCTGATTTGGCAATTTCTAATTTAATTTCAGAGATGTGGAAAGTTTCTTATTTAGAAATTATGCAGTAAAATTTCTTATTAAAAAACTGTTTATAAACTCCATGTTGGCTAAATGATTGGCTCAAATTATTTTTCTTTTTTAATTTGTTACTGACGTGGCTTAATAGAAACTCTAAAATTAATTTCAGGAATGTGAGAGTTAGAAACTTTAGAGATCTTAATTTTTAAAAAGTGATTAATAGTTATTTAGAAACTCATTTGAGTCTGGATACTATGACATCAATATTATTTTAGCTGTAGTGAGTAGTGACACTGATTTCAAAATTTATCAAATAGGCTTCAAACAATAAACCCAAACCGTTCAAATTACTGTATATCTAAACACACATGTAAATAATACTAGTATTGAGCCCGTGCATTGCAACGGGAATATATTATAAGAGAATTTTTTTTATACAAAATGACATATTTTCATAAAAAGTTTAGACTAAATAACAAATAACATTTCTTAAATGACATATTAAATGACATCTACACGTAAATAACATTCTTTAAATGACATATATTTTTTTATATTTTTGACATATTTTCGTAAAAAATCTCAAACAAATTGGCATATTAAATGACAAATAACATTCCTTAAATCATATAAAAAATAGAAAGAAATAAAGACATAATCAATTAATTCAAAATTCCTTAAATGCCATTTAAAAAAATAGAAAGAAATTATGACTAATCAAATAGATAATACAATTTACATGTAGAGAGCACGTGTCTAAATAAATTTATACTTCTACACATGAAAAAACATATAAAAAAGATTCATAGAATCAAAATATTTGATCGGAGGGTTGATATTCAATTTGAAATTTTATCCTTTTTAATCAGAACTATTGACAGATCAAGACATCTACGTGCTTAATACAAGAATGAAAAATTTGGAATACATTTATGGTAATTAAAAAAAAATGAGATGGACATAATTTGTTAATTTTTTTTCGAGACTGATGTCACATAAAAGTTTATCTGAGATCCGATTAGTAGGTTCGCCGAATTTTTTTTAGTTGACACCTCTAAAAATCAAATTAAATGAATACCACCCCTGGGGTCTTATTTTCAATCCTACCACCCTCGCTAACTCAGTTCGCACACCAAACTGGCAGGTGCGCGGACTAGGTTGGTGCACCGGCTTCACAAAGACTGGGTTGAAACAGTTAAAGACTTACGACGACCCGGTGCGCCAACCCAGTTCACGCACTTACCAATTTGGCGCGTGAATTGGATTAGCGTGGATGGTAGGATTGAAAATCAGACTCCTGGAATGATATTCATTTAATTTGATTTTTGGAGTGTCAACTGAAAAAATTTCGGTTATGTCCGTACTTGTTAATTTCCAAATCTGTAATATTCCTTTCTTTTCAAATTTAACTTTTTAAAATAAAATATTTCGGTTTTTTTTCCTCTCTGTTTTCTCTCTCTTCCTTTTCCGATTCTCGCTTTTTCTCTCTCGCATTCCGCCCCAAATTGTTTCTTGCATTCAATTTATCGCCACATTTTACATACCTTGCCTCGAACTTTCCATTAATATTCTACACCAACATTTCAGATTGAGGGCAAAACCCCGTAACACTTTCTTTCTTAACCCCTATTGCGATCGAAGGGGGTGTAGTTACCTTCTCAAAGAGAGAAAGAGAAGAGAATAGATGAAATGATCGCATTTTTATTTTACAAGTTATTATTGGAATTAGTAGGATTTTGATGAGGGTTTGGTCAGAGGGAATTAAAATCGAGGCTCCAAGATGCATTTCGCAAAGCTCGACGATTCTCCTATGTTTCGGAAGCAGGTTTGTGCATTCAAAATTTCTAGCAATTTGCGATCGGCACCCTGAAACTTCTTTTATTCTAATAACTTTCTTATTTTGCTTAATCTCTTTCACCGGAATAGGCTCGATTTCTGTAGTAAAAAGTAAAAAAGTTCCTACAGTTTTATTAGTTTCGGGAACTTTCAACTGCATTCAATTTATCTTCCAAAAATTGCAATAAACACACTATAATGTTAGAGAAACAAAGAACTTGCTTCTAGTTGATGTTCTCAGATTTGTTTTTCTTAATAAAGTTGATTTGTTTTTGGTTTCGAACATGGTTGGTACTTTTGTGTGTATGGCCTTGGACATACTCGGTACTAGTTCTCTAATGAAGTTAATCTGACTCCTGTACTTGGCATTATTCAAACAAGACCTCCCTCCAGTTGATCCTTGCGGTGTTCAAATTATCAAGCTCCCACTATCCTCTTTTGGAATCTATTGTTTGTATCTATCTTTCCCCTGCTGGATCATATTTGTTTTAGACTCTAAGCTCCACGTTATGTTACCACATATTATCATTAGTCTTTTTACTGGTTTGAAGTAGATTGTGGTTTGAAGCTCATTTGCAAGATGGTTCAAATTAGAAGTGTTTGCTTTAATTGATTTCCTAATAGTATAAAAGTTCTCTAAAAACAGTAATTATGAGGATGCCCTATTCCTGTCCCTCTTGGTTGCTACTATCCAGCAAGTATGAACACTGCCAAATCATTTTCTATAGAGTTTCTATTAGCGAGCAAACGGTGCTTATCTTTCTGTCCTTTTTAATATAAATCTTAATGTACTGGAAATACTGTATCATTGTTGCAATCTTCCATCCTTTTGTTGTACACGGGTCAGAATGGTACTGATGTTATTTTGAACATTTTTGGCCATTTTTGAGGGGAAGAGAAATGGGAGTACTAAAATTAAATTCAAGGCAAGTAAGTTTTGAGAAACATATAAAATGATTCACCTTATTCTCCTCCATTGCCTGCCATTCACATTCTAAACTATAAACTCAGGAGCGTGGGAGATACAGGTCCTTATCCCTTCCCTTGCCCAACTTTCATGGTTTTGCCCCCTCACACTAGCTGGGAAGCTTTAAGAGGCTTAGTTTGGTGTTAGCTTAAAGTAAAATTGCAACAAATTTGGTTTAATTTGAGACTTGCGGTTTAAATTTAGAACAAGTAAATTAAATGGTTGCCTAACTATCAACGCAAAACAGGTGCAAACAATCGAAGAAAGTTGTGAGTTGCTAAGAGAGAGGTGCCTAAAGTTTTACAAAGGTTCTCGCAAGTACACGTAAGTGCCATTTTTATAGTTATCTAAAAGCCCATTTTCTAAAGTATTTACTTCAGTGGCATTATTGGTATGAGGTACAACCATCTCCATTTTCTCAAAAGATACAAACTTACCTGGTATTATATTCATGCTCTGAAGGGTATTTTAGATATTTTATATTTTCAGGTGGTCAGGTGAAATATTCTGATGAAACATTTAATTATTCATGTACTGGTTGTAGAGAAGGGCTAGGTGAAGGGTATGATGGTGACATAGCCTTTGCAAGCGCTCTTGAAATTTTTGGAGGGGGCCACAATGATCCCATTAGTGTTGCTTTTGGAGGTACGTAGTTCTGTATACACACAGAAACACACATGCAGATGCAAACTGGTTTAGCTACTTAGCCTCCTTTGTTTTGAATGCTCAATTGCATAATTGAGGACTAATCTGAAATGAAATTGAGGTTCTATTTGCACAATTGAGGGTTATTTGAGTTTGCACAATTGAGGGTTATTTGAGGCTAAACTCTCTCAAGTACGAGCTTAATTGGTCATCAATCTTTTATTGCACATACCGGGTAAACTAGTACTGCAGAAGTTTTAAATTAACACCTTAATCAGCTGATTTATAGAAAGAACAGTTACGTATTCTTTTAAGTATAACATCTTCACTATCTCTCTCAGGGCCTGTAATGACCAAGTTCACAATTGCTTTGAGAGAAATTGGTACCTACAAGGAAGTTCTTCGCTCTCAGGTACACTCCCTGGACTCCTATTGGAATCACCTATACCGTTTCATCTTACCACTATGTTTTATACCATATTTTATTCTCCTCTGAAAAAATACCTTCACTCAATGTACCGACGAACAATGTTGCAAAACTCATGCAGACACTTTTTCCGTAAACCCTAAAGTGTGCTTTTACATACACTCGCTCATATACATAATTCATCATTGTTTATCTCTTTGGCCTTTACACACTTGGCTTTATTTTATTTTATATGTTATATTGATTACTTTGTTCATCCTTTTCTTGTGAACTAGATCGAACATATCCTAAATGACAGACTGATGCAGTTTGTAGATGTTGATTTGCACGATGTGAAGGTACGCCCCTCCTCCCTTGTAATAAGGCTATGCTTGGGAACTTTTACATAATCCATACTTGGTTAAACATCCATATAAGGTGAAATTACACCATAATCCCATGGCCAGCATGATACCCTACCAGCAAGCTCTTGTTGCAGAGTACAGACAAGTACAGACCATTCAGATTTCTAAAACTCAGCCAAAATTGTTTAGTATCAAAAGAAGCCCATACAACAGAAAGTTCATTTTTCCTAGAAAATTTTGCCATCATATATAGTTCAATATAATACTGTTTTAGATTTTAGTTTGGAATTGTAAGATAAAGTTATTCTCTTGCTTTAGGATGCTCGAAAGCGCTTTGACAAGGCTAGTCTTATATACGACCAGGTGCAGTTCTTTATTTTCTTTTGATTGTTATTTTCTTATTTATCAATTACCATTGTATTATAAATAGCTTGCCTAAGTTTTGTCATTATAATGCTACAGAAAATCCCATTGGCCTTTGTTGTACATAACGTTCCATTTTTATTACATATGCAATATTTCATAGTTGTACAGTTTTTTAAAGCATCATGCGATTTGTGTGACATATTCATGTAATGGACCTTTGTATACATAAATTAGTTCTACATAAATTATGCCCAGGTGGAGGGTGGGGAAGAAGTATTCTTTTAGGAGATTTGATCAGTTCTTTTTAATCATGTATATTACATATCTCGTTGGATTTTTACAAAATATTTTAATTTATTTATAGGTCAGGGATAGATATCTATCTTTGAGAAAAGGTACAAAGCCTGATGTTGCGTCTGCAATAGAGGATGTGAGAAAAACACCAGAAACTTCCTTCTTTTTTAATTTATATATTGCGAATGGTCCAAGTAATATTTTGATGTAACGTATACTGTATTTTTATTATACAGGAGCACCATAGTGCAAGATCTTCATTTGAACAGGCCCGCTTCAATCTCGTATGTCATTGCATTTGTAACAATTTTGTTTGTTTTCTCCCAAAATGAGCTTTATATTTCTTTTCCCGTGAAAATGCTCATTAATATTTAGAATGCTGTTAATTCTAGTTGTAGCCTTGTAGGTCAGGGTAAGCTCGAGATGATATGTTTGATATAGAAATTAATATTGAGCCAGAGTTGGTAATTTTGACATTGTCAACAAAATTGTATACTGGTTGCATATCCAATTTGATTCATATGCATTCTTGCATACCTGTCTGCATGGACTGATGGATGAATAACACATACTCAAATGTACTAATGCATATTGAAATTCATTTAGAAAAGGAAACGTAGTAATTTATGTATGCTTGCCTATGCTTTGAAGCTTCTAATTTCACTCAACTCTTTTTTTAGGTGACGGCACTTTCAAATGTGGAGTCAAAGAAGAGATTTGAATTTTTGGAAGCTGTAAGTGGGACGATGGATGCACATCTACGCTATTTTAAACAAGTAGTCTCTCACTCTACAACCATCGATTTAACTTATATCTTCATCTTTCTCATTCATTACCTTCAACCTTGCAAGGCATTTTAATGGCTGGTTTATTTGATTGCTTTGATCAGGGATACGAACTTTTGCACCAAATGGAGCCTTACATACAACAGGTTTGTCTCTTTGTTTTCTTTGGGTGTCTACCGGAGTAGACCTGATTGGTACAACGCTACCTGAAACCGACCTAGGATCGTCTAGCTAGTGTTCATGAGGTTCCACTTCCAACCACAGAAAGATGAGAAACAAAAGGAAAATATAGCTGACCATTATCATGGTAACCAGACTGTTGCAGTATCTCTTGAAATGGCTGTATACTGCTGTATTTATATTGCACCAGGACCCAGCCGACATATTAAATGAAGGAATCATGATCAAATAGACACCATGTTAATCAATAAATGTTAAAAAACCTCAAGCTGGTAGAGAATGACAACCTTCATGATTTGATTCTGTTTGATGGTGAAAAACACATGTCAGGTACTGGCATATGCACAGCAGTCTCGGGAAAGGTCAAACTATGACCAGGCAGCACTGATAGAGAGGATGCAGGAGTTCAAGCGGCAGATAGACAGAGAGAGCCGCTGGTCCCCCGGTGTTCCCACCCACTCTCCAAGTGCCCTCGGTGATGGCATCCAGGCAATCGGCCGCAGCTCACATAAGATGATTGAGGCTGTCATGCAATCTGCTGCTGCCGGGAAGGTACTTAATTTCTTCTGTCTGTCCATCTTGAATTGCATCTGTGGGTGGTTTGGTTATAGCTGGTGTTGTATTATAGCAAGTGTTCAATTTTTGGGTTTAGTAGTAATTGTTGCCATACAGTACCCAATTACTGTCAAGCTTTCAGAGGCCTTTAGCGAATGATCTTTTCTGAATGCTGTCAATGAGCAACTGAGTATAATTGCTTGTATTCAAGTCTGTAACTCTGTTTACTTTTTCAATCACTAATATGTGTGAAAGTGAAAAAAAGAAAACCAGTTGAGCAAGTGAACATTTCCAATTGTTTATACATTAGAAAATGCTCTTTCAGGTCCAGACAATAAGGCAAGGCTATCTTTCCAAAAGATCATCAAATCTAAGAGGTGACTGGAAGAGACGGTTTTTTGTGCTTGACAGCCGAGGCATGCTCTACTATTACCGCAAACAAAACAGTCGACCATCAGTAAGTTCACTTCTTGGCCAACTTTCTTACCTATTCATTCAGTTATATCTTCGTTTGCCATAGGCAAATGTGCAAAAGTGTTGGGCACTACCTGCAAATAAATTGTCATTTTTTCCTTTCTTTTTTTAAAATATTTGAAGGGTGGGCCCATTTCGAGCCAGAGAGGGCATGGTGGGTCTGGGGAGCATGGGTCAGGTTTGCTTAGCCGGTGGTTTTCCTCACACTACCATGGAGGTGTTCATGATGAAAAAGCGGTTGCACGACATACTGTAAATCTACTTACGTCTACTATCAAGGTTGATGCAGACCAGTCCGACTTGCGTTTCTGCTTCCGCATCATCTCTCCAACCAAGAATTACACCTTACAGGTGCCGTATTATCTTTCCCAGTGGCTCACTATCTATAGGTTTTGGGTTAGGGTTTAAGTTTTACTGTTTAGGTTTTGGAATAAAAATAACCCAACATAAAGAAAAAGTTGTTCTGTGATTGCCCCCCCTCCCCAACACACACATACACACGCACTGATCTTAAGAAGAAGAAAAAGCTTTTGGTCCCTGCTGTGCTAATTAGATTTTCTGAATTTTTTTTTGTGAAGGCGGAGAGTGCAATGGACCAGATGGATTGGATAGAGAAAATAACAGGCGTAATTGCCTCTTTGCTTAGCTCTCAGTCTCCTGAACAGGTCCAAATTCCCACTTTGATTATTAATACCATTTATATTTTTGTTTGGAGGGAGTGAACATAACAAAGCATGCATTAGTTTTACATTTATTTAGTTCTCTAAGATTGTGATGATGACACACCCCAATCTTGGACAGTGCTCAGCATTGGAACTATTCAAAGTCATTTTCTTTTGTTTGTTATTTGGTCTAGAACTTGATATTTAGTACATACTTTAGGCCCCATGTTTGATAAAAAGGGATAACCATTATTGGTACAGTGTATATGATGTGCAGAAATTGCAATGTTGCAGAGACTGCTGAGAAGCCCGACGGGAAGCGGTCACCACAGGACAGTGAGTGAGAGCAGTTCTTTTGACAGCTCGACAGACCTGGACCATTCTACCCTCATTGAAGATCACTCCTCAGAAAAGGGCAACTATTCTGGTGGCGGTTGTGGTTACCTTGAGCACTCTGTCAGAAGCGTCCACCACCATAGGTAAACATGAAGCAAAAAGAAAAATAAAGTGAAAATAAAGAATCTAGTGTTTTGTACTTTTGTCAAATGAGTCTATTTTAGCAGATGATACCAATTACACTAGTGCTGTTATGCATATACCAAAGTTGCAATTATTGGATTCAAGCTTGATTTAAACTCAAATGATCATTGGCCATCTGAGATCAGCCTATTGGGGCTCAATAAAGAATCTCTTGACAATATCAAGATTTTTTTTTTCGGTATAGTATACATCTTCTAACAGTTAGTAAATATGCTAGTTCTCTAGTATATAAATACCTATTCCAATATTAAAATTGTGAAAAAAAGGGATTATGATTTATTTCAATAATATTAATGAGTAACAAACTTGAGATGAAAAAGCAGAGGAAGTGTGTTGAAGCATGAGAAGCCAATAGATGTGCTAAGAAAAGTGTGCGGGAACGATACTTGTGCTGATTGTGGGTCGCCTGAGCCGGACTGGGCCTCTCTTAATCTAGGTATATTATTGTGTATCGAGTGCTCTGGGGTTCATCGAAATCTTGGCGTTCATATTTCTAAGGTGAGAAATTTATTTGTTTAGTGTGACCTCTGAAGTACTACCTTTTGTTTATCAAAACCCTGAATTTGGCTTTTTGTTCCCATGGTCTCTTAAGATAGCATCTGGATTTACCCAAAACCTGGTCATTTTTATCTGTGATGGTAATGTTATGATCTAGTACAGACCGTTTCCATGAGATGTACTTATTCTCGTCCTTTGAAAAGTTCAATGGTGTTTACTTAAATTACGTCATATATGTTTTATTCGTCCTTTCTTGTACAGAAACTATATTTATGGCATTTTTCAGGTGCGATCTCTAACACTGGATGTGCGAGTGTGGGAGACGTCTGTCATAAATCTCTTTCAATCCCTTGGTAATACGTTTGCAAACTCTATCTGGGAAGAACTACTACAATCCTCGTCTGTTATCAGAAGAAATCATGATGATGTTTTGAGGTAATTTTACAATTTCTTGCAGACTGTATTGAAAAGGGAAGGGATATATTGACAACCATATTTGTTTTGATGACAGTGACAAGCAACAACACAGTTATCAAAATAAAAATGTAAAATTGTAGATATACAATCTGTAGTTTAGATAGTTCTGTATCAAACTTGGTGTATTTGTCAAATTATTCAGTCACAGGTCAAGTGCCAATAAATCTGAACCGTAGATTTTTAAAACCGCTTCAATCTCCAAATTGCACCAAATTTGATACATGATCTACCTATATTACAGAGAAAATATGTGCAAGTTAATCTTTTTTATTTTAATAATCGTTTCATCAATTTTCACAGTTATCAAATAAGTTTGTTGTCTATATAAGCTAATGCTTATTGTAAATTTGCAAAGAGGAGTCTGCATGAAAATTAATTCTGTTTTTTGTAGGCTTGAAGTGCAATTGGTTTAGGTATGAATATCATATGGTGAGTTCTACCATCATCATATGAGCTTGCCGCTGTTTTAAGTTTTAACCTTTCTTGGGGTCTGTGTTGCTTTTCACTGTCTTGTGTTGTTTTTATAGCATTATCAAATTTAAACTGAGAACCAATTTTACAAAACAGATAACATTTAGGAAAGCTTGAATTAAATTATGGCCTAATCTAGCATAGTTCCAACTTCAAAAGGTCGTGTTGGAGTTTCTAGTTTTTGTTTTTTCTCTTGTAATACGGTTCCTTCTCATATATTCATTTGTATTTCTTGTAAATTACAGGGGTGGCTCTGATAACAAGGGTACAGCTCATCACGTTTCATTCTCCAAGCCGAGGCACTCTGATTCCATTTCCGTAAAAGAGAAATTTATTCAAGCGAAGGTATAGTTTGGTTCAATAAAAAAATCTGGTGGGTACCTAAATGGTACATACAGCATGCCCCAGCTGCTGATTCCTTGAATATATGTATGGTGCCAATGACTGGTCACATATAAAAAGCTCTCTTCTGTTAGTACCGCAATGTACTCATCCTTTTTGTTTTGCAGTACACCGAGAAGTATTTCGTGAACAGAGATACCGAGCCAGACTTTGAACGCCACATGGCAGCGTCGCGCCAGCTATGGCAAAGCGTGCGCACCAATGACAAAAAATCAGCATACCGCCTCATAATCACATCCACTGCTGATGTAAATGCTATACACACACATCAGGACCTCCCTTCTCCTTCGCCTCTCTCTCTCTCTTCCCCTGACCCCTCTCTTACTCTAGCCAAGGCCATCTACATGCATGACAGACAGCATTCCATGGTCTCCATACCCGACCAAACTGTGTCCTTGAGTAGTTTTGACGCTGCGAGTAGCAGTTGTAGTGGCGGCATATCGGGAGAGACGGAAGCGAGAGTAGGGCATCAGATAGAAAATTACGAGGGGTTTTCGTTATTGCATCTCGCTTGTAGAGAGGCTGATTTGGGGATGGTGGAGTTGTTATTGCAATATGGTGCAAATGTTAATTCTGTCGATGCCCGGGGACGAGCCCCTCTTCATCACTGTATCTTGAAAGGGAGAGCTTTGTATGCAAAACTACTTTTAGCAAGGTAATTTGCTGCCTTCACCAAAACATAATTATGTAAAAGTGTAACACTATGCAAAATACATATATGAAATTAATGACTGAAGGTAATATACGAAAGGCTTGGAGATGTTTTTCAAATAAGTAAGTAACATTTAAAGTGAAACATAAAACTGATTATTTAAAATTCGGTTTGAATGACATAAAATTATGTTATATTGATTCGAAATCTCTAAAATATTTGGAAGTGAATGTTCGAACGTTTGACATAGGAATTAGATTAATTACTGATCAAGCATATGAAGTTGTTGTTTTTATCATCTTGGACTGATTTGCGAATTTTGAAAATTTAAGAGTTAACAATATAAAATAACAAAAATTAAAGAAAATAAAAAAATGAGCCACCTAAGTGGCGCTATGGCCACGTGGTAAGTACTGGTGCTTCACCCCTTAGTTCCTAATTTCTCTAGCGGGTAGAAAGAAACAAAATAATGAAATAAACTAAAGAGGAAAAAACACAAAGAAAAAGAAAGGAAAAGAAAGGAAAAAAAACGAAAATAGAAAGAAAAAAAGAACAGAGAGGCTTTCCTCTCTCTGGCGCCTCCTCTTAATAAACTTGTGATGAAATTCTATATGGGTATGCTTCCTCTCTCTTAGTACATTTAGAATAATGATTGGTATCTTTCTCTTGCTCGGTTTTTCTAAATCTAGAGTTCGATAACCTCTGAAAAGTAAGCAAGCAACCGTTGGTAATGTGAATTGAGTTGAACAAAATCACTTGTGCATGTATACCTGTATGTTAGAATTGATTACAAGGACTTAATTGCAAGAAAAGTATAAATAGTAGTGAAATATGTAAAATTATTATGTTTTAGTAAAATTCCCTTATTAGAGGGGCTAATATGCAAAGTCTTTGACTTTTGGGAATTCGGCTGAGAAGGAAAAAGGAAAATGAAATGAGACTTTGAACTTGTGAAAAATAAGTTAAATTCAATTGCAACTTTGGGATTAGGATTCGGGCTTGGTTCAGGAAATGAAAATTTAAAAGAGAGCAAAATGGTGTGACTCATTTGGAATATGACTGAAAATATATAAGTGGACTTGCACTGGAATTAGATTTGGAAAATTAGACTTAAGCTTTGATTATTTGAACTTAAAGGGTTTGCACCGTGACTTTATTGGACATATATAATGTTGGATTGAAATTGAATTAAATAACTAATGAGCATATAAAATGCTTACCTTTATTAACAAACAAAAAAATGAATCAAAGGATGATTGTAAATATGCTAAGTATATATATAAGAATTTGTCAGATACCAATATAGCATCATATGAAATATAAAATTATACTTTATTGATATAGGTATTAATCAGAATAATATATTATTCTGATGATACAGAGTGAT
Source organism: Carex parvula (assembly GCA_025461045.1). Taxonomy (NCBI): domain Eukaryota; kingdom Viridiplantae; phylum Streptophyta; class Magnoliopsida; order Poales; family Cyperaceae; genus Carex; species Carex parvula. The sequence goes on along the minus strand of JAJGRW010000497.1, from coordinate 1,402,203 downwards.
GATAGAGACTATGAATAAATAAAGAGACTGATGATACAGAGTGTTTAGGAAGAATGGATCGTTGGTGACCTTGCTTATGGCACTACAATATCAGGTGCGGGGTTATTGGATTAGTCTGAGATTCATGACTAGGAATTAAATCGTAACTCGTTGTGCATTTTGAATATTTGATTGACTGCATTGATTGAACTGTTGCATCATATGCATAGTCCAATACAATTGAAACTGAATTACAGGTAAGACTGTTGACTGTCATGTTGATATTGTTTGTTGATTGATTGATTCTTATTGAAATCTGATTGATTGAAATCACAGTGATTGAATTGATTGAATATTGAATACTGTAATCCTTGAACCTCCATATAGTGGAGAAAAATGATTAATATATCGTAAAGTCTAGCTAGCTACTAGACTTTACTCCAGGACCCTTATGCGCATATGGTGAATGGCCCCAACTGAATCCAGAATCGGTTGGATAGGGGATATTGAATGAATATGAATTGGGACTGTAAGACTAATGAACTGTGGTAACTGTCTTATCAATGATTTTCTTTCCGATAATGACAGTATTGTGATATTGATTCGTATTGTTTCTGTTAAGTAATTGTCAGGATAGTTAGAACTATCTTATCATTGATTTTCTTTCCGATAAAGATAGTATTGAGATATTGATTATGTATTGTTTCTGTTAATAAATTACCAGGATAGTTAGAACAGTATAAGCCATAACACGACATATACATGTTATTGTATCTGTCAGTGTTACCAGACTAGAAATTGTAAAGTTAAGAAACCAAACGTTACCAGACTTGATGGTTTAAAAGATTTTGACCCAAACCATTTATTCTGATAAGATTCCTAGAGTTCTGATTTATTTATATAATTGTTGTTGTTTAATTGGATACTGTTATTGAGCATTTGCATTCGTTATTATGAAATGAACTGTTAGTTTCTTGTGCGGAGATTTCATTCTGAAAATGGATTTCCTTCGAATCAAATAACCTCAGTGGCAATTAGCACTGAGAAATAATTTATTATTTCTCACGCGTTTCCCCTTGTGGGATTCACATGTTTGCTAGATGAAGACAGAGAAACGCTTTTGGGGTTATAATTGACAGCAGGGCCACCTAAAGGTATGGGATTTGGGTTTATTATATTTGACAGGGTGCGGAGAGTATATCTCTAGCATCATCCACTATAAATGGTCAAATAATTCTTGTAAATATATTGGGATGTGGTACAAATAATGGATGCTATTGGCAATGCATAAAAAGATCCATGTCTTATGTTACGTATATTGAATGGTAAAAGGTACTTGGTAGGAACTGTCGCACCTCCGAATTGGGGGTGTGACAAAGTTGGTATCAGAGCATGGTTATGCAGTGCCAATAATCCATTAGCTGTCGAGTGAACGTCAGTGAGATCGTATTGAGTTATTAGCATTATTACAAACTCCCTTTCTGGTCTATTAACGTTATCTCTGATATGAAAATGAACTGATATGAAAAGTGAAATGATATTGACAGTGAACTGATAAAGAAAGTGAATTGAAGACAATAAGAATTTACTGAGTAAATAAGTAATGATAGTTACATACAATAAAGTTAAACTGTTACAAATATGATACTACTGTTAATGAATTAGTGAAATGAATGTGAAAGTGTAGTACTGACGATTGATTATAAGAATCAATGATATAGGTACATTTATATGAAAATATATTATAGGCTAGATCGTTTTATAATGGTTCGTCTTATTAATTGTAAATTGTAAGAGATCAATTGATTAGTGTATACAGATGAAATGATTGATCGTCTAAGTATATTGAATATACAAGTACAGTAGAATTGTTAAACTGAACATTATATATATTGCAAATGATTATTTAAGGGTTAAACCAAATTTTCAAAGTTATCACTTTGACACAGACTTCTGATTTCCTGAATCTATTTCAGATTTCTGTTTAGATTCCTTCTGAGATTATACTTAGTTCCTCATTGTGGTATTCTATCTTGAAACTGAGATCAGTCAGTATTGGTATTGTTCTTGTTTTCTGATCTGGATTATAATCTGTTTAGGATCAAATTGTGAAACTTAAAATCTAGTACGATAATTTCTGTAGGGTTCAATGAGTATATCTGACAACAATTGAAATGGCAAATTTTAATTAAGGACTTGAAAAAAAAAAAGAAAAAGAAATGTTTATTCGGTTTAAATGAGTTGGATAATATTATACGAGAAGAATATTGATAATCTTTGAGAGTAAATATAAGTTCTGTGAACCAATGAATGAATGTAAAAAAAAAAAAAAAAAAAAAAAAAAAAAAAAAAAATTCTGAAGTTAGTTGCACTGTCGTTTAAGCAAATAATATTTATACTAATTTGATGTTTATATGGTATTGTAACTGGGTTTGTGGGCTTGAAATTGTAGGATTTTTACCGAAACTCAAATTTTCTACATGAATAGATTGTTACAAGTTGAGATATACTTTTGATATTGAATATGATTTTGAGAAGTTATTGGTTAAAGAAAATATAAAAAGAAACTATAAAAAAAAAATTTAGCATTCTATATATATATATCGGTACTGGTTGCATACCAATGAATTCTTATGCTTATAATATATTGAATTTTCTTTATAACATTCTATTGGGTTGTGAACTTTTCATAGAAACTTTTCATAGATGAATTTGTCATAGCAATAAAAATAAGAAAAGAAAAGTAAAGAAAAGAAAAGAAAAACAGAATTGTATTATTCTCTCTGGTTGAATTTGTGACTTGAAATCATTGGTTGTGTGATGATGTCTATCAACATCTAGTGCAACTTGGGTATCTCTCTTTCTTGTTCTTCTTTAATTGGATTTACAAGATTTGTACTTTGTTAAACATTTCTAGTGCACAGTTAGAAATTCTGTAGTGATTGAAATGCAAAGAAAACTTGTTTAATAATTGAAAATGGAGGATTTTACTTGATGTTGCTCTTTCAATCTTCTCCTTTAATTGAATCAGAAAGTAATAGTCATTGATGGGTTGTACCTCCTTTCATTATTGCATATTGATTTGGACCTGAAATATAAGGATATTAGAAACATATTTAAAGAGACTAAGTATAATTGTTTTGATAGATTTGTAAATAAGGACTGATAAATTATTTAAATGTAAAATATTGACAAATTGATAAGACGATAATAATCATTGTTCTGACAAGTGATTCTTTTTAATCAATATGTACATGATCATAACCTTTCCTTCAAAATGTGAGACGAATTTTCTGAAATGATTCAGTTCTATTGTGATCTTCTGTTCCAAGTGTCTCTTCTTGTATCAGTTAATGCTGATTCATTCCTGTCTTCTGATACGAACCAAAGAAAATTGTTAATAAAGTAATATAGTAACTTATATAGTATTTGATACTTTGGATAATAGTAAAAATGTACTAATGTATAATGTCATATGGTAACTACACTGTTATTAAGTATTGGTTAACTGATATAGAACTTTACATATAATATGTATTAGACCTTACAATAATTGATATTAAGATGATAATGGTTAATTACGATTATATTATTTACTGTGTATCGACATTTTTCAACTGTACAGGTAATATGATAGAATGAAATATATTGAGCTTCTATATTGTGATAAATTTTTATAAGTAAAATGCTTATTTTCACAGAAGTACTGAGAATTTGACAAAACTGACTGACCATCAGTTTTGATGACTGATTTTTATAGAATGAAAGGCATATCCTTTCTTCTTTGACTGATCACCAAAGGAGAAAGGAATAACCTTTGATATTGCAAGACTAAAACTTTATTTTTGTTTATTTATAGTATTGATATTAGAGTAGCGCAGCGGAAGCATGATGATTTTTAACTAATGATTGTATTGTTTAAAAGATATTTATTAATTTGAATTTCGTGGACGAAATTATTTTAAGGGGGGAAGAATGTAACACTATGCAAAATACATATATGAAATTAATGACTGAAGGTAATATACGAAAGGCTTGGAGATGTTTTTCAAATAAGTAAGTAACATTTAAAGTGAAACATAAAACTGATTATTTAAAATTCGGTTTGAATGACATAAAATTATGTTATATTGATTCGAAATCTCTAAAATATTTGGAAGTGAATGTTCGAACGTTTGACATAGGAATTAGATTAATTACTGATCAAGCATATGAAGTTGTTGTTTTTATCATCTTGGACTGATTTGCGAATTTTGAAAATTTAAGAGTTAACAATATAAAATAACAAAAATTAAAGAAAAAAAAAAAATGAGCCACCTAAGTGGCGCTATGGCCACGTGGTAAGTACTGGTGCTTCACCCCTTAGTTCCTAATTTCTCTAGCGGGTAGAAAGAAACAAAATAATGAAATAAACTCAAGAGGAAAAAACACAAAGAAAAAGAAAGGAAAAGAAAGGAAAAAAACGAAAATAGAAAGAAAAAAAGAACAGAGAGGCTTTCCTCTCTCTGGCGCCTCCTCTTAATAAACTTGTGATGAAATTCTATATGGGTATGCTTCCTCTCTCTTAGTACATTTAGAATAATGATTGGTATCTTTCTCTTGCTCGGTTTTTCTAAATCTAGAGTTCGATAACCTCTGAAAAGTAAGCAAGCAACCGTTGGTAATGTGAATTGAGTTGAACAAAATCACTTGTGCATGTATACCTGTATGTTAGAATTGATTACAAGGACTTAATTGCAAGAAAAGTATAAATAGTAGTGAAATATGTCAAATTATTATGGTTTAGTAAAATTCCCTTATTAGAGGGCTAATATGCAAAGTCTTTGACTTTTGGGAATTCGGCTGAGAAGGAAAAAGGAAAATGAAATGGGACTTTGAACTTGTGAAAAATAAGTTAAATTCAATTGCAACTTTGGGATTAGGATTCGGGCTTGGTTCAGGAAATGAAAATTTAAAAGAGAGCAAAATGGTGTGACTCATTTGGAATATGACTGAAAATATATAAGTGGACTTGCACTGGAATTAGATTTGAAAAATTAGACTTAAGTTTGATTATTTGAACTTAAAGGGTTTGCACCGTGACTTTATTGGACATATATAATGTTGGATTGAAATTGAATTAAATAACTAATGAGCATATAAAATGCTTACCTTTATTAACAAACAAAAAAAATGAATCAAAGGATGATTGTAAATATGCTAAGTATATATATAAGAATTTGTCAGATACCAATATAGCATCGTATGAAATATAAAATTATACTTTATTGATATAGGTATTAATCAGAATAATATATTATTCTGATGATACAGAGTGATGATAGAGACTATGAATAAATAAAGAGACTGATGATACAGAGTGTTCAGGAAGAATGGATCGTTGGTGACCTTGCTTATGGCACTACAATATCAGGTGCGCGGTTATTGGATTAGTTTGAGATTCATGACTAGGAATTAAATCGTAACTCGTTGTGCATTTTGAATATTTGATGACTGCATTGATTGAACTGTTGCATCATATGCATAGCCCAATACAATTGAAACTGAATTACAGGTAAGACTGTTGACTGTCATGTTGATATTGTTTGTTGATTGATTGATTCTTATTGAAATCTGATTGATTGAAATCACAGTGATTGAATTGATTGAATATTGAATACTGTAATCATTGAACCTCCATATAGTGGAGAAAAATGATTAATATATCGTAAAGTCTAGCTAGCTACTAGACTTTACTCCAGGACCCTTATGCGCATATGGTGAATGGCCCCAACTGAATCCAGTATCGGTTGGATAGGGGATATTGAATGAATATGAATTGGGACTGTAAGACTAATGAACTGTGGTAACTGTCTTATCAATGATTTTCTTTCCGATAATGACAGTATTGTGATATTGATTCGTATTGTTTCTGTTAAGTAATTGTCAGGATAGTTAGAACTATCTTATTATTGATTTTCTTTCCGATAAAGATAGTATTGAGATATTGATTATGTATTGTTTCTGTTAATAAATTACCAGGATAGTTAGAACAGTATAAGCCATAACACGACATATACATGTTATTGTATCTGTCAGTGTTACCAGACTAGAAATTGTAAAGTTAAGAAACCAAACGTTACCAGACTTGATGGTTTAAAAGATTTTGACCCAAACCATTTATTCTGATAAGATTCCTAGAGTTCTGATTTATTTATATAATTGTTGTTGTTTAATTGGATACTGTTATTGAGCATTTGCATTCGTTATTATGAAATGAACTGTTAGTTTCTTGTGCGGAGATTTCATTCTAAAAATGGATTTCCTTCGAATCAAATAACCTCAGTGGCAATTAGCACTGAGAAATAATTTATTATTTCTCACGCGTTTCTCCTTGTGGGATTCACAGGTTTGCTAGATGAAGACAGAGAAATGCTTTTGGGGTTATAATTGACAGCAGGGCCACCTAAAGGTATGGGATTTGGGTTTATTATATTTGACAGGGTGCGGAGAGTATATCTCTAGCATCATCCACTATAAATGGTCAAATAATTCTTGTAAATATATTGGGATGTGGTACAAATAATGGATGCTATTGGCAATGCATAAAAAGATCCATGTCTTATGTTACGTATATTGAATGGTAAAAGGTACTTGGTAGGAACTGTCGCACCTCCGAATTGGGGGTGTGACAAAAAGTTTTCCATCTTCTCCCGTTGTGTAGTTAGAACAGAACATATCATTTGGAGTTATTTTTCTCATACAGGGGTGCGGACCCACATGCCAGTGACATGGATGGGAAGACGCCATTGCAATATGCTATAGATTTCGGAACCATTGATGATGACGAGATTCTACTTCTTCTAGAAGATCCAATTAGGTAGAATGAAGGGTTAGAGCAAATTGCAGTTAGTTTGAATTAACCTTTTAGTAGGCGCGAATTGGGTCGCCTCTTATTCCAATGATTGACAGCTGCAATTCACAATCTGCATTGTGCTGCAATGCATCAAACTGCACGTCTGCAATGCATTGAACTTCTGGATTGGTCAATGCATGTGATTGCTCCGTTTATGGGTTTATAGTATGCCTGATTATCTCCCCTATTTGGGTTTTTGTTTCATTTTTTTGTCCTATTGTTTTTGCTCTAATCTTTTTAGGGTGAGTGAATTGTAAGTTTTGTACATTGTCATAATTTTTGCTTTTCCTTTTTGCACCGAGTTGAGTCGTTCTTTTAAGTTGATGTTGATTTATCTCTCTGAGGACTTAATATGACATAATTAGGGATGCTCACCTAAGTACCCAACTATGGAAGGTTGTACATATATGGAATGCATACTTTTTACGCAAGTACTGCGCTTGATCAGAAAGTATATCCCATTTGAAATGCTCTATTGCAAGCTATCGCTTCACCTTGTTTCTCTCTTTTACAAAAGAGTAGGGTTGAAATACATTTTTATCTCTGTTTTTAAAGTTCAAATAAACTGCTCAATGTGATCTCCATACTAAAATGTCCTTAGAGACCAAATTTTATATTTTTTGGAAGTTTTTTACTATGTTTTTTAGATATGTACAAAATCACTACTTGTGGACTATTCAAAAACAGTGATTTTGTATCTATTTAAAGTTAGTAAAAAATTTGGTCTCTAAACACATTTTAATATGGATATCACGTTAAGTAGTTCGGATCGATGATTTGAACTTTGAAAACGGAGATGTGGGGCACAAAACTAATGGTGCATTTTAACCTTAATCTTTGTAAAATGGTTGCAGAAATAGAAATTTCTTTTGGGTATTTCTGCGAAGAACTTTTTGGGTAGCGTTGCCTTTTGTTGAGGAGGTCAATTTGGGTCCGATGTCCATTGGACTCAAAGTGAGATCGATGGGTTCGATGACCGTCCGATCTGCTTTAAGATTCGTGCCTGCAACTTTTGCATTTGCTTTAAAATTTGTGCGCACAAATCATAAAGCAGGTTGAACGGTCCCGAAACCCATCGGATCTAAATTTGAGTCCGATGGGCATCGGACCCAAGCTGCTCTCTTTGTTGAGAATCTGGGGGCATTTGTTCAACGATTTGGAGAGGTATTCATTTTTCCAAATTTGCCGTTAGAAAGAGAGAAGGGGTATAAACAAATATTTTGGTATAGTTTTGTTAATGGTCATGAAAAACTATTCATTAGCTGTTTGGGCAATTGAACAAGTTTCCATTTCACTCACATCTATGACACTACAGTTTATCATGTTCAATTACAAACTACCAAATATACTTTGGCCTAATTAAATGGAACCTAATAATTGCCCTCCACATTCAATCTTATGGCCGAATTTCTCAATTCTAACCATCTTTAGTGAGGATTTTCTAAAAAATCGCTAGTGCATTTACAGGTAGCATTAGTTGGCAAGTGCAAGTTTTTAAACCTTGAATATGAAGTCTTTAAATCTAACATATCAAGTTTTTATACAACATAACAAGAAAAAAAAAACAACACAAATATAACTCAAAAGTATTCATCATGAATCTCATTTGAAAGAGAAAATCGAGTTAAAAAAGTTCGTAGTTTTAGATTTGTAAAATCCTTACATATTGTTAGAAAATTAGACGAGATTAATCGGAGGGAAAAAAAAGTGGATGCAAGTCTTTAAAAGGTTTAATGTGCAATATTTATACATCTTCATTCTTATATTAAGCACGTAGATGTTCTCGTATGCCAACGACTTATATTAAAAGATAAAATTTCACATTGAATATTAACCCTCCAATCAAATAGTCTTATTCTATACATTCTTTTGATGTTTTTTTACGTTTAGAAGTCTAAATTTATTTAAATACGTACTCGCCACACATAGATATCCTGATTTCTCTATTTTTTCCGAAAACTTTCCTAAACTTCCTTATTTTATTATGATATATTTGATTTGATTGTGATTTCTTTTCATTTTTAAAATGTCATTTAAGAATACAAATTCTCGTTATAATTCTTGATTTCGTTGCATGCCAATGTGTCATGCGTTAATATTTACTTGTCGTAACTTTCAAAGAAATTTGAAACTAAAAAAATACAAACATCATAGTTTTTATAATGAAAGACATTTAAAAAAAAAATACAAACATACCTTTTGCCAAGGAAAAAATTGAATAAGCCACCAACATTAGTAATCCGACAAGCAAAAAAAAATACAATACTTTTTAAAGACCTACAAATTAATAAAAAAAATTATATCATGCACTCCTACAATCTTTTTTATAAATTCACACACACACATATACATACATATATAGACACACACATACACACATATGAATTTAACTCCCAATCGACTAAACAAAATAGTTTACAAAATGTAACATAAAGAAGGAGAACTAATTATTAGTTGAACTACTTCACTCAATCAATTTTGAACAATGTGAAATACAAAATTTTATCTCCCAAAATTTAATTTTCTTTTAAACGAGTATTCTTAAATCACATAAATTAAAGTATTAGAAAAAAAAACAGAGAGAAGATACATTTTTTTCCTTTTATCTATTTATATTTGAAAAAAAAAATAAATATAGATGTCATGCACTTCCAAAATCTTGAAAAATACATATACATACATAATTCTGTAGCAATCGGATATTTGTTTTCTTTTTGACTGATACAAGATGTATAGTTTAGTTACTACTGTGATATCTTCAATTTGTACTAAGTCGACGTTATTTCTCATTGGACTTTATTATACTAAATGATTTTTTATTTATAGTTTGGATTTAGAACCAATCTATTTTAATATTATTTGTGAATATTGTTGAATACTTATTCTTTCTATTGGTCTATTTTTTTATAAACATATGTCATGATAATTTTTTTACTTGTTCAATAAAAAGAATAAAATATTAGTTGCATATTGAGTCTTTCTATGATAATTTTCTACGATATCTATGATAATTTTTAGTCTTTCTATAAATTTCTTTTAGTTATTTAATAAATACTCATTTTCTATGATAATTTTTTTAGTTATTCAACAAAAACTTTTTATTGGTGAGCACAACTCAAAAATCTATCGGATTGGCTTTAAACAACGAATCTAAACCGTTGAAACTCATCTACTTCACGAGTGATGCGTCATGCGTGTACATGCAAAATTTTGAAAATTTTGAATTCATTTAGTACAAAGTCTAGTGGTAAAAAAAATGAACTTTTATAAGTTATTTTATGCATTCATTTTTCATCATTTTTTTACCGATTGACTTTGTAATAAATGAGTTCAAAAATATCAAAATTTTACATGTACATGCATTATTTGTGAAGTTGATGATTTCAACGGTTTGGATTCGTTGCTTGAAGCTAACCTGATAGATTTTTGAAGCTGTACCCATCAAACCCTCTTGGTCAGTACAACAGACACTAGCTTTGTTCATTATCAAATACATGAAATCGATGCACACAAGACTTCAAATTTAATAGAGTAGAATTATGGTGTTCTTAAGCTCACAATGCTATTTGGTGAGCTTAACTCTTAAACCTATCGAATTAACTTTAAATAACAAATTAACATCGTTGAAACTGATCTACTTCACGATTCACAGTGATGCATTTACATGTCAAATTATAAAATTTCGAATTAATTTACTATATAAAGTCAAGTAGTAAAAAAACAATGAAAAATGAATGTATCAACTTAAATTAACTTATAAAGCTTTTTTTACCACTTAACTTTATACTAGTTAATAAAAAAAAACTGATATGTAAATGCATCACTCGTAGAGTATATCGGTGTCAACGGTTTGAATCTGTCATTTGAAATCATTCTGATAAATTTTGAATTTAAACTCACCAATTCTTGGGTGAGCTTAAAAACACATAGTTCTACTTATATTTAATATATATAAATATAAATCAACAAATAGCTACAACTATCTTGAAAAAAAAAATATCGAGGTGGTTTAAGAAATCGTTTATAAACTCTGATGTGCCAAACGATTGGCCTGTATTCGCTAAAATTAGTTTAATATACTGCTGATGTAGCTTATCAATTTTAATTTATTGATGATGTAGCTTATTAAAACTCTAAAATTAGTTTCAGGAATGTGAACATTTAGTAACTTCAGAGTCTATAATTTCTTAAAAGCAGTTAACAGTTATTAGAAACTCTAAGAGTTCAAGGGACGTAGATGTTCTTAGAGTTTGTACAGCGTAGTTGCCACATAAGATCTCCTCAGCAAATACATGTAAAATATCATGAATCACGGTTTTGGAGCTGCCACGTGGCCTTGTTTTACGTAACGACACTTCTCTCATTTCCCCTCCAATACAATAAAAAAATCTATATAAAAACTCGATCCACATCAACGACTAAAAGGAATCTCGCATTTCTTATCTATACTCTACAGTCTCTCCAATACCCCTGAGATATTTCTCTTCATACCTTGATCTCTCCGTCTCTAGGTACAATTCCTTTGCGCTCTCTCTCTCTCTCCGAGATAAATTTAACATCGATCTAATTATCAAAAGTGTTGCACAGAGATGGCGGGAGCACTGGTTCAGCTAGCAGTTCTACCTAGTGGGGTAACAACTGGAGATGACAGCAAAATCAGAGGCACTTGGCGAAGGAATGGGAATGCTTCTAGAATTGTCATAACTGCGAGTTTAAACTCTGTTAGGAATTCTAATAGATTTTTGGGATCTTTCCCTTTAAGAAATCAAGAGGTAAAATATCACAGAGGACGAACGACAAGTTCTAGAAGGAAACTGTGCACTGTGGCCATGTTTGAGAGATTCACTGAGAAAGCTATTAAGGTGATCTCAAATCATCTCAGACATTAATTTATTTATTTCCATTTTGTTTTTTTTTTAATAATTAAAACACTATTGATGGATAAATTTGTACTTGTGTATTAAGAAATAGCATAGATTCGACAAAAATCAAAACATAATTACAAAGCAGAATTAACTGCAATTTAAGATATCAGGAACATATGTACTGATTTAGATCAGCTCAAAATTTTGTATGATAATTCTTGCTAAACCAAACAGGTAATTATGCTTGCTCAAGAGGAGGCTAGGCGGCTGGGCCACAACTTTGTTGGTACCGAGCAGATACTTTTGGGTCTAATTGGGGAAGGAACCGGCATAGCTGCAAAAGTGCTGAAATCCATGGGTATAAATTTGAAAGATGCGAGGGTTGAAGTAGAAAAGATAATTGGAAAGGGAAGTGGTTTTGTGGCCGTTGAGATACCATTTACAGCACGTGCTAAAAGGGTTCTAGAACTCGCCTTAGAAGAGGCCCGTCAAATGGGTGAGTAAACCTGCAATTAACCTTCCATTTGATCACATTAATACCATTACTGGTGAAATTAGATGTTAGTTTAGTTTGGTGTTTAATTGCACAATTCTAATTAAATTGAGTGTACTTTGGATCAAATTGAGTATAGGTGATGCTTATTGTAGGGACTTTAATTATCAAGAGGTAACTGTGGTCCTAAACTGTGCAATTCTGAGTCATTGTTTGTGCAACTGAGGATCAATTAATTCCAAAGATCATGCATTTGTCGGCATAAATTGCCATGTAAAATTTTACTTTATCGGCAAAAAAAATATATTTTGAAATACTTAGATTGGGTTCTGAAATAAAAATAGAGTAAACTGCAAAATTTCCTGAAGACTGAAAATTCCCTTTTGTTTCCTTGATATTATGGTTTAGCCCCTTTTGGTGCTTACTGTTATATTACAGTTTTCACTTTTCAGGTCAGTGCCATAATTTTGGTATCAGTCAAAAAGTAAGGGATATCGCATAAGCGTACCGAAGGATTTTTTTATCAGTTTTCTAAATTAAAAATTGATGTCTCATATCAAAATGGTACAATCTAGATTAATAGGAACCGATAAACAATAAAAAATGATACTTGAAGGATAATTTTACCCCGATTATTTTTTTTTTCTCGACTAAATTAGTTTCATCAATTTGTAGGTCACAACTATATAGGATCAGAGCACTTGCTTCTTGGGTTACTCCGTGAAGGAGAAGGTGTGGCGGCACGTGTGCTTGAGAGCCTAGGAGCAGACCCAAACAGTATCCGTACACAGGTAAAATCAACTACTACGTAGAAAACTTTTGTACTAGAGAGAAGTAATAGTTAACCACCCTCCAGCCAAGCGTTTAGAATTTTTTGTTGAATTTTACATGATATCAAATTAGGAGTTATTCAGTTCAAGCACCAGGGTTATTAATCAAATCTTTTCACATTAATTTAAAGCTGCAGACATCAATTTTACTCTATTTTGGAATTTTTCCCATATGATATTACATATGGAAAATATCATATGGAATTTTTTGTTGAATTTTACATGATATCAAATTAGGAGTTATTCAGTTCAAGCACCAGGGTTATTAATCAAATCTTTTAAGATTAATTTAAAGCTGCAGACATCAATTTTACTCTATTTTGGAATTTTTCCCATATGATATTTTTCCATGGTGCACTTTCAGATGTACTAATGTTTTACAGCTACTAATGTTTTTCTTGCTGTTGTGATAATCTTAAATTTTCCTGGATTTAAAGACTACTAGATCATGATTAACCATTATGGTGGCAGTTGTAGTTAATAGTTAAATTTGTTCTAGGTAGTAAGAATGGTAGGAGAAAGCGCGGAAGCAGTTGGTGCTGGTGTAGGTGGAGGCAGCAGTGGCAATAAAATGCCTACTCTAGAAGAGTATGGAACGAATCTTACTAAGCTAGCTGAGGAGGTACTCTTTTCCATTGTCCCATAACTGTGTCATGATTGAGTTTGTCACTACAGGACACCAGTGATTTAGTTCCCCTATCAGCATTGCAATGCAGTACTTTTGTAGCATCCGTCAGTTGCTTTGCATTGGTTATCTGTATTGGAACAACTGTAGTGCTTTAATTCAATGATAAGAAAAGCTCTTTCTTAAATTATGAAAGTAAATAAAGTTGACGAGTGTTCAACAGGGCAAGCTAGATCCGGTGGTGGGGAGGCAAGACCAAATTCAGCGGGTAACACAAATTTTGGGCCGGCGCACAAAGAACAATCCTTGTTTGATTGGTGAACCTGGTGTAGGGAAAACTGCCATAGCTGAAGGCCTTGCCCAGAGAATTGCAAATGGAGATGTCCCTGAAACCATTGAGGGAAAGCAGGTACATTACTGTGTTAATCAATTCTTTTTGTACCCAAAAGTGACAGCTGCATAATGCAGTGGTACATTAATACCATGGTATTGGTTGGGTCGAGCATTTATAAATCACCAATGGTATAAAAATCGATTTTGTGTCATGTGATACCCGTTTATTTTTGTACTAATTTTTTCTGCTGCCATCAGCTGAAATGATGGGAGAATTTAACCGTAACTAGTATACTTTTAGGTAATAACCCTCGACATGGGTCTGCTAGTGGCCGGTACGAAATACCGGGGGGAGTTTGAAGAGAGGCTGAAGAAACTGATGGAGGAAATAAAGCAAAGTGATGATATAACACTCTTTATAGATGAAGTTCATACATTGATTGGTGCAGGTGCCGCTGAAGGTGCCATAGATGCAGCAAATATATTAAAACCAGCGCTAGCTAGAGGCGAACTTCAGGTATAGAATTTCAGAATGCACTTCTCTCTCTCTCTTTTTGCCTTTGTGCTTGAAGTGCACTAATTAATGATTTGCAAAATAGCATCAATTACCAACAACTGAACTTTGAGGATGCGATTATGTAGCTTAGCAAAGCCTGAATTGTCCTCAATTTTACTAATTTATCCTTGATTTCCCTCACATGTTATGTAATAGATCCAAGACAAAATTAGAAAAGGAAGGGAATAATATTTTCTTTCCTTGTCTTATGTGTGTTGTGTAGTGTATAGGGGCAACAACAATAGACGAATATAGGAAACACATAGAAAAGGACCCTGCACTGGAGAGGCGTTTCCAACCTGTTAAGGTGCCAGAGCCATCAGTCGAGGAAACAATAGAGATTCTCAAGGGACTACGTGAACGTTATGAGATTCATCACAAGTTACGGTACACTGATGAATCCCTTCACGCTGCCGCGCATCTCTCATACCAGTACATAAGGTAATTATAGCAAACTTATTCCAGAATTCATATTGAACCACAACAGAGCCAAGCCCTGATCAAGCCTAAATAAACGTCAGTTGAATTGGTGCAATTAAACCTCAGACCAATTTAATCTAAAAAATCAGTAAAAGAACACATGAAGGGGAAGAGAATCTTACAAATTAGTGTTTAACCCTGCATAGGTACCATTCTGGCCCTATGTGTGTGCCCAGGAACTGGGTGGCATAAAATTTGTTATGTTCCCAAAATACATTTAGCAAATTGTTGTTGTGTTATAAACCACTGTTAGTTAAGGGTATTTTGAACTACCATTATGAATAATTGCATTTTTTCCTTATCTGCAAGTGATCGTTTCCTGCCTGATAAAGCAATAGACTTGGTTGATGAAGCTGGGTCAAGGGTCAGGCTTCGTCATGCACAGGTAATGAGAAGAGACTTTATCTGGTTGTAATTACTAATCTAATTAAATAACTGTTAAGAGTAACTTTTGTGCTTTTACTTATTTACATTATATGTTTTTCTTAAGCTTCCTGAAGAAGCAAAAGAACTCGACAAGGAGCTCCGGAAAATAACCAAGGAGAAAAATGAAGCCGTCCGAAGCCAAGACTTCGAAAAGGTACGCGTCGTTCTTTCAAAATTTAGCAATTTTTCTTTTCATTCAACAGTATTAATTACAGAGGACCGATTACCTTGGAAAGATTGCACCTCTGATTATCAAAGCGCTCCTAATGAGGTTTTTAGACAACAATTTCCAAATTGTGCTTTCCAGTATTTGAATTTGGAATTTAGTAACAATACAGAGTTCCTTAGCGCTTTCAACGTATAATTTTTTTTTCTTTTCTTAACTTCCATTAAAAAATAAGTCAGTTCTGTTTTTTATATATCTATAATGCTCATTTTTAACAACAATGATTTCTTAATTGTGTGTTCTGGTACTTGAATTTGGAATTAGTAACAATGCAGAGTTCCTCAGGAATTTGAACATCTAAAATTTAATCCCTTCTCTTTTCTTTATCTTTATTTTATAAATAAGTTGGTTATTTTTTTGGGTTAGTTACAATACTTGTGTGATAGAAGCAGCAGTCCAATGAAAGTGCAAAAAGAATCAAATGATTTTCATTGTAACAGAAAAGACTGTCCAAATTTTCCTCTTGAAAACTTGAAAACATAAGAATAATTTTTAAATTTAGGCCGGCGAGCTACGGAACAAAGAGATTGAATTGCGTGCACAAATCACAGCGCTGGTTGATAAGGGAAAGGAGCAAGTTAAAGCTGAGTCTGAATCCACCAACGAGTCGGGCCCGGTTGTCACTGAGGCTGACATTGGACACATTGTTTCCTCGTGGACTGGTATACCAGTCGAGAAGGTCTCAGCTGATGAATCTGATCGGCTACTTAAGATGGAGGAGACCCTGCACAAGCGCATCATAGGTGATGTTGCTCACTCCTACTAAAAGAATATTAATTTGTTAATTTGCATTCTTAATTGGCGCTTCTACCTCACATGGCATTCTGTACAGACCATCACCCACATAAATACTAACAGTAAAATATTATTTCAGTGCAAGGATCTAGAGGGATTTGAACTCTTGTAGCAAATTCTCATACACGGTTGACTAGACATTATATCTGGATGTTTAAACTGACTAGTAACTCGATTTTGTTATTTTCTTTTTTAAAACTTAACAGGCCAAGATGAGGCAGTGAAGGCGATTAGCCGTGCAATACGTCGTGCCCGTGTTGGGTTGAAGAATCCAAACCGTCCGATCGCGAGTTTCATATTTTCAGGGCCCACTGGAGTCGGGAAGTCTGAGCTTGCAAAGGCGATTGCGGCATATTATTTTGGGTCAGAGGAAGCAATGGTTCGGCTTGACATGAGTGAGTTCATGGAGCGGCACACCGTCTCCAAGCTTATCGGGTCCCCTCCTGGTTATGTCGGGTAATGCTGGAATGGCCTATCACATGGCATTAGAAATTTACTGCATTATTTACTTTTGAGGGTAGCCAACCTATGAAAAAAATAGTGTAATTTTCTTGGTATACTTGCTTGCAAGAGCTCCAATATCACTATACAACGCACACCACCAACTGGCAGTAAAACCATTAATTTATGAGGTTTTTTTATTCTTCTATTGGTGGGCTACCATTAATAACGAATTAGTTTAACAATCTTGACAACCGTAAAAAATAACTTGTATGTTTAAAATACAACAAGTAAAATATAATCTATATTTTATACATATCGTATACATGAAAAATGATAATTTTTTTTGCAAGTTTCACCGTTCATCAAATGGCATGAAATTTGTACCGGTCCATATTGACGGTATTTGATGGAACATGAAAACATTTATTAAGTTACATGAAAATTAATACACAATCAATCTATAAGAAAAACAATATATGTATAAATTCTTTTATATTTTTTAAATTGTTTTTGCATGATCTGGAAAAGCATTAATAAGGTCATCAAGATAAGCCATTGTTTAGGGATCCCCACCTTTTTTTATATGAGCTCTGTTACTATAAGCCTACTTTTCCTTTATGATAGATTTGCAAAATCTCCTGTCTTATTCCTAATTTAAATAAACTTTTCCTGTGACCACTGTAGTTACACTGAAGGTGGGCAGCTGACTGAGGCAGTGCGGCGACGGCCATACACCGTGATCCTCTTTGACGAAATTGAAAAGGCGCATCCGGACGTGTTCAACATGATGCTTCAAATCTTAGAAGATGGCCGACTCACTGACAGCAAAGGTCGGACCATAGATTTCAAGAACACCCTCCTGATAATGACATCCAATGTTGGTAGCAGTGTGATTGAAAAAGGTAGCCGCAGGATCGGTTTTGATGTTGATGGCGATCTGCAAGACAACAGCTACAACAGGATCAAGAGTTTGGTCACGGAGGAATTGAAGCAATATTTTCGACCCGAGTTTCTCAATCGTCTGGATGAGATGATTGTATTCAGGCAACTCACCAAGCCTGAGGTAAAGGATATTGCTGATATCATGTTGAAGGAGGTGTTTGAGCGGTTGAAGAAGAAGGAGATCGACTTGCAAGTGACTGAGCGGTTTAGGGACAGAGTAGTGGACGAAGGCTATAGTCCGAGTTATGGTGCAAGGCCATTGCGAAGGGCTATCATGAGGCTTCTAGAAGATAGTTTGGCTGAGAAGATCTTGGCAGAAGAGATCAAGGAGGGGGATTCGGTTATAGTGGACGTGGATTCTGACAAGAAGGTTGTAGTTTTGAAAAGTGGTGTTAGTGCAAGTGGACTTCCGGAAGCATCAGCTCCTCCTGTTGCTGTGTGATGTGTATCTTATAAGTATTTGCATAGTATACTTATAAAATGTAGTTCAGTTTGTGTATATTAATTTGGGAGAAAAAGACATCAACACAGCTTGAAACAGAATTAAGCAAACTACATGTAGAACTTTGCCTAGAATGTTTAGACTAGAGCTTTTAAATTCTTCCAGATCAATATAAGC
Source organism: Carex parvula (assembly GCA_025461045.1). Taxonomy (NCBI): domain Eukaryota; kingdom Viridiplantae; phylum Streptophyta; class Magnoliopsida; order Poales; family Cyperaceae; genus Carex; species Carex parvula. The sequence continues at coordinate 1,383,695 of JAJGRW010000497.1, read as the reverse complement.
TAAAGAATGTAACACCTGCAACTGTAGGCTTGTGCATATTTTATTGGTGAAGATGCAAAACACTGGAATGAAACAGCGTTCCTAAATTCAGTATACCTTAAAAGTTTGAAGGGCGCAACGAATATTTGCAATACCTTTTCAATATCTTTAATAGTTAATACTCTGAAGAAGGTATTTGTAGCAAAAGGCCGTGTTAATTTTTCCTGTGGCAAATGAGACTTCAACTAATGTTAGCATCAAAGAGACCGAAATTTTTATTAATAGAAAAATAAAATAAAAAAATATCGACATTGAATAATATTTTCGTAGGAATTTGAGATGTAGCAAACACGTGATGGTTCGTCTAGGACACTGTAGCTGGACGATCCATAACGTCTAGCTACAGTGTTTTTTTTTTTTTTTTTTTTGCTTGCTTCAGTTTGCGATTTTTTTGAAAAAAAAACACTGTAGCTGGACGTTATGGACCATAACGTTCAGCTACAGTGTTTTTTGTTAATTAGAGATCATTAGCGATCAGTTAACTGGACGTTATGATTTATAACGTCCAACTACAGTGTTCTGAATGTTATGGACCATCACGTTTTTGCTAAATTTTGAATTCCAGCAAAAACGTTTATTTTTTTGAGTAGAACTAGGGTGTGATGTGCTCACCAAGCCCTTTGGTGAGCACACCTCCAAAAACCGCATTTTCAAAGTTCAAATAGTCGATTCGAACCTTCCAACGTGTTCTTCATATTAAAATGTGCTTGGAGACCAAATTTTACATTTTTTGAAAATTTTTTACTATTTTTTCAGAATTTTTGAAAATCACAGCTTTTCATTAAATAAAAAAAAAATTCAAAAAACACTGATTTTCAAAAATTCTGAAAAAATAGTAAAAAATTTCCAAAAAATGTAAAATTTGGTCTCCAAGCACATTTTAATATGAAGAACACGTTGGAAGGTTCGAATCGACTATTTGAACTTTGAAAATGCGATTTTTGAAGGTGTACTCACCAAAAGAGCTTGGTGAGCACATCACACCCTAGTTCTACTCTATTTTTTTATTTTATTTTCTATTAATAAACATTTCGGTCAAAGAGAACCACCGAGTGCGTGAGGGGCACGAGCCTATGCATTTTCTTGGTTGGTCAGATCCAATGCATAAAAGACAATATATAGATGCGAAATGAGTCATTTTCTTATCCATATACATAGTACTTGAACCCGTTACAAATCTGAATGCTTGGTATGAATTACAGAAGATACTGGAATGAAAAATCGAGCCAATAGGAAAAAAATAATATCAGAAGGCCTATCGATAGGAGAAGGAGATCGAATGATAGCTGGTCCATCTATTACAGAGTGCACATGTTATTAGGCCCATTGGTTCGGCCCTTTAGATATTTGTCCCTATCTGTCTATAAATTTAAGATATTAGGCACCTATTTTACACTATCGATCTCTCTCCTTCAAATAATAGCCAATGTTTCGGAATGCAATTGAGTATTTGAGTGCATATATATGTGTGGTCCCAAAGAACCATGAATGTTGTAAAATAACTAAGGGATGCGAAGATTTCGTAAACAGTCCGAAGTGCACTTACTTAAAAGAAGATTTTGTAAACAGTGAATCATTCAACATGATCTTCACACGTTACAATCATCTTTATGTTATGTTAGTAATTCTAATGCATGTCAAATTTTAATGTGCATCCTATCTTATTCAGAGATGGAGTCAGAATTTCGAACTATATATATATGTATATATAGGCAAAGGCGGATTTACATTGGACATATGGGATCAATTGACCTCTTTTTTTAATTTGTATTTATATATAAGTTTCTATATAATTTAGAGTAAAATATTATGGTACTGTATAATTGATCCATTCTCCGAAGAAAAATTTTATATGATTGACTCCATATGTATTTGACCCCATAGTTCGAAAGTCTGGCTCTACTCCTGTATATGGGGTCAATCATATACAATTTTTTTTTTACATAGAATTAGAGTCAATTTTACTTTACCATACTACTCTAAATTAAATAAAAAATCATAATAAATACAAAAATTAAAAAAAAAAATGAAGATCAATTGGCCTGCATATTTTTTCTTAGCTCCGCCTTGATCTTATCCCATAGTTAGAAAATAGATTTTAATTCTTAAAAAGAAAAAAAATATAGCATTTAAAACTAGTATCAATTTTAGTATATTTTATATTAAAAAATTGCATACCAATCTCTGATTTCCAGATCTATATGTTTAGAGCAACCCTTTTGTTTTCATCTACTAATAATATAAGCCTTCAAAAGTAGTTTTTCTTCTGTGAAAGAAAGAAAAGTACTAAATTTCTCATGTTTAAATTTAGCCAAATTATATATGTTAAGACATAAGCTGCATAAATACTAAAATGCACGTTTAAAAAATATATTCATATTATATATTGAAACATATGTAAATCAAAGTAGGATTGGTAAAATTATATTTATGAGCATTTTTTTTATACTGTTTTACGTGTTTATTTATTTTTTACTAAAGAACCTCGATATATCATTTTTTAGATGTTATTTTCGAAAAATGAACTTGCGACATTTCTGTAAAGAAACGAAACTTGTGCCACTGTTCTAAACTCGTACTTTTTACATGTTTATTTTAGCTAGAAAGAATCTAATGCCTATATTTTTGGTGCCCCTCATGACTGCAATTTTTTTTTTCAAACGATTATATGAACTGTGAACCCAATTCTATTTCTTATGTATTGCATTCATATAAATAATAATAAAATTTTGAATTTGTTTTGTGTACGTCAAAGATAAGAAAAAATCCGCGGTCTAAATTTGATTATAGAAAAAATCGGAATTCATCAAGTCCCTTTGTGAGCTTAATTCAAAAACCTATTGAATTAGCTTGAAACGATACATTCAAACCGTTGAAACCGATCTACTTCACGAGTGATACATTTACATATCAAATTTATAAATTTTCGAACTAATTTAGTATAAAGTCAAGCGGTAAAAAAAAAAATGGTTTATAAGTTAATTTTAATGTGTTTATTTTTCAACATTTTTTGACCGCTTGACTTTATATTAAATTAGTTTGAAAATTTAAAAACTTGACATGTAAATTCATCACTCGTGAAGTAGCTCGGTTTCAACGGTTTGGATACGTCGTTTGAAACCAATTCGATGGATTTTTGAGTTAAGCTCACAAAGAAGCTTGGTGAGCTTAAGAACACCAAGTAAACTAATGATTTCCGTGTTTTATATCTTTTAAAAAATGAATTTTAAAATTTCTTATTTTCCACGTAAATGCAATATTACTCAACTAAATCAAGATCAACATTTCATGTCCTTGTCTGATATTTGATTTAAAATTCAAATTAACGAAAATTTTTGGTCGACATGATGGAGCACTAAAAATAGAAGCATAATTAGATCCCTCATTTACTTCTTGAAGTCTAGTATAAATACATAATGTATCATTTCAATCCGGAATAATAATATTTTTGTCTCATTATTTGAGATTGCTCATTAATTAAAGTGCTTATCTGAAAAGTTGGCGTGCTAATTTTTTTTTTTATAAAAGGACTCCGGTACACTCCAATATTTCTAAATGTTATTTCGAAAAATGAGCATACATTTCTAAATATAGATATGTGTACGTACTACTGCACTAAATCTATAGTTCTGATGTGTTAATCCCTTAGTTCTTTATAAAATAAAAGAATTGACTGATCATATATTTCGACCTAACTAAATGTTTCTCTAAAAAAAATTGTCTAACTGAATCTAATAACAAGTAGTGAATAGATTAACAAAATTGACAATTGGAGAGAACCAGCATTTGATCTAGTGACAAAGACAATACTTTCGATATAGAAGATTGCAGATTCGAAACTAAAAAAAAAAACAATTTTTTTATGAATATTAATTAGTTAGGTAGTTTGATTTCTAACTTTTACTTAAAAAAATTTGACAATTAAACTTGTTAAATACACATGAAACTAGAAGGTGCATGAAGGTGAAACATGTCTCTCTTATCTGCAGCACAGGTGCTAACAAATGAAAGATAAATAAATTGAGGTAATTGGTGCAAACAAAATCATATACCAAAGAAACTATTATCTCAGTATTATATATTTTTAGTTTCTTTTTAAATAAGAGCTTCCGTTAACTTCGAGATTTACTTTTATTCAAATATCGTATAAAAAATAAACACGTGTCTGCATAAAAAGTGATACAAGACAGCCTTCTTTTGTACCTTCTTTTTTAATTTAAGAATTTGCTGTACCATTTTTAAAATTTTTGGTTTTATGTAATTTGTTTGTATCTCTTGTTATCATTTGAACTTTCTCTGTGTATACAAATTATTGCGTGCTATTTTCTAAAATAAGTATCATATGCAGTTGAGAAGGGTCTTTATAATTGCTATCTTCATATTATGGAGAGAGCGATGCAATCGAATCTTTAGAGACAATTTTTGTTCTATTTTTCAGTTGGTTGGTCAAGTGGTACAAGAGATGTAATTTTTATTTCATCTTTGCTCAATACTCATTGAACAATTTCTTGTTTTTTTGACTCTTTTGATTGTATCTTATTTTTAATTTATCAATAAAATATAAGATTAAGGGCTTGACCCCTATTTTATTTCAAAAAAAAAAAAAACTTTCTCTTGTGTATAAATTAAACTCTTTTTTTTTTGGTCAATTCTAGTAGGCGAATTAAGTCTCCAGCTACGTACTCTTAAAAAAAATAAAATAAAAGAGTTGATTTTTGATATATAAATTGATTCAAATCAATATATGCATGCATGTCTATTCTAATGATAAAGAACATGTCTACAATTTTAATCTTTTAATTGTTCAACATTAATTATAATGATACTAAAAAAAAATTATCACAAGTAGAACCAGTGTGTTGAAATTCGGTTTATATTCGGTATTCGGAAGGGTACCGAATACCTAATATACAGTATGCGGTCGAATATACGGATTTTTATTCGGATGTATATATGCGGATTTTAAAATAAAAATTCATATTAATAAACAACAGCATAGTAGAAAACAAGCAGCATAGCCACATAAATTCAGAACCGTATATATTCAGAACCGGATATTAGACCGAATACAAATTTTAAACTGAATATTCAAAACCAAATATTAGTTTTCTATTCGGATTACAACTGAATACGAATATACGGCCGAATAAACCGAATTTTAATACACTGAGTAGAACTGCCTAAATCACAAAGGCCAACAGAGAATTATATATATATTCTCATCCAGTAAAAGAAAATATTATGATTGCAGAAATTTCAAATTTTATCACTTAAAGGAAAGCCCCAGAATGAACTTGTACATTGTCTACGTGCATCCACTTCTCCAATTACCATTTATGGAGAATAGTAGCACAACACTGCGCATCACTGTTAACTCAGAACCTTATCAAAGTCGTGCACTTCAGAACTTGGAATTATTTTAAGGAGGGTAATATAATCAAGATTAATATGAGAGAGGTTAATTATGATACTATGCATATATAGTGCATATTGATTAGTACTGTATATTAATATTTTTATTTGTAGTTCAAACAGTTTGATCTGAACTATTTAACATTTTCTCTATATAAAAATATACTTATAGCGAGAACCAGCTTTTGATCTAGTGGCTAATTAAGGTAATAATTTCCGTGTGAGAGGTCGCATGTTCGAAATCTTTTATGAATATTATAAACAGTTGAATGACTTGACCTTCAACTTTACTCGAGAAAATATACTTATAGCTAGATCAAATTTTACAATTTTTTTAATTTTAATTTTTATTTCTGGATATGTAAAAAATTATTGGACCTAAAAGATTCTAGAAGATTGAAAAAAAGTGATTTTTTATCTATATAAAAAGGTAGACATAAAAATCTAAAAATTGTAAATTTTGAGTTTGTAGGTACGTGTATTTTCATATGAAGATGGTGTTTAACAGTTAAGATTACTGTTTGGATTTAATTTTTTTATTAATCTATATATAGTATGGACCAATATATATACGCTCTGTACCATAACCTCATTCGGTTAATATAATATATACATAAAACGTCAAAAAGGTTAATAATATGAACATATATATATATATATATGAGGAGGGTTCCACTGCCTCATCTCCTCATACCTCAGCCATACCTCAGAATTCTCCTCCCTTGGATCTGCGTCAAGATCCGTGCAGATCTAAGCGCTGGATGAAATATTTTCGTTTTTTTTTCTTCTCCAGTGCTCTATCGTTCTCTCTGAGAAAGAGAGAAAATCGCCCCCCACCTCCAGCCCGCGCCCCCTGCCTCGTCCCTCCCCTCTCAATCTTCTCTCTCTCGGCGCTGCTTTTGACCTCTCATCTCTCTCGGATCTGCTCCCGACCTCTCCTCTCTAGATTATTCTCGTCCAGGCCGCGCATGAGTTTGTCGGTACTGCCTCCAGCCACCTCGCGCGCCCCCTGCCGCCCTTGGCTTCTGCATCCCTGGTAAGCCTTATGTCCCTCTCCCTCCCCCTCCCTTGTTGGTCACAGATTTGACTGAAAAAAAAACATTGATATCGTGACAGCTCAAATCCTTTTTTTTCTGAGTTTAATTTTATCTTTAACACCAAATCTTTGCAATCAAATTTTGTTATAAAGAAAATTACTTGATTTCTTGATTTGGAGAACTATTGTACTGGCATATGAGGCGGTTTGGGCAAATGTGGTACCAGTCATCAGAAACTGAACCAAGCCGCATAGAACTATGCTGGAATTTATGATGGTTTATAATTATTGCAATTAGTGCCCATGTTAAATAGATATTAGTGCAAATGTGGTACCAATTAGCTAACCAGTATTGACATGTTGTTTGCAAGCATAATTTCTGTTATAGGCTAAACAAGGTAGGGGTTTAATTAGTACACTTTCAAGCTGTTTGCAAGCATAATTCAGATGCAGAAGCTAGGCATGACTCAAGATACTTGGTAATATCGAAGATACTTTGCATTAAAAGGGCAGGCAACATATGCAACACCGAAAGAAATAAAGAGAGAATATCGAAGCTAGTTTGAGAGACAACAACATAAAGCATAGTAGAAGAAAATAAAATATCAAAATGGCAGGGAGCTTAATATCAGAAATCTGCACGCTGCAACTTTTTCATTTTCTTTGTCTTATTTTCTAGTTTTTTTTTACTTTTTTTCATTTTCTTTTAGAACTAGGTCATTTCTTTTAGATTTCTTTTCCTTTGTACAAAACCTTGTAAAGCAGACACTTCTAGTGTCAATTTAATGGAACTTGATTGATTGCTTGAATCCTAAATGCCAATGCAAGTGATTTTTTACTTTACTTTATTTTTCATCTAAATGCATGAACAACCTTTGCTGACCTGGTACTGTGATTTCTTGAATAAGATCAGTGTATACTTATACAGTAAATGAGAGAAAAAATACTCATTACAGAGTATACTTAAACAGTAAATGACAAAAATATCCAACCTAATAACCTTGAACAGAAAGAGATGATAAACAACTAAATATCACACCTTTATTTTTGTGTTGTTTCTTAGAACAGTAACAAATTTCATGCAAAATCAAACATTCTTCTCCAATTTAGAATAAAAATTGAAAATCACAGAAACAACAAATAACATATAAATTATAGGTAGGCACTACTGACCCAATTCAGTTAACAAAAATACATTTTTCATTACTACAAAAATGCCAACAATACCCTTTCTATGCCTATACCAAAAGTACCCTTTCTATGCCTATACAAAAGTACCCTTTCTATGACTCTTCAGTCGGTGCATCCTCCATAGCATCATCCAGTTTTCTTCGCTCACAAGTTGAAGAGTAGTGGCCATATTGACCACAGATTTTGCATTGTCGTTTCGCCTTTTTTGAATTGTGCATACTTACCTCAAAACCACCTTTGATGCGTCCATTCTTCGACTCATTGACATCTTGCTTTTTGCGGCCCTTTGTTTTTGTAATAGGCGGATTGTTAAGCGAGGGAAGTTCAATACCACTTTCAACACAACCAATGGTTACTGCACCTTTGTTTCCTTCTTGGTTTTGCTCTAAGATGGAAACCCTTTTAAGTATCTCATCTAAGCCATCCATTATGATTTCAAAAGCAGTGGTGCTCATGTGCATAAACGGTCTCAATTGGCTTACCATATCATTAACTTTTAAATCACGCACCATTGAAGTTTTGTCTCCTATCTTCTTTAAAAAAAGGAATGGAGATTCCCTCTCCCGCCTTCTTTGTCCACCGTGGTAAAATATATTTTGGAGGTATTTTTGCAACATTTTTTTTATTGAATATTGCTAATACATGGCGGCACAATATACCTTTGAATTCAAACAAATGACACTCACAAGAAACATCCCATAACTCAACATCCACAGTTACAACAAACGCCTCATTAGGATTGTGAAAATACGATACCTTGTACTTTCTTGAGAATCCACTTTTCTCTAACTCATCTTTTCTCAATGTAAGACTTTCCACAAGCTCTTTTTGGAATAGATTAAAGATATTTCTTGTGTATACATCAGATGCTTGTTCTTCAAGAGGAGATTTGGATGTCAAAATTGGATTTTTGTATATCGAAGCAAACCGCTCCACATGCTCCGCCCTATAGCGATGCTCAAGAGCATGCTCGTACTTGATCACAAATTCTCTCAATGTGGTGCCTTTATTAAGAAATGAATCAAAAAAAGAGTGTATACTCTCACATCTTTGGGTGGTATTCATACCGGCATAAAATATGGTACGGTTGTAAACGGGAATCCATGATTGTCGAATATTAAATAAATTATTCAACCACTCATCTTCCGTAAGCTTATAATCTTCCATAATCTTCTTCCATGCATTATCAAATTGCTCGGTAGTGATCGAATTGTACAAACAATTCTTCATATCTCGACCAAATGGTGAGTTATCCTTGTAAATGAAACCGTATTTTTCTGGAAATTTTTTCATGATGTGCCAAAGGCAAAATCTGTGGGAAACAGTTGGAAAAACCTTTGCAATGGCACGATCTTGATCCGTAAGAATTGATACCGGTAGCTTACCACCCACCGCATGTAACCAAGTCTCAAACAACCACACAAATGTTTCTTCTTGCTCATTTTGCAATAATGCGAAACCAAACATGATGGATTGGGTATGGTTATTGACACCAACAAAATTTGCCAAAGGCAAACTATACTTATTGGTTTTGTAAGTTGTATCAAAGACCAAAACATCGCCAAACCGCTCATAGTATTGACGAGCGATCGAATCTATCCAAAAAAAGTTTACCATTCTATCCTCTTCATCGGTTTGGATTGCATAAAAAAAGTTAGAATCTTGCCCTCGCTTCTCAATACAATACTGCAAAACGGCACTTGCATCTCCACTATCCAAATTCTTTCTCCTAAGATCTCTTCTATAATTCCAACAATCTCTTTGAGAAACGTTTATGCTTGCATCACAATTGACGATATCAGGCACTCTACCAATAGGAAGATCCATTTCGCTAAACTTCTCAACTAGATTGTCTTAAGTGGATCCGACTATTAGGACTAACCAAAAGATGGTTGTGTTCCTTGTTAATCTTTCCTACCTTCCATATACCCTTCTTGTTTGACACGGTTATGTTTACCCCACAACCACTTCTATGAGTTAAGGTTCTCCTTTTCATCTTTTGTGGATCTAAATCGATTTCATCATTTGATTTTTTCTCTTCACAAAATCCAGCACAAGAGCAAACATATTGACGGTAGCGAATTTTATCAGTACCTTCAAATTTAAAGGTCCTGTTTATCCGTACCGTGTATCCCTCCGAATGGGCAAAATTGCGATAGAAATCTTCAAACTCATCAAGTGATGTAAACTCCATACCTTCTCTAGGTACAATAACATCACCACTGTTCTTGGATATAGAATTGTCCTTGTCCATAGAAGCAACATCCTAATTCAAAGAGATAAATAGTTAAATAATGTCAGTCACTACAATCGGCATAGATATTAGTTTAAAATTAGTTTTTAGTTAAATTTTTTAAGGATGGTTGTGTTTTTCCACACAATTGCTTGGCTGATTTAGAAAGACAGCATATCAAATTTTGGAAATCTTTATGGTATAAAGTACTGAGTTGTACGAAATCAGTTTGGTTTTGAGGTTTCTTAAATTTTGCTGGCATTTGAAGTCAGGATTTACATACAGAAATATTCACTATTCATAAAAAAAATAATTATTCAAAAATCACTTACATTGAAGAATGAAGATGGTGGTGATGAGGGTTCAACAGAGTTTGGAGTCGTGACCAGTGATGAAATTTGTACTAATTCGTTCACCGTAGAAAGAGACGCAGCAAATTCTTCATCGCGGAGAGAGAGAGATGCACGATCAGCCATGCCAACTTGGCTCCAGATGAAACCGCGTCTCTAGTTGAGGGACGAGGAGCAGATCCGAGAGAGATGAGAGGTCAAAAGCAGCGCCGAGAGAGAGAGAAGATTGAGAGGGGAGGGACGAGGCAGGGGGCCCGGGCTGGAGGTGGGGGGCGATTTCTCTCTTTCTCAGAGGGAACGATAGAGCACTAGAGAAGAAAAAAAAACGAAAATATTTCATCCAGCACTTAGATCTGCACGGATCTTGACGCAGATCCAAGGGAGGAGAAATCTGAGGTATGGCTGAGGTATAAGGAGATGAGGCAGTGGAACCCTCCTCATATATATATATGAGGAGGGCTCAAATGCCCCAATAATTATGCCCCAACTCTCTCCCAAAATCTGAACCACACATCTAACTTTAGATTAGAGGTTCAGATTGTCATTGTCCGTGACTTTTCATTTCCAAATAAAACGCGCGTTCATTTGACGAGGTCTCTCCAGTTCTCTCTTTAGGCTATCGGTCTCCAGTTCTTACCAAAAATGACTGATCGCGTCTCTTCATCTCTTCCGATCGACACAGTCGCGATCTCTCTCTCTCCTCTCGCCAGCGAATGTGGATTCGCTAATCCTACTTTGCAACCGGTCATGGATGAAGAATACGACAAGCCTTCACCGCTAGAATTCATGGATGAAGAATTAGTCAAACCTTCACCGCCAGAATCTCAAAGAATTGAGGTAATCTGATTTTTAAATTGAGCAATAACCATCTAACTTAGCAACGATTTATTTTAGCGATTAGTAAGGGCATCAAAGCATGGCACATAGAATTTAACTTGATCAAACTAATGCTATTTTTTTCTAACATGAAATTTTAAATCGAAATAGGGAAAATAAGTTTCAGCTGTGAACTTATAAAACAGAATACTTATAAAAGCATTTATATAGTTATGAGTCCTCACTAAAAATTATATCTTTGAAAACTTGCAAAACAGAAAGCATTAAATTGATATGAGTTCTCACTAAAATATTTATTGTATTAGGATAATGGTTCTATAGATGATGAGGTGGAGACGTATATTTCTGGTGAAGACAATTCAAATAAGAATGGTTCTCCATCTAAGAAGAATGTTAATGATTTTGTCCCAAAGAAAGGTATGGTGTTTGCGACACTTGAAGAGTTTGAAAGATTCTATTACAATTTTGCCATTTCAGAGGGATATACGATACGGGTAAAGAGAACTATTAACTTTCCACATACAGATAGAATTCGCTATCGGCAATATCTATGCTCTTGTGCCGGATTCTGTGAAGAGAAACAAGAAAAAGATGAGCTTAATTTGGATCAAGAAAAGGTGGGTAGAAGAACATTAACTCGTAGAACTGGTTGTCCGGTAAACATAAGTGTGTCAAACAAAAATGGTATATGGAAGGTAGGAAACATTAAGAAGGAGCACAACCATCTTTTGGTTAGTCCGAGTAGTCGGATCCACTTAAAACAACGAGGGGGGATGCCATTTGTGGCAAAAAAACTAGTGGAGAAGTTTAGTGAAACAGACCTTCCTATTGGTAGAGTGTCAGATATTGTTAATTGTGATGCCAGTGTAAATGTTTCTCAAAAAGATTGTTGGAATCATAGAAGAAACCTTAGGAGGAAGGATTTGGATAGTGGAGATGCAAGTGCTGTTTTACAATATTGTATTGAGAAGAAAGCACAAGATTCAAATTTCTTTTTTGCAATCCAAACTGATGAAGAGGATAGGATGGTAAACTTTTTTTGGATAGATTCGACCGCTCGTCAATACTATGAGCGGTTTGGAGATGTTTTGGTCTTTGATACAACTTATAAAACTAACAAGTATTGTTTGCCTTTGGGAAATTTTGTTGGTGTCAATAATCATTCACAGTCCATCATGTTTGGTTTTGCTTTATTGCAAAACGAGCAAGAAGAAACATTTGTGTGGTTGTTTAAGACTTGGCTACATGCATTGGGTGGTAAGTTACCGGTATCAATTCTCACGGATCAAGATCGTGCTATCCAAAATGCCATTAAAAGGGTTTTTCCAACCGTTTCCCATAGATTTTGTCTTTGGCACATCATGAAGAAATTTCCTGAAAAGTATGGAACCATTTACAAAGAGAACTCACCATTTTGCCGAGATTTGAAGAATTGTTTGTACAATTCAATCACCACCGAGCAATTTGATGGTGAATGGAAGACGATAATGGAAGACTACAAGCTTACAGAGGATGAGTGGTTGATTAATTTGTTTGATATTCGGCAATCATGGGTTCCTGTATATAACCGTACCATATTTTATGCCGGTATGAACACTACCCAAAGATGTGAAAGCATACACTCTTTTTTTGATGCATTCCTTAACAAAGGCACCACCTTGAGGGAATTTGTGATCAAGTATGAGCATGCTATGGAGCATCGCTATAGGGCAGAGCATGCTGAGCGGTTTGTTTCAATATACAAAAAACCAATTTTGAAGTTGAAATCCTCACTTGAAGAACAAGCTGCTGATGTGTACACGCGTAACATCTTCAATCAATTCCAATATGAGCTCATGGAAAGCAACAAGTTCAGCAAAGATAAGTTGGAGAAAAGTGGATCCTCAAGAAAATACAAGGTAATAAATTTTCATAATCCTAACGAGGCATTTGTTGTAACTTTGGATGTTGAGTCGCGGGAGGTTCTCTGTCAGTGTCACTTGTTTGAATTCCAAGGTATTTTGTGTCGCCATGTATTAGCAACTTTCAATAAAAAAGATGTTGCAAAAATTCCTGAGAAGTATATCTTACCACGGTGGACAAAAAAAGCAGCAGAGGGAATCTCCATTCCTCTTTTTAAGAAGGATGTAGATAAAGAGTCAATGGTTCGTGATTTACAATTTAATAATATGATAAGCCAGATGAGACCATATCTGCATGCGAGTACGAATGCTTTTGATACTATAATGGATGGCTTAGATAAGATATTTAAAAGGGTTGTTAATTGAAGAATGTAATGTTTCGCTGAGTTTTTGTTGTTTTTTTCAAGTTTCTGTTGTTAATGTAATTGTTTGGCTTTTGCATATTTTGAAGACTATAGAAAACAATTATCAATCTTGTGACAGTTCCAACGCAAGTTTAAATTTTAATTAGAAGTTTTGGATTTTCTATATAAGATGTCATTCCAGTATGTTGCATTTTTTGTTCATTATGTTGCAACTTTATTTTATCTATTTTTCAGTCATTTGGCAAATTCACCAACTTCATGGGGCCTAATGCAAAGTTTTTGTTGAATTTGCATAAAGTATTTCCAAGCAAATTCAATTTTTTTTACTGTCATGTATAGTACAACGCAAAAAATCAGTTGATTAAAGTATAAAAATATACAAACATGATTGTGCTTAGCAATTGTTTCATTTTATTTTTAGATAGAATAATGTAGAGAAAACAGTAAGAGTTCTTATCTACATAAAATTAATCTCTAAAAGCACTTCCATTGAACTGATACTTGATTGATATTATCACAATATATCTTCACTGTACCTTCTTATATCATATTGGTCTTCATCCTTACTGTACCTTCTTTTCATCTAGTATTACACACAGTGTAAAAGAAAAAGAAAAACATAGAACATTTGAAATTTAAAGAATAGAGGAACTTTATTACTAAAATCATTTAAAATATTTTCACATTATATCTTTCGTCACAACAGCATAGTGCGTCTACATTTACAGTGAGCATATATATATTCACAAAACACTCATCACAACATCATGTAATAAGCTAATTGAACAACATATTTTTGCATGCCCAATACCCTACCCTTTTATAAGAAACCATTACCAATCACTGGTATTTCAACTTAAGTAAAATATGTAGAATTTGACCCAATTAATCATTCACATTACAAAATACATCTTCAAGTAAACATCTAAAAACAAAACTTCATGCCACTATTCTCCAGCATCAGTACCAGTGGTACCACCCTCTTTTCCCAATTCAAATCTCCAGCTCAATCAAATTACCTGTCAGTAAGACAATAAGGAGTAAATTGTCAATACAGATTTTTTATTGGTAGGCAAATGGTGTTTGTACAAACTAAACCTCCCATATTGTACAAATTGTGTTCTATTATTCTTTGCATCTAAAAGGTCCATAAAATGTACAAAATATAATTTTGTAGCATAATTAATTGACTTTATTAGACTTTCTTTGACTCCTACCGTAAGGAAACATGTGATATCTAAAGTATAGAATACGCATCACTGGAAAAATAAAATTACATTAGTTTTAAATTTGTCTTTTGATTTATATAAATTGTGAACTTTACTCCACAATTTTTTTTAATTTTTTTTTAATTACATCACCCACAAGAAATTTTCTTAATTGCAATCACGTGAAAAAATTTATGAGTTTGATATCTCAATTTGTACAAATAAGTGAAAAAAACACAAATCAATCAAATTAGAACAAATAAATATCAACGATAACTTGTTTACAAGAAGGAGAGAGATAGAGACTACCTGGAATAGAACTGGGCACTAGTGGAAAAATGCACATCAGGGTCGGTTAAAAACGCACATCAGGAACGGACTACAGGGCGACACTGACCCAGCAGTTACAGATAGTTGGACTAATCAGTGTCGGCTCAATAACCGATACTAATACTCCTCAATCAGTGTCGGCTCAATAGCCGTTACTAATTGTTGACAATCAAGAACGTTCTTTATAAATAGGCGATACAAAATGTACTAATCAGTAACGGTTCTTTATTAATGGGCGATACAAATTGTACTAATCAGTAACGGTTATTATTAAAAGGCGATACAAATTGTACTAATCAGTAACGCTTCTTTATTAATAGGCGATACAAATTGTACTAATCAGTAGCGGTTCTTTATTAATAGGCGATACAAATTGTACTAATCAGTAACTGTTATTATTAAAAGGTGATACAAATTGTACTAAATCAGTAACGGTTCTTTATTAATAGGCGATACAAATTGTGCTAATCAGTAACAGTTATTATTAAAAGGTGATACAAATTGTACTAAATCAGTAACGGTTCTTATTAAAAGGCGATACAAATTGTACTAAATCAGTAACGGTTAATGAAGAAAGGCGATACAAATTGTGTGAATTAATTTTAAAAAAATATTTTTTATATTTTGGCCGGCTACCATATTTTTGCCGGCCTATATGCAAGGCATAAATTATAACAACCAGAAAGCAGAAAATTGCTGGCCTATATTTTGGCCGGCTACCATATTTTCACATTAGACATAAATTAAAATCAGAAAGCATTAGACATAAATATTATTACAAATCAACACACATGTATTGCAGTTTTCACATCCTAAATTAAAACATGTTGTTCACACCCTAAATTTTTTACAAAAAACACATACTAAATTAGGCTTTGGATGCCCATGCCTGTTGAACCTGATACGTAAATTAGGCTTCTTTCCTAAATTAGAACAAGTGGTCCGACCTCTCGTCTTTTTTTGTGGTGCTTCCTCCTCACTACTCGATTCATCAGAAGATGTTAAAGGATTATACTCCTCTATCCATATCTGCAATTACATAATTTAACATTTCAACTCATAATTTATTTTTGAACCAACATTGACATCAAGAAGTAAGCATACTGTTTGGTTAAAGACGAAATAAATGGTAATTTGTTTATATACCAGGATTTGCTCCACTATGAATTTGATGGCTGCTGCCTTCTCCAACCACACCTTGCTCTTCAACGAGCATTTCACAAAAGCTAAAAGTTTCAAATTCCACAAAAAATAGTTAAAGGGAACTAAGTTGAATAGAATTTAACATTATTCAACAATTTCAACAATTTATTATGATGAAAATATACCTAGAAGGCAAAGTAGGCATTGAATCCATCTTTCTCTTCTTTGTGTACCTTTTCTGTGGTGCATGTTGTAGAGAACTAAACTCAAGTTATTAGAAGTGCATGTTGTAGATAACTAAACTCAAGTTAAGCAAAAAGATCAATGATGACATTGGCTGGTACATTAGCATACCCTTGTGGTGCAGTATAGCAGTCAACTGATGCCATACCAGGATGCTGGCACCTTCCAATGGAATTGGTCCAGCTGATGGCATACCAGTGAGTTTGGTATTAAGGTGCAGGTGTGCACCCTCACGGGTGGTCTTGTAATCATCATCAACAAGTAAATGCTGATGTAACCTGGTCAAGGACCTGGCTATAGAAGGCACCTTAACACTCAGGTCTAGTACCAGCCTATGAACCTGCAAGGGTACAATGATACAGCAAGTACCATATTGCACATGGACTGATTGGTGAGTACTGAAGCTCTGAAAAAGAAAAGTACCGCAAGATCTAGGGCACAAAATGACGCCAAAGCCCCTCCCATCGAGTGACCTGTAACAATTATGCTAATATTCCCGTATATGTTTTTTATGTTTTGAAGTGCGCTAAGTATAGCAGGTCGCAAAACTGTGCTCTGGTATGCTGTGTAGAATCCATGATGCACCTAGCAAGACACAGAATGATTTAATATAGATATAATTAGTTACATTTTAGAAGAAAAAAGACTACAAGTAATCTCATGGTGAAACAACAACAAAAGGAAAATTACAATAAAAGCCATCAATCACATTTATTTAGATATCCACTCAACTACTTGGGTGTCAGAGTAATTGATGGTACAAACTTGATTTGAATTTCTTAAGTAGGGACTTAAATGATAAAAATAGTGCATCTTTTGCAATTTCCTCAAAATATACGAGCTTTTGCAACCCAAAAGTTTGTTCCAACTACAAACTAGATCAATTAAGAACTCACATTTTAGTTTAAACAAAGCAGAAACAAATAATAAAAAAATTCTGAGAAAAAAAAATAGAAATCTAACCATTGCTCCTGGCATGCCGGGGTAATCGAGATCAAGTTGTTTCCAGAACAAATCTTCAATCCAGTTCCTTATGCTAAGTTACAAAAGCAGTATTTAGAAAGATCAAATAAATCAAAACATATTTCCATCATGTGAACTTCGTTAGAAGTATTGATATTGTTCTTGAGTGCCTCTGAATGCAATAATTATTGAGTCCAGGTTATGATCTACTCCAACAAAAGCCTGTACGAAAAAGAAAAAGAGCGACCCATTATCTAACTTCTGCAAAATAGTTACATATGGAATTTATAATTTTCAAAAAGATAGTATTAGTAATTAAATTACCTGTAAGCAGTTGTCAATGTCTACAATCACCTCCACCATCTCAAAATCCTGTTTTAAGCATCACACCATTAGATGATGAAGTCCATAATAAAAAAATTGATATTTGTAAATAACCAGAATTTGGTGTAATAGCAGTTCATGCGAGTGTGCACATAATGTCGCCAGCAAAAAATAATCCCATAATCTCAGTGGAATGAAAAAGTTATATTCTACTACAAGCTTTATGATTTGTCCCTCCAGCAATGAGCCATATAATTTCTTACATTGATGCACACAAATAAGATCAAGAGTTACAACATAATGTAATATCAAATGACAGAAGTTACTGCAACCAATAAATTTTTCTTAATGGCGCGCTATTTAGAATAACTGCAAAGTAAGTAGACTGCATTGCTAATATTAGAAATGCTTGATGCCATTTGCGAATACAGTACAATAAAAAAAGAAATTTGCAAAAGATCCAAATATGTTATGTCTATTGTCCTTCGTGGCTGTATAAGATGGCTTCTTACCTTTATTTTATCACCACATCTTGCACAAGTCCATGTAAAAAGAGCTGATAAGTCAGAAGTGTAAACCTGAAATTTAAATGGACTTTTAAGGGAGGTACGAAAAAAATAAAATAGAGAATCGAACTGCATTTAAATCTTCTAAAAGGATCATGGGATGCCCAATTTCCTTACTCTACGAGTTAACAAGAAAAGGTCTTTAAGGAAATATAATCACATTAAACTGCCATTAAATTTATGAAGAAATCTCTTTAAGAAAAAATCCATTTAAATTTTATGAAAATACCTCTTTAAGCAAAAGTCAAAGAAAAGAAGAGAAAACAAACAATGGAGCTCGTCGAAAGTTAATTTTACGAGAAAGCACCTACTGCAGATGAGTATTGAACAAGCATCTCTGCAAGCGTATGATTGAAGGCATAGTTGCCATCACGGTGCCTTGACTCCCTGTGCTGAATCTTGATTTCTGCTTTGTAAAAGTAGCACCTAGTTAAGGTTGTTGTATTTGCTTAAAGTTAAGCATTCTTTCATATCCATCAATTCTAACAACACATCTATGGAATTTTTATCCAAAATTAAAATCACTGTAATTTGTATAAAATCTCTCAAATCAATCCTAACAAAAATATTTACAAAATTGATCTAATTTTTTTTTTCTCTGCCTAGGCTTATTATTTAATCGTCACATTCCACTGAGTGATTTCATTATACTTCAGTTTTTTTACAAGGAAATTCAGAAAAGAAGACAAGGATTTACCTCTTCCACTGGTTGCCGAGAACAATCCGATCAAAACAGCAGAAATTAGTACTAGACACCGAGACTGGTGCATTCCTTTTGTGGTTCTTCGAGGAATCTGAAAGAGCGAACTTGTTCTCAGGCAGCATGGCGGGGCGAGGCAGCAAGGCGGCAAGGAGGGTGCGGGTGTCGGGTGCAGGTGCTCGGGCGCTCCAGCAGGTGGTCGGGTGCGGGTGCTCGGGCGCTCCAGCGGGTGGTCGGGTGCGGGGGCTCGGGTTTTGGGGCTCGGGTTTTGCTAGAAGAGGGAAATGATCTCCCAAAACGAAGAGGGAAAAGAAGAGGCAGCAATGCGATTTGGGTTTCTGGGAGATCGCGAGGGAAATGAATATTTGGGAGATCGATTTTGGGTTTTGAGAGATCGCAAGTGTATTTTTGTAAAAAAGAAGAGGGAAATGAAAACTTTCGCGCGGTAGATCGAAAATGTTAAGTCGGTAGCGAAAATTTTGGAAAGGTGTTTCGCTGACGGTTTCGAACAAAACAGTCATCGAAGAATGCAGCACTGACGGCTGAGAATATGATGCTAATTATCTAAATTTCACTAATTAATTAAAAAATAGAATATGTTCTAATTAATTAAATAGAGTCATTACAAAATATTTTCTAATTAATTAAAGTCAAAATTTGATGCTAATTATCTAAATTTCACTAATCACGTAAATTACTAATCATACTTATTAAATAGAATATGTTCATTCTAATAAACAAGCATTACAATTTTTTAATAAAACAATTAATTAGTAATTTACATTGTATTAGCTAGGTTTTCCATTCCCTCATTAACAAATTTTTAAGCACTATACAACGAACGTCTTACCAAATATAATTCCAATCCTATTTTTATATTTTATGAATTATAACGATAAAATATTTATTGCATCTATAAATTCAATTTAAACAATTAAACTTAATTATTAAATATCTTACAAAATATACACAATGCACAAATTTTTATTCTCAAATAGTTATACATCCCTAATAATTTTTTTTTAAATATTCAAGTAAAATTAATTTCACTTTCCTCTCAAGACTAACATAAAATCTATCTACAATTTAAATTTACAAAATTCTAAGTTTCTAATGCACATATTTTTATTTTTATTTTGTTTAACATAAATTAAATTATCATATTTATTTATGTACGTACTTCCTTAACAACTAATCAAAGTTTAAAAATATATTATAAATTTTGGAAGATTTAATTGTTTATGTAAAATATCCACAAATTACTTAATTGGATTGCCTTATAAAATTTGTCAACAGACACAAAATCTCGGTTGAAATCACATTTCATATAACTTGTGATTTTCTTTAGGATTCTCCGTCTTCTTGCAAAAAAAATTAAGGAAAAAATGTAAAATAGAATGAAAAATGAAACAAACAAAAATATGAAAAATAAATATAATTGTTAAATAAAATTCACATAATACACATAAATTATTATTTTTAAATAAAATTCAACCCTAATAAATTATTTATAAATTATTTTATAAGTCCCAATTAGTTTAGGACATATATAAATCAGATTTGGCAAGTCCAAGAGTGGCGCAATGAGCAGAGAAGAATTGAATTCGATCAGGTTCCAGCTCATTACTCGTGTTATTATTTATTTTTCACAAATTGAATTTCGATGCCACGTTCATCATGACAACACCTAATGCTACATTAATAATTTTGTTTTACGCTCCAAATGACAAGTCGAAAATACTGATCTTGTTCAATACCACAAGTAAGACATATTGTTAAAAAATTAGAGTTTCTTTATTATAACATCAACATAACAGAAAAAAAATCCAAGGTTAGTCATAGTTAAATATGTATATTGATATTTTTACCCTTTGATCCGGTATCAAGTAAACTCCATATTTTATAATTTTTAATTCACGTACAAATACTCCATGTGATATAGAAGAAGATAAAAGATTCAAGAACATTTTTAAAAACTTGAAATTTAAATTAACACACAAAAATTATGGTGATGATATGTCAAATTAAATAGTAAATCAGGAACGCACCTAAAACAACCGATACAAAATACTACTAATCAGTAACGCATCAAAAACAACCGATACAAATACTACTAATCAGGAACGCACAAAAACAACCGATACAAATACTACTAATCAGTAACGCCTGTTAAAAACAACCGATACAAATAATACTAATCAGGAACGCACCTAAACAACCGATACAAATACTACTAATCAGTAACGCCTGTTAAGAACAACCGATACAAATACTACTAATCAGGAACGCACCTAAACAACCGATACAAATACTACTAATCAGTAACGCCTGTTAAAAACAACCGATACAAATACTACTAATCAGGAACGCACCTAAACAACCGATACAAATACTACTAATCAGTAACGCCTGTTAAAAACAACCGATACAAATACTGCTAATCAAGGTCGGGTCCGTATTGTGCCCGTTGCTGATCTATATCCGTATCGGTTAGGACATAAATCCGACACTGATGGGGCGACACTAATTGTACTTTTTCCACTAGTGGGGGGAGACGATTTAGAGAGAGGCGAACCAGCGGGGAGTTCCTTCGAAAGAGGGGTGCGCGGAGACAGAAAACCACTGGTGAGGCGCGGCTGAGTCGCGAGAGGTGCATAGGCTAAGCGAGCGGCCAAATAGCAAGAAGTGCTTGGGTCGAGGGAGATAGCATTAGAGAACGAAATAGTGCGACGGAGGGGAGATGAGCACTAGAGAAGACAAGGGTTTAGCACTTTACAACAGGAGAGAATTTGAACTGGAGCACTAGAGAAGAGAAGGGTGCTATAAAGCGCTTTGTTTGTTTTTCAATCTGAACCTCTAATCTAAAGTTAGATGTGTGGTTCAGATTTTGGGAGAGAGTTGGGGCATAATTATTGGGGCATTTGAGCCCTCCTCATATATATATATATATATATATATATATATATATATATATATATATATATATATATATATATATATATATATATATATATATATATATATATATATATATATATATATATATATATATAGAGAATGGCTAACGTCAAAACGTTTGTTCCTGAGCTCAGGAACAAACGATTTGGTTCTCCGATTTTCAAAGTCCAAACAACAAATCTAAACTGTTAGATGTTCAATCTATATTAAAATCTACTTGGAGACCAAATTTTACATTTTTGGAATTTTTTTACTATTTATTAAGCTGGTTTGAAAACCGCTGTTTTTCAATGCTGCAGAAATTTAATAAAAACAGCGGTTTTCAAACTAGCTTAATAAATAGTAAAAAAATTCCAAAAAATGTAAAATTTGGTCTCCAAGTAGATTTTAATATAGATTGAACATCTAACGGTTTAGATTTGTTGTTTGGACTTTGAAAATCGGAGAACCAAATCGTTTGTTCCTGAGCTCAGGAACAAACGTTTTGACGTTAGCCATTCTCTCTCTATATATATATATATATATATATATATATTTAGAGGAGGTTCAAATACACTATGATTTTGTGCTTCAATATGCTCCACATCCTTTTATCTCTATTTTTAAAGTCCATACAGTCGATCTGAACCGAACCGCTCATAATAAAATATGCTTGGAGATCTAATTATATATTTTTTAGAATTTTTTTACTATTTTTTAACATAGGTACAATATTACTTTTTCGGATGGTCCAGAATCTCCTAAAAACAGTGATTTTGTATCTATCTAAAAAAATAGTAAAAAATTCTAAAAAATATAAAAGTTGGTATCCAAGCATATTTTATTATGAAGATCATGTTGAGCGGTTCAGAATGCACCATGATTTTGTGCTCCAATATGCTCCACATCCTTTATTTCCATTTTCAAAATCCAAACAGTCGATCCGAACCGCTCAACATGATCTTCATAATAAAATATCTTGGAGACCAAAAATTATATTTTTTAGAATTTTTTTACTATTTTTTTAGATAGGTACAATATTACTTTATCGGATGGTCCAGAATCTCCTTAAAAAAGTGATTTTGTACCTATCTAAAAAAATAGTAAAAAAATTCTAAAAAATATAAAATTTGGTATCCAAGTATATTTTATTATGAGGATCATGTTGAGCGGTTCGGATCGACTGTTCGAATTTTGAAAATAAAGATAAAAATATATGTAAAGTATATTGGAGCACAAAATTATGGTGCATTTGAACCCTCGTATATATATATCCAATTAGCTTGGCGGCAGATATAGCTATAGCATATACAGTACCAGTGGAGACTCACTGCGCAGCTACGGCGCTTTAAAAGTTTAAACTGGAGGTGATCCAAAACCAGAAATAATTAAATTCGTTGCTTAATTAATTGATTGACTTTAATACAAGAGTAGCCATCTCTCCTAACAGACACAAAAAAGGTTTGCAGGGAAAAAGAGAGATAGCGAGTAGTCTCCAACTTTATATAAACCAAAAGGTAGACAGGATTTTCCATCCCAAACCACTAGCCTAGCCTTGCTTGCCATCGTAGCTAGCTGCCTCTACAAGCCTAATCACCTCCTCTCCATACCTCTTATTATCTCTAGATCTCTCTCTCTCTTTCTCTCTCTCTCTCTCTTTATCTAGACTCTACATCTAAAATTAATGGAATCCTACTACCAAGAGCAGAACCCATTTCTGATAGACTCTTCTTCTTCTCCCTCTAGTTACCTCTTCAAGCTGGAGGAGATGAGCAACAATGCCTCCTCTAACCTACTTAGTTGCAGCTCAGATACTCAAACTAGCAACTCTCAAGCTTCCATGGGTAGAAAGAGAAAACTGGTAGACTGTACCAGCCTAAGCTCTACCCCAACTAAGGTAAAATCACTAAAAAACATTCTAATTCTTTAATTAATTAAGAGTAGTATATATATATATATATATATATATATATATATATATATCTCATATGGTACGTACCTTTGGTGAACTAACTATATGTGATTGATTTTTTTTTTTAACACTTTATATTTTCAACATGATATTTACTGTGCATGCAAGTAATATATATTTCGTTAATTCACTTTTATCATGATAAATAAAGGCGAGCAAAGGAAGCTGCAAGGGTAGAAAAGGAAGAAAACAAAATGGTAATAGCAAAGAGCAACAGATCAGTGAAAATAGCAAAAATGAAGAGAAAAATAATACAGGATATATACATGTTAGAGCAAGGAGAGGCCAAGCTACAGATAGTCACAGCCTTGCTGAAAGGGTAATTAATGCCAATGACAATGCTTAATGCTTTCTCTTCTACATACATAGTTGTATTAATTTTGTTTGTTTTTTTGCATTTGTCTTTTACTTTACAACATTTGGTTCCTACTTATTTTCTTAATATTTTTTCAGGTGAGAAGAGAGAGAATAAGTGAGAGGATGAGGATGCTTCAAGGCCTTGTCCCTGGCTGCGACAAGGTTTTTATCTCTTCATCTTATTATAACTCAAATATAGACAAAATAAATGCTTGTTACACATCGGGCCTTAATTAATGCGCATGGACCCCATATTTGGTAACGTTTGGTTGACGGATAAGAGAAAATATGAATATATATATATGATTAAATTTACCTGTAGTTCGATTCTAGATCTCTCTCTTACCACCCATGTTCACATTGTGATTGTGTTTGATTCTTCTTCAAAGTGTTTAATTTCACCATAACATCATACAAGTGTTAATTAAATAAAAGGTGTGGATCCCATGCATGCTATATTCAGGGGCGGAAGAATGTATAGTCAAAAGGGTGCTAAGCACCCCCTGTTAATTAAAATTTGTTCATTTTAATCTTCAAAAAATTTAATTTCTACAAAAAATTATACTATTAGTTTCTCTCATAAAATGAAGTTACACAACATTTATTTATCTAGCGCCCCTTATCTCAATTTTCTAGTTCCGCCCCTGGCTATATTTAGTTGAATATATTGCAGTGTTTCATAAAAAATTAGGAGTGCAATACTGTTTATATTTCGCTTATCATCTTCTTTAGTCAAAACTCAAAATATATAGACTTTAGTATCCAACTTTTAAATTTTTATTCATATAATTGCTTGATATTAAGTTTTTTTTTTTTTCTTGTTTATTTGTTACTCTTAATTTTAGGTGACAGGAAAAGCTTTAGTTTTGGATGAGATCATCAACTACGTACAATCACTACTACAGAAACCTTTATTACTAACATGTTATTATCCACGGTTCCGAAACTTTTTTAATGAACCGTGGGTAAACAAGGAAGGAAAATGATGGGACACGGTTTAACCGTGGTTATTGTGGTGCAAATAATTGAACCGTGGGTAAAGGGATGATAATTACCGCGGCTGAGTGAGAGTGCTAATTACTCACGGCTGGGATTGGAGGAGCCGTGGATAAAGAGGTGTGACTAAAGAAATTAGAATATTCAACCACGACTTTGAGCCGTGAGTAAAAGGGTGTGAGTAAAGGGGTGTGAGAAAAAAGTTTGAGCCGTGGGTAAAGGGTCAAGTTGATTGTTAACTATATATCTCTGGTATGCTTCAAGCTATTGAAAGTCACAAACAGAATTTCTTCTTTGAAAAAAAAAATATAATTGTCAGGAAAACTACCATTAGATTTCACAGGTGAGTTATCAATTAGTTTGTATTGTTTTAATTTTTAGTCAGCATATTTTTTATATTATAAATCACAGCAACAAAAATTTTAATTAATTTTTATGGAAGGAAAATTATAGTACACATTTATTTCATAAAAGATACACCTTGATATTTTTTTACAAAGTTACAAACTCCATTAGTAAATATCAAACAAAAAAATTTCGAATGAACAATATGCATGAGTGTGCTTTTTCCCATGTGCTAACATATCACCTGTGGTAACATAATTTCTCCATTTTATATCAGGGCCGTCTGATAGATTTCGCACGAATATTGAAAGATCCACTGCATTTCACTTGGAGCAGATCTAAACACAAATATTATCTTACCACAGAGAATATGGACTCTCACCTGCAGCCTCTAAAATGGACACCTCCTTTGAAATCAAGACCATTCATCCCTCATCGAACGGCTATGATTTACAAATCTACAATTTAGTAAAAATTGAACATCAAATAATATGAAAAAAATTCAAAATAAATATTTTTTACTTTTTTACATCTTATATGACCAAATAATACTTATAAATGTCAATTTTATATAATTTCATCGTTATTTGCCTCTCAAATTTGTTCCAATAATTTCGAACCGTTCATTTTTACGTTATCAATCAACGGTCGATCTGTAATGAAATGATTCCAAATTTGTTTTGAAATGATCAAGAGAAAACTATGAACATAAATAACACAAAATTTCTCGATTTTGGTTATGTCTGAGCTTCGATCCAACGTAGAGTGTTTACGGCCTTTCGATGTTTCAATATTCCGTCGACTTGATGGATGTGTAAATGAAAATAAAATTTCATCAAACTTTGCTAAAATAATATATATGCAATGCACTTTAATTTCAACGGTCCGATCGACCAACGGACGGCATATTCCCGTGCCTCTTTATTAACGCACAAAACAAGAGTTTATGTTTCATGTAGAACATGAGTCATAAACTCTTGTTTCGTGAGTTAATAAAGACGCACGGGAATATGCCGTCCGTTGGTCGATCGGGACCGTTGAAATTAAAGAGCATTGCATATATATTATTGTAGCAAAGTTTGATGAAATTTTATTTTCATTTACATATTCATCAAGTCGACGAAATATTGAAGCATCGTATGGCCATAAGCACTTCGTGTTGGATCAAAGCTCATACATAATAAAACTACTAAATTTTTATGTTGGTTATGTTCAATGTTCTAACTTGATCATTTTAAAATAGATTTGGAATGATTTCGTTGCAGATCGACCGTTGATTTCACGCGTGAAAATGAATGGTCCAAAATATTTTCTAAATTTGAAGGGACATATAATGATGAAAGTCTATAAAAATGATATGTACAAGTATTATTTGCCCATATAAAATGTAAAAAAAAATAAAAATATTTTTTTGAATTTTTTTGATATGTATTGCTGTACAGATTAGTAATACCAAGTTTCCATACCGTCGGATAAGTAACGCACGGTCATGATTTATTCATTTTGAATAGTTGTGGGTAGGGAGTCCCTATACTCTGAGGTAACGTGCTATTTCTGTTTAGATCCAGCGGTAGATGATGTACAGGCATTTTTAATATTCGTTCGTAATAATAACCAGACGGTCTGATCTAAACACAAATATTATGTTACCTCAGAGATAATGAATTCATTTTTTTCCTTAAATCCCACTCAGAAGATTTTCGTGCGCACAGACTGTGCTCTTTTCTCTCTCCCAGTATACTCCCTCTAAAAAAATATATAAATTTGTGCAGACTTCCGATGAGAATAATAAGAAAAAAATATATCGTTATTTTTGGAAATGTGACAAGTTAATTTTGGAAATATAATATATCGTTAATTTTAGAAAATATAATATATCGTAATTTTTTTTATATTTTTGTTCATGCCCATGTTATATAATTATATCTGTAATATGAGTATATGACAAGTTAATTTTGGAAAGAAGTTGCTATTTTCACCCTCTCATGTCATTTGCATTATAATTTTATCTAAAATTTTCCAAAAAATATAAAATTGAAAAAAGTTTCCATTTTTACCATATAAAGTCCTTTATAAATAGAGGAGAATAATCAAGTTGTCTTGTATTGTATTGGTGATACCAATGTTTTAAATAGCGTTTATAGCGTCATAGCGGGAAGGCTACAAAAAAAGCTATAGCGAATAGCGTAGCTATAGCAGAAGCTATTCCAAATAGGGTTTTTTTTTTACAAAAATTATATTATATATTTGTACTATATATTAACATTATCTAAAGTTTCATAGAACAATAAATAACACGAAATTAATTAAGAAATTATAATATTCATATTGAACTAGTACAAAAGTCCATGGTTCAAAATATCTATAATAATATCATAAACTATCGATCTTTTTCTATACAAAATATCTTAAACATCATGATTCATTCTATTTTTTTTTTCTATACAAAATAAATTTTATGAATCTTTATTTAAGCCCATATAAATTGTCTAAAAAAGCCCAATATGCATAGCGCGCAAATAGCGCGCTACACTCTATGCGCTATAGCGGACCGCTATTACCGCTATAGCGGCCGTAGCGCAATTAGCGTATTTTCATGCCATAGCTTAGCGTTTAGGGTCCAAAAACGCTATAGCCGCGCTATAGCGCGCTATTTAGAACACTGGGTGATACACAAAGCAAATTTGTGAGGAAAGGTGATTCTCATTATTGTCAAGAAAACTACCATTAGATTTCACAGGTGAGTTACCAAATAATTTGTATTGTTTTAATTTTTAGTCGGCATTTTTTGTCTCCTCCATTTAAAACTTGTTATTTCTAATGAAATTGACATGTATTTGTAAGTTTGATTTTTTTTTCATCAATAATTTTTTAATTTGCATAAAAAGATTTTTTTTATATTTTTTTGGTTAGAAAATTCACCTTCCAGTTCTCAGAAATAAATAAAATGAGAAACAAAAAATATATAAATTTGTGCAAACTTCCAATGAGAAGAAGAAAATAAATATATATATCGTTATTTTTGGAAATGTGACAAGTTAATTTTGGAAATATAATATATTGTTAATTATAGAGAATATAATATATCGTAAATTTTTTTAATTTTTTGTTCTTGCCCATTTTATACAATTATATCTATAATATGAGTATATGACAAGTTAATTTTGGAAAGAAGTTGCTATTTTCACCCTCTCATGTCATTTGCATCATTTTTTTATCTAAAATTTACCAAAAAAAAAAGAAATTGAAAAAAGTTTCCATTTTTAACATATAAAGTCCTTTATAATTGGAGAGAATATCAAGTTGTCTTGTATTGTATTGGTGATACACAAAGCAAATTTGTGAAGAAAGGTGATTCTCATTATTGTCAAGAAAACTACCATTAGATTTCATTGGTGAGTTCTTTCATAATTTTTATTGTTTTAGCTTTTACTCGAAATTTTTTGTCTCCTTCATTTAAAACTTGTTATTCTAATTAAATTGACATGTATTTCTAAGTTTAATTTTTTTTCATCAATTTTCTTTCATCAATTTTTTTATCTGCATAAAAATATTTTTTAATTGTTATGTTTTCTACTTTCTATTCTGCACGACATTAGTACAAGGTTGAACTCGCTTGACTCTCGATCTATTGATCTACATTTCTTCTCTGACCTCTCTATAAGGTTAGTTATTAAATATTTATAATTATATTATTTTTTTTGTTATAAATTTTGATGATTTTATGTTATTGTGATCCAATAACTGACCATTATGTAAGCCTTTTGGTTCATACTCGTTCAAAATTAAAAGTTGGTGGCCTAACGATATATTAAATTTCAATATTATGTTATAGATGGATCGAAGTTGGATGTATGGAATATCATGTACTAGTGCTAAATATTTAGTTGGTGTGGAAGAGTTTATAAAAGTTGCTGAGACTCATAAGGAGAAAATCGGACTTCACAATATTTTGTGCCCTTGTAAAGATTGTAAAAATTTTCAAAGGCACTGTACCTTTGATGTTAGAGATCATTTGATTTGTCGTGGATTTAAAGAACGATATACTTGTTGGATATTGCATGGGGAGAGATTTGGAGAAACTAGTACCAGTAAAAATGTTGATCAAAATCGCAATCAGGATTAATCGAATGATATGAACTTTATTGATGTTGATCACGTTGAAATTGATTTGGACGATAATGATGAATGGGAGTTCAACAATGATGAAATGGATATTAATAATGAAGATCTGGATATTAATAATGATGAATTTGATATTGATAATCATGATAATATTGAAGAAATGTTACATGATATGGAGGATCATTTTGGTGATAATTATCAAGAATTTGAGGAATTATTTAATGCATCTAAGAAGGAGTTGTATCCTGGGAGTACAAATTTCACAAAACTCTCAGCCGTATTGAAATTATTTGACTTAAAAGCAAGTAATGGTTGGAGCGATAAAAGTTTCACATCTTTACTAAAGCTTTTACGCAAAATGCTCCCACAGGAGAACGAGTTACCTGATTCGGTATATCATGCAAAAAAATTGGTGTGTCCCATGGGTCTGGAAATTGAAAGAATACATGCATGTCCAAATGACTGTGTGTTGTACAGGAATAATTATGCAAACTTGCATGCTTGTCCAATATGTGGTGCATCGCGGTACAAACGGAAAGACCGAACAGATGGTATTTCTGATGATTTGAAAAATGGACCTCCGGCTAAAATGTTATGGTATTTGCCCATCGAACCCAGATTGAAAAGGTTATTTGCAAATGCCAAAGATGCGAAATTGTTGCATTGGCATGCTGAAGAGCGAAAAAGGATGGAAAACTAAGACACCCCGCTGATTCTCCTCAATGGCGAAACATTAATAGAATGTTCAAAGAATTTGGAGACGATCCGAAAAATATTAGGTTTGGGCTAAGTACAGATGGAATGAATCCGCATGGAAACATGAGTAGTCGACATAGCACTTGGCCAGTGCTTTTGTGCATCTATAACCTTCCTCCTTGGTTATGCATGAAACGCAAGTACATAATGATGTCATTACTAATTCAAGGACCCAAACAACCCGGAAATGACATTGATGTGTATCTCGCGCCATTAATTGATGATTTGAAAAAATTATGGAGTCAAGGCGTAGAGGTGTATGATGCATACAAAAAAGAGAATTTCACACTACGAGCAATGATATTTTGCACCATAAATGATTTCCCGGCGTATGGTAATTTGCCAGGGTATAGTACAAAAGGAGCAAAAGCGTGCCCTATTTGTGAAGATGACACGCAAGATTTGTGGTTGAGGAATTGTAAGAAAAATGTGTTCATGGGACATCGTAGGTTTCTTCCAAAGCATCACCCATATCGTAAGCATAAGAAGACATTTAATGGGAAGGTTGAGCATGATTAGTCCGCCCACCATTAGAAGGGAAGGAGGTATATTCGCGGGTTAAGAATCTCAACGTTGTACTCGGAAAGGGTGGTAAATCTCCCCCGAAAAATATTTGGAAAAAGAGATCTATTTTCTGGGATCTACCATACTGGAAGCATTTACATGTTCGACATTGCCTTGATGTCATGCATATTGAAAAAAATGTATGTGACAGTTTGATTGGGTTATTGTTGAACACTCCGGGAAAGACGAAAGATGGCATCAAAGTTAGGAAGGACATGGTCGAAATGGGAATACGAACTAAGCTTGCACCCCTGGAGGAAATAGGGAAGCGCACATACCTACCTCCTGCCTGTTATACTTTGTCGAAAGCCGAGAAAACTAGATTTTGTCAATGTCTTCATGGTATTAAAGTTCCATCTGGGTATTCTTTGAATATAAAAAAGCTGGTGTCAATGAAAGACTTGAAATTACTTGGTATGAAGTCCCACGACTGTCACGTTTTAATGACACATATGATTCCCGTTGCAATTCGGGGAATATTGCCAGAGCGCGTTAGAGAGACCATTACAAAGCTTTGCTACTTCTTTAATGCAATTAATGCGAAAGTGATTGATCCGGAAGCACTGGATTCTTTACAGAGGGAAGTTATAATTACTCTTTGTCAGCTAGAGATGTACTTCCCACCTTCTTTTTTCGATGTCATGGTACACCTAATTGTTCATATTGTAGGAGAAATTAAGGCTTGTGGTCCTGTTTTCCTACGATATATGTATCCATTCGAGAGATACATGGGTTTACTGAAGGGGTATGTGAGGAACCGATATCGATCAGAGGGTAGTATTATAGAAGGATATACTACTGAGGAGGTGATTGAATTTTGCAATGACTATCTGGCCGATGTAAAAAACACTGGCATTCCTAAATCTCGACATGAGGGGAGACTTGATGGAGTTGGGACAATTGGATCGAAGGTCATCGATCCAGATCCAGACCAATTACGAAAGGCACATTTTTTTGTCCTACAAAACATGACAGATGTTGCTCCCTATATATACGATCACATGACAATGTTAGAACAACAAAATCCAACAAAGAGTGAAAAATGGCTGACTAACGAGCATAACAAAACATTTGCAAAATGGTTGAAAGAGAGAGTAAAGCCAAATCCCGCGTGTGAAAGCGTTAACGAAACTGTGAAATGGTTAGGGTACGGCCCTCGACATGTTGTAACATCATACCAAGCCTACGATATGAACGGATATACATTTTACACAAGAAAACAAGATGATAAAAGTACCGTAAGTAATAGCGGAGTTACATTAGTAGCTTCGTCCAAAGAATTTCCCAGAGGGAATGATGCTCGGGCAGTAATCGCTAAAAATTCATATTATGGTGTTATTGAAGAAATTTGGGAACTCAATTACAGAAAATTTAAAATCCCTTTATTTCGATGTCAATGGGTTGAAAACAAATGGGGTGTTAAAGTTGATGACACCGGTTTCACACTCATCGATCTTTCCAAAGAAGGGTATAAGATGATCCCTTTATTCTTGCCAAGCAAGCTACCCAAGTCTTCTTTGTCATTGATCCGAAGAATGATAATGGCGCATCGTCCTTCCTGAAAAAAGACGTATCGTTGGAGTTGAAAATGTGGTAGACGAAGAAGAGTACGATCATTTTGACGAACTACCTCCATTTTCTATTGGCATGCAATCTGGCCAACCTTCAAGTGATGATACCGTGAAACAATTTACATGAGATCCGATCACGCAGAAGGATTATGGTTGATGATCGTGCTGATGAAACTTGATAGGTACATTTAATAATAATAATTTTTTATTATTAAATCAAAATGTAGTTAATTTGTGAATTTACAATGATTATTTTTTATGATGTTTTTCAATGCAGACTGAAGAATATATGCCGCAAAATGCCGTACTTTTGATAAGTGTCATCAAGTTTTTATGTGTTAGATGCTCTTTATTAATTTAGCAAAAAATTTAAAATATAATTTTAAACCGTGATATGTAAATTCAAAAGGGTATTTTATATTTCTCATTTTATATTCTTCCAATAATATTTCTCATTTTATATTTATTGAACATATTTCGCGTAATTAAGCAAAATTCAATTTTTTGTCATTCAATTATTCCATTTCATATACTTTCTCTATAATTTCATTTTTAAATAAAATTCAAGTGTCATACACTTTTTCACTACTTTTTCTATAATTTCTTATGGATTATTCTGTGGCTTCATGAGATGTACTGTGAACAAATATACTTTTTGTATAATGATTGAAACAATCTGTATAATGGTATGAAATTGATTTGTTACACAAATGATCAAATCCGGTCCTCTGGTCGCTCCTTTTCTTCGGATTACATGTTTACATAGATTTATCATGAACAAAATATGACTACCTTTTGTATAACAGCTTAAAACTTTATACAATGACAATACTACATTCGTTTCACGATGTTTCACAAACCTCTTACTGCAGTTTCATTTCCCTCGATCTATACTTAGCAATATTTCCATTTCCCTCCGTCTTCCCCTCTAAAACTGAATAGGGTTTTTAATTTCAAAATCGTATCTCTCCGCCGATCAGCAACTTCGGCCTCTCTCTCCACCGCTCAACGCAAATTCGTCCCTGTCACTCTCCGCCGCTCAGCAACTTCGCCCCCCCCTCTCCTTCCGCCGCTCAGCGCAACGCTGGCCCCTGTCTCTCTCCGCCGCTCAGCAACTTCGCGCCCCCTCTCCTTCCGCCGCTCAGCACAACGCCGGCCCCTGTCTCTCTCTTGGTGAGTACCGATTTTTCTGTGTTTTGATTCAATAACTGTCCATGTCCAAAGGTTTAAATTAGATGAAATTTTTGTGTCGTCCATTGATTAAGTCATGCACCTCACATGTACAAGAAGTATAACTTGAAAATTTTGATTTAAATAATTAACAAGAATTTTCCATTTCAATATCATGATTCCAGATATAAAGGAGC
>JAJGRW010000497.1:1331757-1342823 GCA_025461045.1 Carex parvula | reverse complement strand
ACAGCCAGAAGAAGATGAAAAGCTACTAGTACTAGAAGAAAGGCAACTAGTAGAAGATGAAAAATAACTAGAAGAGAATGAAAGACAACTAGAAGAAGATGAAAGACAACCATAGAACATGAAATACAACCAGTAAAAGTTGAAAGACAATTAGAAGAAGATGAAACACAACTTGTAGAAGATGAAAAACAACTAAAAAAAGATGAATGACAACTAGAAAAAGATAAAACACAACAAGTACAACATGAAAGACAACCAGTGAAGATGAAAGACAACCTGTAGAAGATGAAATATAACAAGGAGAAGATGGAAGTCAACTAAAAGAAGATGAATAACTAGAAGAAGATGAAAGACAACCAGCAGAAGTTGAAAGACAACTGCTAGAAGAAGATTAAAAACAACTAAAAGAAGACGAAAAACAACCAGTACAAGTCAAAAGACAGTTAGAAGAAGATTAACAAAACTAGTAGAAGATGACAAGCAACTACAAGAAGATGAAAGAGAACTAGAAGAAGCTAAATACAACCAGTAGTACAACAGATAACCAGTGAAGCTGAAAGACAACTAGAAGAAGATGAAACACAACTATAAAATTTTGAAAGACAACTAGAAGATGATAAAATATATCTAGAAGAAGATGAAAAAAAAACTATAAGAAGATGAATTACAACAGTAGAACAAGTAAAACTACCAGTAGATAAAGAATGACAACTAGTACAAGATGAAAAACAACTAGAAGAAGATGAAAGACAACCAGTAGAACATGAAATACAACCAGTACAAGTTGAAAGACAACTAGAAGTAGATGAAACACAACTAGTAAAAGATGAAAAACAACTCGAAGAAGATTAAGGACAATTAGAAAAAGATGAAACACAACAAGTACAACATGAAAGCCAACTACTAAAGATGAAAGACAACCAGTAGAAGATGAAGGACAATGAGAAGACGACGAAAGGACGAAAAGAAGATGAACAACTAGAATGAGATGAAGACAACTAGCATAAGTTATAAGACAACTAGAAGAAGATTAAAAACAACTAAAAGAAGATGAAAAACAATCAGTACAATTCAAAAGACAATTAGAAGAAGATGAAAAGCAACTACAAGAAGATGAAAGAGAACTAGGAGAAGCTGAAACACAACCAGTAGGAAAATAAAGACAACAAGTCAAGATGAAAGACAACAAGTATAAGATTTTCACACAACTAGAAGAATTTGAAAGACAACCAATACAAGTTGAAAGACAATTAGATTAAGATGAAAAACAACTAGTAGAAAATGAATGACTAGAGTAGAACATGAAAAACAACCAGTAGAACATGAATGACAACTAATAGAAGATGAAGTCAACTAGAAGATGAAGGACAACTAGAAGAAGATGAAATACAACAAGTAGAACATGAAATGCAACCAGTACAAGTTGAAAGACAACTAGAAGAAGATGAAACACAACTAGTAGAAGATGAAAAACAACTAAAAGAAGATGAAAGACAACTAGAAAAATATGAAACACAACAAGTAGAACATTAAAGATAACCAGTGAAGATTAAAGGCAACCAATAGAAGATGAAAGAAAACTATGAAAAACAACTAAAAGAAGATGAAAAACAACCAGTACAAGTACAAAGTCAACTAGAAGAAGATGAACAAAACTAATAGAAGATGAAAAGCAACTACAAGAAGAAGAAAGAATTAAAAGAAGATGAAACACAACCAGTAGGACAATAAAGACAACCATTGAAGCTGAAAGATAACAAGTAGAAGATGAACCACAACTAAAATAATTTGAAGGACAACTAGAAGAAGATGAAAAACAAGAAGAAGAAGATGAAGAACAGTTAGAAAAAGATGAAAAAATACTAGAAGAAGATTACAACACTAGAACATGAAAAACTACCAGTTGAACAAAAATGACAACTAGTACAAGATGAAAGACAACTAGAAGAAGAAAAAAAAACAACTAGAAGAAGATGAAAGACAATCAGTAGAACATGAAATACAACCATTACAAGTTGAAAGACAACTAGAAAAAGTTTAAACAGACTAGTAGAAGATTAAAAACAACTAAAAGAAGATAAAAAACAACCAGTACAATTCATAAGACAGTTAGAAGAAGATGAACAAAACTAGTAGAAGATGAAATGCAACTACAAGAAGATGAAAGAGAACTAGAAGAAGCTGAAAAACCAGTAGTACAATAGATAACCAGTGAAGCTGAAAGACAACTAGAAGAAGATGAAACACAATGATCACTCAAAAGAGAACAATGTTTCTTTTAATATTTATAAACTCGGAAATGCTATCGGTTCGGACTGCAAGCGCACAATCCTATCGAGTAGTATATTCGAGGTCAATCCACAGGGAATATTGGTTCAGTGCTTTGAGCGATTGAATCACAATCTTTCGAAAGGCTAGACGAAATCTGAAAATTGAGAGATGTTGTTGTGATCAATGTAAATTAGGAAGCAATTAAAAGTAATTAAAATAAAGATAGAGATGAGGATTCCTAGGGTTTCGGCACACCATTGCCACTCAATCCGCCTTGATAATATATTCATGTTGCGTCTGATTTCCTGTTGTTGTTTTATGAAAGACACCACATAGGTCACTGCGATTTATGTTACGCAAGAATGACAGATCTTTCATCGAGATTCTACATAGGACACTGCGAGTTTCCTTACGCAAATGACTGATCTCTAAAACCCCAAATTACTACACAGATCACTGCGATTTTCCTTACGCAAGTGATGGAATTTGGTACGCGTTTTGTTGGTCTGGTTTATGGTTTCCCCGCTAAGGTTTTCTTCACATAAACCTAATAGATCTCAACGAGGCTAATTCATACAAATAGTTTCTCTTACCATTAAAGTACTGTCACTACCCTAACGGACTCAAACTAGATCATTGAAGTTAGATGAAGAGATAGTAAATCACAAAAGCATTTTGATTCAACAACAAGAAATCATAATCAACAGAACTATATATATCAAAACATCAAGAGTAACAAGGTTTACTGCCTAGCCCTAAGAAAAGGAACTTAGCCGCGGAACGGCATTGTTACAAGCACTCCTCTCTTCTCACTTTAATCAAATCTAACTCTAATTACAAAGATAAGTTATTCTTCTGCCCAGGGGCCTTATATAGGAGTGGAGGGACGTCTGGAGTTTGAGTAGGGGCTAAGAAACTGATCTGGATACAGCTGTCAGCAGTTATTTCCCAAAGGGCGCCTTCATTACGGTCCGTATTAGGTGATACGGTCCGAATTGAGATTTTCATTACGGTCCGTATCAGGTGATACGGCCCGAATTGAGACTTTCATTACTGGTCGTATCAGTTGATAAGGTCCGAATTGGGCTGGGTCCGTATCAGGCAATACGGACCGTAACAGAGACTTAGTCAATGAGCGTCACTTATCCGATTGACCCGATTCTTGCTCCATTTGATGTAAAATAGTCCCAAAATCTATTTTCTGTAATAAAACATAAATAAGGGTGACAATAGCCTTTTTCTTTAATAAATTAAACATAAGTGTGAGAAAATATGCAAAACCTAAGCCAAAACCCTACGTAAATCATCATTATTTTGACTCTGATCACACAACTAGAAAATTTTGAAAGACAACTAGAAGATGATGAAATACATCTAGAAGAAGATGAACAAAAACTAGAAGAAGATGAATTACAACAGTAGAACAAGTAAAACTACCAGTAGATAATGAATGACAACTAGTACAAGATGAAAAACAACTAGAAGAAGATGAAAGACAACCAGTAAAACATGAAATACAATCAGTACAAGTTGAAAGACAACAAGAAAAAGATGAAACACGACTAGTAGAAGATGAAAAACAACTAGAAGAAGATTAAAGACAATTAGAAAAAGATGAAACACAACAAGTACAACATGAAAGCCAACCAGTGAAGATGAAAGACAACCAGTAGAAGATGAAAGACAACCAGTAGAAGATGAAAGACAACGAGAAGACGATGAAATGACGAAAAGAAGATGAATAACTAGAATTAGATTAATACAACCAGTAGAACATGAAAGACAACCAGCATAAGTTGTAAGACAACTAGAAGAAGATTAAAAACAACTAAAAGAAGATGAAAAACAATCAGTACAATTCAAAAGACAATTAGAAGAAGATGAACAAAACTAGTAGGAGATGAAAAACAACTACAAGAAGATGAAAGAGAACTAAGAGAAGATGAAACACAACCAGTAGGACATTAAAACTCAAGATGAAAGACAACAAGTATAAGATGAAACATAACTAGTAGAATTTGAAAGACAACCAGTACAAGTTGAAAGACAACTAGATGAAGGTGAAAAACAACTGGTAGAAAATGAAAACAACTAGAAGAAAATGAATGACTAGAGTAGAACATGAAAAACAACCAGTAGAATATGAATGACAACTAATACAAGATGAAAGTCAACTAGAAGATGAAAGACAACTTGAAGAAGATGAAATACAACAAGTAGAACATGAAATACAACCATTACAAGTTGAAAGACAACTAGAAGAAGATGAAGCACGACTAGTAGAAGATGAAAAAAAACTAAAAGAAGATGAAAGACAACTAGAAAAAGATGAACCACAACAAGTAGAACATTAAAGACAACCAGTGAAGATTAAAGACAACCAGTAGAACATGAAAGACAATGCAAAGAAGATGAAAGACAACTAAAAGAAGATGAATAACTAGAAAAAAGATGAAAGACAACCTGTAGAATATGAAGACAACCAGCAGAAGTTGAATGACAACTAAAAGAAGATGAAAAACAACTAAAAGAAGATGAAAAACAACCAGTACAAGTACAAAGACAACTAGAAGAAAATGAACAAAACTAGTAGAAGATGAAAAGCAACTACAAGAAGAAGCAAGAATTAGAATAAGATGAAACACAACCAGTAGGATAATAAAGACAACCAATGAAGCTGAAAGATAACAAGTAGATGATGAAACACAACTAAAATTTTTTGAAAGACAACTAGAAGAAGATATAAGATGAAGATGAAAAACAGCTAGAAAAAGATGAAAAAATACTAGAAGAAGATTACAACAGTAGAACATGAAAAACTACCAGTTGAACAAAAATGACAACTAGTACAAGATGAAAGGCAACTAGAAGAAGATAAAAAAAACAACTAGAAGAAGATGAAAGACAACCAGCAGAACATGAAATACAACCAGTACAAGTTGAAAGACAACTAGAAGAAGTTTAAACAGAACTAGTAAAAGATGGAAAACAACTAGAAGAAGATGAAAGACAACTAGAAAAAGATGAAACACAACATGTAGAATATGAAAGACAACCAATTAGAAGATGAAAGACAATGGGAAGAACATCAAAAACAACTAAAACAAGATGAAAAACAACCCGTACAAGTTAAAAGACAATTAGAAGAAGATGAACAAAACTAGTAGAAGATGAAAAAAAATTAGTAGAAGACGAAAGACAACTAGAAGAAGATGAAATACAACCAATAGAACATAAAATACAACCAGTACAAGTTGAAAGACGACAAGTAGAAAATGAAAGACAACTAGAAGAAGATGAAGACAACCAGTAGAACATGAAAACAACCAGCATAAGTTGAAAGACAACTAGAAACAACTAGTACAATTCAAAATACAATTAAAAGAAGATGAACAAAACAAGTAGGAGATGAAAAGCAACTACAAGAAGATGAAAGAGAACTAGAAGAAGCTGAAACACAACCAGTAGGACAATAAAGACAACCAGTGAAGATGAAAGACAACAAGTAGAAAATGAAACACAACTAGAATAATTTGAAAGACAACCAGTACAAGTTGAAAAACAACTAAAAGAGATACAAAACAACCAGTACAATTTGAAAGACAACAAAAAGAAGATGAAAAACAACCAATACAAGTCAAAAGACAACTAGAAAAAGATAAACAAAACTAGAAGAAGATTAAAATACAACTACAAGAAGATGAAAGAGAACTATAACAAGATGAAACATAACCAGTACGACAATAAAAACAACCAGTGAAGCTGAAAGACAACAAGTAGAAGATGAAAGACAACTAGAAGAAGATGAAAACAACTAGAAGATGAAAAAAATTAGAAGAAGATGAAAGACAACAAAAAAAAAGATTAAATACAACAAGTAGAACATGAAATACAACCAGTACAAGTTGAAAGACAACTAGAAGAAGATAAAACACAACTAGTAGAAGATGAAAAACAATTAAAAGAAGATGAAAGACAACTAGAAAAAGATGAAACACAACAAGTAGAACATGAAAAGCAACCAATGAAGATGAATGGCAACTAGTAGAAGATGAATGACAACGAGAAGAAGATGAAAGGCAACTAAAAGAAGATGAAGGACAACCAGTAAAGAATGAAAGACAAGAACCATAAGTTGAAAGACAACTAGAGGAAGATGATGAAAAACAACCAGTACAAGTCAAAAGTCAAAAGACAACTACAAGAAGATGAGCAAAACTAGTAGAAGATGAAAAGCAACTAAAAGAAGATAAAAGAGAACTAGCAGAAGATCAAACACAACCAGTTGGACAATAAAGACAACCAGTGAAGCTGAAAGACAACAAGTAGAAGATGAAAGACAACTATAATAATTTGAAAGACAACTAGAAGAAAATGAAAAACAACTAGAAAATGATGAAAGACAACTAATAGAAGATGAAAAACAACTAGAAGATGATGAAAGACAACTAGAAGAAGATGAAATATAACTAGTAGAACATGCAATACAACTAGTATAAGTTAAAAGACAACTAGAAGAAGATGAAAAATAACTAGTAGAAGATGAAAAATAGATGAAAAACAACTACATGAAAATGAAAGACAACTAGAAAAAGATGAAACACAACAAGTAGACCACGAAAGACAACTAGTGAACATGAAAGACAACCAGTTAAACATAAAAGACAACGAGAAGAAGATGAAAGACAACTAAAAGAAGATGAACAACTAGAAGAAGATGAAAGACAACCAGTAGAACATTAAAGACAACCAGCAGAAGTTGAAAGACAACTAGAAGAAGATGAAAAACAACTAGTACAAGTGAAAAGACAGATAAAAGAAGATGGAAAAACTAGTAGAAGATGAAAAACAACTACAAGAAGATGAAAGAGAACTAGAAGAAGATGAAACACAACCAGTATGACAATAAAGACAACCAGTGAAGCTGAAGGACAACAAGTAGAAGATGAAACACAACTAGAAAAATTTAAAAGACAACAAATATAACTAGAAGAAGATGAAAGACAACCTGTAGAACCTGAAAGACACCTAAGTTGAAAAACAATTAGAAGAAGATGAAAAACAACCAATACAAGTCAAAGACAACTACAAGAAGACGAGCAAAACTAGTAGAAGATGAAAAGCAACTAGAAGAAGATGAAACACAACCAGTAGCGCAAAAAAGACAATCAGTGAAGCTGAAAGACAACAAGTAGAAAATAAAAGACAACTAGAAGAAGATGAAAAACAGCAAGAAGATGATGAAAGACAACTAGTAGAAGATGAAAGACAACTAGTGGAAGATGAAAGTAAACTAGTAGAAGATGAATAACAACTAGAAGAAAATGAAAAATAACTAGCATTCTCGAGATGGGCTGTATTTTCGCCCGAGTAGCGGATGAAGTAATCGAAGGGGAGTAGAGTTGGCTCCACCACGTGTGGAGCCAAGGGAAGTAACGCGGGTTGTTATGGAGAGGGATCACTTGAAGAGTCAACACAACATCCTCAGAAGGAAATACAACAAAAAGTTAAGCAACTTGTCTCGGGCGAAATTAGATCATGACTTGCTCACCAAAGAAGTCGAGAAATTAAAGGGATTACTGGAAGGAAAGACCTGGGAAGTAGAGCAGGGTAGGTGTGCTCGAGCTAGTGCCAAAACTCTAGAAGAACTCGAGGGCAAATTGAAAAGTTATGAAGGTAAAATAACAGTATTGGAGGGTTTGAACACCGAAATGGCCCGAGACTTGGCTCTCAAAAAAGAGAAGTTGGCGCAGGCAGAGGTCACAAATGGGTAGTTGCGAGCTGAAATTACCGAGCATGATGTAGGTGTTATTGAAGATTTTTTAGCAAGCAACGCGTTTAAGGGCGCTGCTATGGTGTCAGTAACCGACATGATGAAGAAGTTTATATATGAACAACTAAAATGTCTGGGAGAACTTTATCCTTTCACTCCCGAGCATTGTGGGTATGTGGCTGTGAAGGAATGAGGCGACATCCCTGACACCTTGGCGGGATACAAGTAGGACAAGGCCGAGGACAAGTTGATTGGCCCAGATGGTAACCCAGTACGCACAAGGATTGCCTTGAGGGGTTGCGAGCACGAGAAATTCACTCATCTTTGGAAACCGTGCTGACATGGTCGAAGGGACTGAGACCATTATTGGCCGAACCACGCCAATGGCACCCCTTTGTCGTCAACAGCTTCCAAAAATCCTTCATCGGATCCTCCTGGTACTGGTGAAGATGCACCTATCAACAAGCCGAACAATGATATGGACCTCGGTGGCAACGCATCAGTCGGCCAGTGAATGTGAACAGGTATGACTTATGCCCTTGATTTTACAACAATAACTAATAAGATCGGTTTTTGACACTAGTTTGCCAATTACAGGAAATCGTGGATTGCTCGTGCTGTGGAGGTGTGGAGTAACCTGGTTCTCTGTTTTTGTCTTTAATTTTGAGAAAACAATGATACCCCGGGATTTGGGGGAGTAACAGAAACTTGTTGTAATATTTTGACTGAGGGGTATGCCGAGGAAAGTTCCTCGGCCACCCGGGTTGACAATTATTTTATATGAATGTTTTAGCTGTTACATGTGTTTGATATCACCGTTAGTTATTTTATATGTCTTTTGGGAATATATTCGTAATTTAGAGGTCCCAAGGTAATCTTAGTGTCGGGTTGTGGTCTTCTTGGGTAGCGAAATTCGACTCATATGACTGTAATGATACGCTTTATTATCATCTAGGGAGACTTTTGTTTAGACAAATTAATGTCGTTCCGTTGTCTCGCGAGATATTGCGTGTTGCAGCCTATCTTATATTTTGTTTTCATCGTTCCCTAAGACTTTCGTTTACGCAGTAGTCATATTTGTTGTCTTGTGTGATTGCTTTTTGTTGCCTGGTTGAAATTTATAGTTATGTGCTTTCTCGTCGTCTCGGAGACTTTCATTTGTGCGAAATAATGCAATCCTCGTTATCTCGCAGAGACGCGTTCGTGCATCTTGGCTTGGGCCATCTTGTCGTCTCGCAAGACTTTCATTTGGACACTTTTATTCGTGTCATCTCGTTGTCTCGCGAGATTAGTAGGAAACCCTTTTGCTCATGCCGCGTGGTTACCTTGCAAGACTTTCGGTTATGCCATTTACTTTCAATCTCGTTGTCTTACGAAACAGGTTGCGAGTTAGATTTTTATATTGCAACGTCATTACCGTGCAAGACTTTCGTTTATGCAATGTATTGATGCAACATCGTTGTCTTGCCGGATTTATGTTTGGGCCATTTCGTTGTCTGGCAAGACTTTTGTTTAGGCACACTTGTTGGTGCCATCTAGTTGTCTCACGAGACTTTCGGTTAAGCGTTTTTGTTTGTGCAATCATGTTGCCGTACGAGACTTTTGTTTGGGCACTATTGTTTGTGCCATCTCGTTGTCTCAGAGGACTTTCGATAATGCAATGTTTCGGTATTCTCGAAGATGTTTTGTTGCCTCATAAGGCTTTCGTTATTTTTTCTTTCGAGAAGAGTTATGCGTATTCGTTATCCCTCGGGATTTTCATTCACATTTTTTTGCATAACTTTAGTATCTTCGTTATCCCTAGGATTTTCGATTATACATTTTTTATTTTCCCTCGGGCCTCATTGCCCGAGGTCATTGCTTTATTTATAAAGGCTTTTGTTGCCCTTAGGCTTCGTTCATGTCCCTGCAATGAGCACAACCATCTTCACTATAATTCTGAACCTCTCGAGAGGCCCGCACAAATCTGTCAACGAATGCCCGGATCCTCTCTTTGCGACCTTGAATGTGATCTAGAAGAGAGTCACAAGTGGCTCGGGGAGGCCGAATCATGTCATAGCTAGCCAGAAACGCCTTCGCTAGTACATCAAAAGTTCTTATTAACCCTTGCCTTAACTTCATGTACCTTTTTCATGCCTCAACAATCAAATAGGTGGTGAATACACGATATGTAACGGCATCCGATGCTCCATGTAACCGAAATCTTTCCAGGAACCCGTATACAAAGTTTTGTGGATCCTGAGTATCTCCACTGCCTCAAAAACTGGTGAGGCCAGTGGGGTATTTGAAATCTACCATCAAGACTCCGTATCTTCTGGAGCTAGAGGACCTTCCGACAAGTTCATCGATCTAGAATAGGTCCCTGCCTTTTCCATTTCCATCTCAACTATCTTTTCCGCTACTCCTTTTCTGATCATGTCTCTGATCATTGCCATATCCATATTAGCTGGAACGACTCCCTTTGGCGACTTTTTCCCCCTTCTGGGGGGGGATCTCAGCGATCTCTTTTCGTATACACAGACCGTTCCCTTCTTGTATGCTTGCTACGGTCATCCGAGACAGTCTAGATCTCATATGACTGATACTTCTTCCTGAACTGGCAGCCTCAGACGGGATTTCGCTTCCCGTTCCATCAAACTCACTCATAATAGGTTTTGACCTTGTATGCCATTAACCTGTTCTGCCCCCCACCGTGAGCGAGATTCTCCGGACCAAGGCTCAAAGGCTCTGGACCCAGGGTCAGGGTTTTGGGACTAGGCCCGAGATTGTCCGAAC
This sequence comes from Carex parvula, assembly GCA_025461045.1. Taxonomy (NCBI): domain Eukaryota; kingdom Viridiplantae; phylum Streptophyta; class Magnoliopsida; order Poales; family Cyperaceae; genus Carex; species Carex parvula. The sequence continues at coordinate 1,332,004 of JAJGRW010000497.1, read as the reverse complement.
CGGATCAAGGGTTGAGTGGCAGCGGCGGCAGCACCACCAAGACCAAGCAACACATCGCACCGGTCCACAGAAATTTTGTTTACGGGACCATTGTTGTTGGAACTTGTGCTTGCACGTGGTGGTATGAGACGGACCCGGCGTTCCCGTAGGCAACGCTCTCTCTAGACAAGGCATGCGGTGGCCATGAAACCAACACGGCAGGTGGCTATTTTCAGTTTTCTATTACTTCCAGAAAAACAAAATGTAT
>JAJGRW010000497.1:1253853-1325017 GCA_025461045.1 Carex parvula | reverse complement strand
GCTTCGTCTCTTTGGTTTTCTGTACCTTGAGGCTTCCCATCCAGGAATCGGCACTTCCTCATACGTGTACCGCAGCTTCGTCGGGGTCAGACAGTCCTTCACCTATAAATTACAAATAACAATAGTTCTTAAAAGCTCGGGAGTGGAGGATTTTCCATGGGATATTGAACGTCCATCCGCATTTAGATTCGTGCATCCATCGGAAGCCCCTCCATAAAAGGTTGTTGCTATTCAGTTAATGGACTGATTAAAATAATAGTTAGATGAACATCAACTGGATGTATATCATTATTGCATAGATTACATATAGAATTGATGAACGCAATAGATGCCATGGCCAATCATATTAAACCGGAAGATATGGAATCTCGTAATAATGTTAGGAGCAACCCACACCTCCAATGGACCATGATAAATGCCGAGCTGGTAAATCTATCTACTGTAATAATTGATAACGATCCAAATATTATCAAGGACGATACAGGGCCCATATATTGAAACAGAATAATCATTACTGGTTATAATTAACTGAGAGACATGTTTAGAAACTTTTATATTACACTATCCATAGAAATTAATAAAATATGAAAGAGGAAAGTAGAAAGAGTACTGTAGTTGTTAGATTGGTAGAATGATCAGATCCAATGTTTCCGATCCAAAAGTTTAGATCGGATTCAATGGTCCAGAACTAATTTTTTGTTTTTCAATTTAAACGGATTCTTATGGCCACAGAAGATCTAAAGTACATCCAAACTTTTTGCAGGTTCTCTCTCCTCATTGGTCTCCTTCCTTCTCTTATTTTCTCCTTGAACAAATGAATAATTTTTATGCCGTTTTCTGTGCAACCTTTTGTGTTGTTGAGCTAAAATGCAAAATAAAAGAGAAAAACATTGGATCGGAAGCATTGAATCTGATCCAAACTTTTGGATCGGAAACATTGGATCCAATCTTATTATTAGTGCACGAAAGTTTGTACTCTTTCTATTTCTCTCTCAATTTTTATTGATTCTATGAATAACAATTCTCTCGATTGACTTCGATCTACTTGACGATCGAACTATAATATATATATTTACATTCCTTTTCTCATATGCTGTGATCATTAATATATGATCAAGAAGTGAATTATTTATTTTGGAGTACCATTCTTTGAGTGGACGTCACTGCAAAGGGTCCTGAAATATTAGTTTGGTTGTACTGATATATATATCATTCTATACCTTGACACGAACGACCAGCTCATGCTCGTCATAGAAGACGAATGATGCGTCAAGCCAGTCGGGCTCGTTGAACTCGACCCGATTACCTCTGAAGTTCCTGTAGAGGTGCCATAAGCGATCCACATTAGCATGTAGGCTGTAAAACATGCAGTCCCTTGCTGCTGTGGCAAAATTGCCCATGTCAGTGTGCGGATTCTCAGTGGGCCCCACAAACTGGTGGATTCCGTTGTGGATACCCTCGAGGCCGCCGCTGCCCTTGCCTGATGAATCTGGCTCGCCAGCTCTCAGCGGGTCCCCCATGAACAGCTCGGGCAGCTGCATGCTGTTCTTGAAAGTCGATTGCATGTAACTCATGTTCAGTTGCACGAGTTCATCATCACTAGACGCGTTCGACCCACTACCTGCTCTATATCCATACCTGTAATCTAGAAGTTTAGGGTGGTAGTGATCCTTGTTCCTGCTCATCAATTCAAAATAACATTAATGTTAGTCTTTAATCAAGTAATTTCTTTAAGTCAAACTTGTTTCATTGTTTGTGCATTAACCTATATATCCTTTTCTTTTCTTTTTTGTTTGACACCTAGCTCCAGATGAGAAATTAACAGTAAAACGTAAATAATTAGATACCTATTTTTATTGTAGAGGGGAGAGTTTTCATCGGAGGTGAAGATCTCTGGCATTGTCATTCCCTCCTTCACGTCAAAGTTCCAATATGGCAGCGTGAGTGTGTCGTCGTCAATCAGCTTACCGAGAATCCGCTCAAAGAAATGCAGGTAGTACCGGTGCCATGGCAGGAAGAGCCAGCTGTAGTGTACTTGAAGTGCTACACCGGGGTAACCGACCTGATCATAGGCACCGTTGCAGTATGCGCAATGCACAAGTGCCTGCTGGTAGAAGTTCCAGGGGTGGTCGCTCTTCAGCTCCTTCATTTTTTTCACCGCCTCCCTGTATTTATTCATGTAATCAGTGTCTTCCTTCACCTCGTGGGCCGGTCGCCTTACGCGCAGAGGCGTGCGTGGGAAGTCATAGTCAATTATCTCCGCCAAGCTGTATGGTGGGCAGCATTTGTCTTCGCCCGAGGGAGCGCCCTGGGTGGCAATGTGGCATTTTGACAGGTCTGGTGGGGCCACCGGATTAGCCATTGCTGGAAGGATGACTCCTCCAGGAGTCATGACAGTGGCAGCGGCGGCAGCACCACCAAGACCGAGTAACACATCGCGCCGGTCCATGGAAAATTTGTTTGCGGGACCATTGTTGTTGGAACTTGTGCTTGCTCGTGGTGGTACGAGACGAACCCGGCGTTCCCGTAGGCGACGCTCTCTCTGGACAGGGCATGCAGAGGTGGCCATGTTGGCCATGAAACCAACACGACAGGTGGCCATTTTCAGTTTTCTGTTACTTCCAGAAAAAGGAAATTGTATGTGTTTTTCTTGTTTTAATAATCAGGGCATGCGTATGAATATGTTCTGGTATTATATATATGGAAATGTAAGAAGTATATGAGAGGAGAAAATGGACCACGATGGGGATACACACTACACAAGCACACACAACCTCATCAGTGAATCAGAGTAGGTGAGCTTGAGTTTTGAGTTGATATCTAGTTGGGTTTATATAGAACTTGGAACGAGGCAAGATCAGTAAATTCGGATAAAATGACTGAGATTTCGGACGGAATTTGCTGTTCCGTTTGGAATATGGATTATGTCTCTACTTTATCATTTTTATTTCTGCCGAATTGTGGGAGGGAAATTTTTTTGTATCGTTTTTAAACTAATTATCTAAAAAATAGTAAAAAGTAAATTCTAAAAAAATGAAAATTGATCTCCAGATTGTTGGTCCCTAAGGCACCTAGAGAGATGAATACGGGGCCTTTTAAAATTTAAAGCTAATTTATTATAACTATCGTGTGTACGTTATTCCTGACGGAAACTCGAATAACGTTAAACTAAGCAAGTGTGCGTAAAGTAAATAGAAGAGTTAAGAGACACTTGACACGAGAGTTGTTTACGGAGTTCAGCACTAACGCCTACGTCTCCGGGGCTTCGCGACCTTCGAGATGGTGTGCCTTTCTTTACCCAATGAGAAAGAAGTACAAGGTGGAATCGGTGAGCCCTTACAAACTTTGAGAAGTCACATGGCCCGAGCCCAGAAATGGCTCACGAGCACTAAAGGCTCAAGTGTATGAATCAAATAAAATGATCACTCAAGGATCACTCTACTTCTTACAAGATATTGATTATGGTTTAGTATGCTTGAGATTGGTGTATGAATATTGAAGTTGTGTGCACAAGCAACAATGGCTTTCTCTAGATCTGAAAGAAATTCGGAATATTGCAATTGTGGGCGGCTAGAGTGATAATCCAAACCTAGATTTTGTTTCTATTTATAGGCAACTGTACAAAATCAGGTATTTGGCCTTAACCGTTGCAACGGTTGATTAACCGTTACAACGGTTGCCAACACTATAGGTTTGGCTGCCTACGAAACCCTAACGGTTGTTAACCGTTACAGCAGTTGTTAACCGTTACAACAGTTGTCACAACGGTTATTCTCTGGAAATTTTGGGTAACCGTTGCAACGGTTGTCACAACGGAATAAATCGATTTGGCTGTGTTTGAATTATTCCGTTGCAACGGTTTAATCGTTACAACAGTTACGGTAAAATATCTCATTCTCAAGCATACTTTACCAATTTTACAGATTTCTAAATCTAATCTCGAGATGATGCTTCTAGCTCCAATGCTTGGTTCTTCATGACTCATCCTTGATTAATTATTGCAATTCATCATGTATCATTGATGTGTACTTTAGCAATTTATATCGTTATGAACCTGCACAATATCTCATGACACGAAACTATAAAATTCAATGAATATATGTTTTGCAAATCTAGTCAAACAGACAAGTAGATTATGGCACAATCCAACACAGATATATTTTTATATGGATATTATATTTAACAGTTTGAATCCACTATTTAAACTTTAAAAATAAATATATATAATGCAGGTCAATCCATAATATTCACGTCACCATAGCCTCATTATTTTTTTCCGAGATTTTTATTAATACCCTCAAAAAAAGAAAAAATAGCAAATCTGCCCTCGGTATTTTTTTTTTTTAAAGGCCCTGACCGCCCCACGTTTGGGCGGTCCACTCTCCCTACCAAACCGCCCCATAGTGAGGCGGTCTGCTGCCTGTACCAAACCGCCCCATGCTAGGACGGTTTGCTATTGACTATAGATTGGAGGGTACCCCTCCCGTTTTTCACCCCATTTATTTTAAGTTTTTACTCTCTCTCCTTTTTTCTCTTTTTCTCCAATAGATCAGCGATTTTCAGGTAAATTTATTTTCTAAATTTTCAAATTTTATTTATTTTATCTTATCTTATTTTATTTTTAATTTAATAAGTTTTTAATTTTTTTAATTTATTTTTTTCAATTAATATATAACTGATAAATGTTTATTGGCTAATGTAGTTTCCAAAAGAAAAAATGTTGATTGCACTGTATGTGGGCGGGAAGCTTATCCGGGGTGCGGAGGGAGCACAATACACGAAAGATGCAGCCTATGGCTTCGAGGTTAATGAAAATACCACATTTCTGGAACTTAATCAAATGGTATACGAAAAGACTGATGTAAACCCCAACCAGTATGACATAGACTTAGTTACTCGGATTGATGGGGGTTACAGATCTTACTTTGTCAGGTATCCAATAACAGATGAGGGGTTATGGAGGGGTGTTTACAATCAATTTAAGTCAAGGAATATTCCGGTAATGGACTTATATTCCAGGAGAGTTTCGCGTCAACCCAGGGTACCACCACTAGGGTTATGACAACTCAGGGTACCACAACTCGGGTCATGTATCGCCGTATGAACCGTACGTACCACTCGTTTATGACAATTATGGACTTGATTATACCACTGATTGTAACATGGATGATTATGCCACCGAGCTACCACCACCACTACCTTTTCCTGAACCCGTAATCCAAGTCAGATTTCCATCTGTACCAGAGTCAATACATAGACTGTTACCCGCTAGTACCCGGAATGATACTGACATTGATGGTGAAGGGATCAATGCCATACCAGAAAAGGAAATGGACACGGGTGATGATTGGGAAGGGTGTTGGGATTCTGATCACTTATCATATGGTGATGTAGATGTCCCTCCCAGAGAAGACATATTTCCGATTAGAGGTCGGACAGATAGGCATTCGGTCGCCACATTCAATGATACTAGTTCTTTTGAAGAAGCAAACATTGCTTACTTTGGGAAGCGCGTCGTATATAATTCAGAGCTTGCCCCACAGCACGTTTATACCAACATAGATGAACTTGTGAAGAAAATCAAGGAGGCTCATGTTCACGGCAACTGTGAGTGCAGAGTACAAAAAAAGGATCGAATAAGGTTAGTTGTGGTTTGTAAAGTCGTACCGCGTTGCGAGTTCTGTCTTTTTGCAACCCCTGTGGGTAAGGAAGAGGCATGGATGATTAAGAAATGTGAACCACCTCATACATGCAAGTCTGCGTCATCAAGGACAGACCATGCATAACTTACGGCATCACTTATTACCGATGTAATTGAGACGGACATTAAGGAGGACCCATCGATGAGCATTAAAGAGGTCGCTAGGAGTGTGAGACTCATTTACAATCATGCAACCTCAAAATAAAACAGATTGTAGAGAGGGCGTGAACTTGCGATTTGTAGAATGTTCGGTAGTTGATAGGGTTCATACAACTTGCTTGCATCATTACTCCAGGCCATAGCAAGTACAAATTCCAGCAAAAAATATGAATGTTGAAATGTCAGCATACTCGATGTCGATGACGCGTTGCAATTCAAGGCCATAGCATGGGCTTTTGGTCCATGTATTCAAGTTATGCCATACATTAGACCGGTCATCAGTATAGATGCATGCTTCATGTCTGGCTGTTACGATGAGAGACTGTTGATAGCATGTGCATATGATGCTGAAAATCAGTTGTTGCCTTTGGCCTTTGCAATTGTTGAGAAAGATGATGTTGATAATTGGGGATTTTTCATGAGCTTTTTACAAAGAGAAGTGGTTGGGAACAGGTTCTTTTGTGTCATATTAGACCAGCACAAAGGAATCAAATATGTTTTTGATCGTAGAGATTTCGGATGGTCGGCAGCGGACAGCGAGTGTGTGCACAGGCTGTGTATGCAACGCGTTGCAGACAACCTAAACAAGCATACCGGATACAACAAATGGGTTGCAGATACATTCAAAATTTATTGCAGGAGGAAGAAGCCGAGAAGGGTAGTAGAGATGTTCAGAGATTTTGCCAAGGTATGTATATTTTATATTTGAATTTAACATATTTTAGATGGAATTTTACTGAATTATTTACTATGTGTTTGTCTCTTTCTTTGACATAAATACTTCTCTTTATTGTTGTGTAGTATTGTCCAAAGGCAAATACCTACTTTACTTAAGGTGGCAAAAATAATCCACAGAGATCTGCAGGAGCCACCCGCATATGAGAAAATATTTCAAGCCCGTGATGGAGGTTACCAATGGGGAATTATGACCACAAATGGATCCGAGTCGTTGAATAATATTTTCAAGCAGAGCCGGATGTTGCTTGTGACAGCAATTGTAGAGGACACCTTCCACATGTTAAATGCATGGTTTGTTGAACGGCGTGCTAAAGCCGCAGAATTAATGGAAAGAAATCAAACGAATTAAAAAAATAAATTAAAACAATAAATTAAAAAATACTACAACAAAGCATAAACAAAATACTACAAGCCAGTCTACAACATAAAATACTAGTAGTAGATGTCCAGTCTACAACATAAAATAATACAATCCAGTCTACAACATAAAAATCTAATAATCAAGTCTAACATAAAATAATACAATCCAGACTATGGCTTAGGAGTAGTGGAACTTTCTCCTATCTTCCCCGAAGGCCTGCAGTAACACGCAACACACTCCCACAATTGGAAACGATAATAGTTTACCGAATCAGCATTCTTATCGATACATTTGGGGTGAACTCTTATGCCACGGAGATGACAAAAGAACATCTCCGCAATATCACCCTTAACACGACATGCGGGGCACGCTTCCCAATCAAGTAGAGGGTCGATATCGCCGAAGTTCTCGTAAAGAACGCTTCTAATAGTCGGATCATCCGTGGTAGCATATTATTCAACCTCGTTGCGTGGAAACCCATAACGAGCTAAACGTCTCCTCAAGCGGGATTCACCAGTCCAAAAATTGTTAGCGAGGGCTATGCGAGCATTGCATACAGTTTCACTTCTTCCTTTTCGAAGTTCAGGTTGGGTGCCATGGTAAGATCTAGGGTTTCATCAGACCATGATGGATTAAACAATTTATATTAATTCTAAACAATTTCTAACGATTTCGAACCAATTTTGGTTATTTTCTAACAATTTATATTAATTCCTAACAATTTCTAAAAAAATAATAAAAATAATGAAAATAATGAAAATAATAAAAAATATATATATAACTAAATAAAAAAAAAAACCTGAAATCGCCAAAAATCGCCTGTCTCCTTCTCCTCTACTTCGTCTTTCTCTTTCAGCTAAGTTAGAATGAATTGTGAGTGGGCAGGAGAGAGAAAACCGACTTTATAGAGGTTTTCATAGCAGACCCCCCAGTATGGGGCGGTTTGGTACAGGGAGCAGAACGCCCCAGCGTGAGGCGGTCTAGTATGAATAGTGAACCGTCCAATCATGAGGCGGTCAGAGTCTTTTAAAAAAAAAAAAACCGAAAACAAATTTACTATTTTTTCTTTTTATGAGGATCTTTAATAAAAATAGCGGTTTTTTTATCTTCAATTATTTTTCCTTTTTAAAGCGAAACGGTAAGCTCCATTTAAGGCCATCCGCAAAGACACGTCATAGGCACATGGTTTAGTTTTTTAGCAGCATGATTGTGCCATTAAATTTTAGAGTAATGATAGGCACGTAGTAGGTATAAATCTTTCTTCTGGTTGGTTGACACTAAATGCTCATGTAACTCATGTGGAAATGTTGGTTCTCAACTTCCCAGGCAACAAATGCATACATGCAGTTTGCAAAAACAAAGAATAAACAAATTCAGAGATTACGGTTTGAGATTGAGCGCAGCATGCGCTGGGACAAGTATCCTCTCCATTGCAGTAAAAGATTTTCTTCACTTTACGGTTTGAGATTAACTCTTAAGTCACTTTGAGATTCAGGCTAGCGCAGGGGCAGTATTATTAGATTTTGATATTCGTGCCAAGTTAAAAAGAACAGTCCAGATCCAGTAATTGTAAAAGATTCTCTATTACGGTACCGGGGAGGATGTGAATTCCATGCACTGCAGTATCAAAATTAGCTGTTTGATATATTGTCGGTAGTTGTCAGCGCAGGTAGAATTTTAATTTATGAGGGTCAATGTGCACGCAAAAATTAATAGTGCTTTTTTTTTTTCACAAAAATATAAAGTCAGCTTAAAACAATTTGTAAAACAGAATGGGAATCGAATTTATTGTATATGTAGCTTTTTTTTGTCTTGAAAATTATAAAAAGAAATAGTAAAAGTTTAAGAGAATGTTTAGAAAAAATGGAATTAATTGACCCCTGATACCTGCGTAAATCCAGAGTGCGTATCCTTCGAGATATCTCATATTTTGCATGACCGACATGTACGGTGTCTATTTGGAGATAGCGCAGGACCAATCTTATATGAGTTTTGAGGTTCGTGCAGAATGTATTGAACGGTTGACATTTTTCTAAAGGACACGCAAATATATGAGATATCTCAGAGGAACCGAATTCGTAAATCCGCCCCTGTTATCACCGGTGGCTTAGACATTTTGAAAAAGAAACATGGCCGTTTGATCGTCTCCAATCTCAAAACTTCTCTACGCAACACTGGCACGTGCGAGGATACAGATTCCAAGGTGGACCGCAACATGTCATTTCTCCATTAGTGCGATGTACCAAAATTTAGCATAAGATTCTCGTGTTTTCAAATTTCTACAGGAACTGCATTTGAAATTCAATTTCACTTGGATTTCTCGTGTACCAAAATATTCTCTTCTCTTTTTTTGAGAAAAGCTTGGCAGCTTGGCAGCGGCTGCCAAATATTCTCTTCTCTCAGAGAGAGAGAAGTAGCGTCGGAGAGTGCTTCTAAGAGCGGATTTGAATCCATTTGGCACGGACCAATCCGGTGGTGTAATGAATAATGAATAATTTTTAAAACATTAATATGTTAGAAAACGAACTAAAAGTTTGATCCGGTACAGCTCTTGCCCCATCGTTAGATGGATGAATATCCTCTCCAATATGTGTAAAAGATTATCTTCACTTTACGGTTTGAGATTTATTCTCAACCGCTTTGAGATTCGGATTAGCACAGGGGCAGTATTATTTGAGCTTTGAGATTTTACAAAGTTAAAAGAACAGTCCGGATCCGGTAATTCTAAAAGATTCTCTACCAAATTTTCGACCCACCCGCTGGATTGAAAATTTGGCTCGGTTTTATTTTTTATTTTTTTCCTGTTTTTAGATTTAATATATAAAAATAAATAGTTTTAGTGAAATAATTATTTTTATTTTATATTTATATTTTATTAGTATTGTTAATAATTTGAATATTATATGTATATTTATGCTTATTAGAGTAGAACTAGGGTGTTCTTAAGTTCATCAAACCCCTTCGTAAATTCAATTCTAAAATCTATTGGATTGGTTTCAAATAACGAATTTGAACCGTTAAAATTCATCTATCTTGCGAGTGATATGTCTACATGCAAAAATTTTAAATTTTTGAATTAATTTTGTATAGAGTCGAGTGGTCAAAAAACGTTCAAAAAATGAATGCATTAAATTAATTTATAAACATTCTTATTTTGACTGCTTGACTTTATATTAAATTAATTTGAAAGTCTAAAATTTTCGTATCTCATCACTCGTAGGTAGATGAGTTTCAACAGTTCGGATTCATCGTTTGAAACCAATCCGATAATTTTTAAAGTTGAGTTCACAAAAGAGCTTGATAAACTTAAAAATATCCTAGTTCTACTCTGTGTATTTTTATAATATTAGTATTATTAATAATTCAAATAAATTTCAACTTAATTTTGAGTCATCAGACAATAATTTTTTTTAACTTCAAACCAGATGACTTCCGGACTGTCCCAAAAGTCACATTGTAAATCTCCTTACGAGTTTTTCAATTGAGGTCATGTATTGAAATTGGAGTTTCTTATAAAAAATTATAGCTGTTTAAAGTTCTAATCTTTATTTGCATTTTTTTTTTGGTTGGATTTCTTCAAGATGCAGATAAATTTATTTGCAATTTTTGTTAATTCATTCAATGAACGAAATATGATATCAGACAAACAAATAATTAGAAAATCAATAAAATTAACAATAATACTAAAAACTATAATAACATATCTATAAATAATAATATTAAAATTATTAACAATACTAATACAAAAACATCAATAAAAATTAAGTAAGTATTTTCGCTAATACTATTTATTTTTACAATTTATTTATATATATTAAACCTAAAAAAACACGAGACCATACCAAATTTTTTGTCCACGTAGGTGGACCAAAAATTTGATGCGGTACACCACTTTATGTAACATTGTGGTAGGGGGTGTACCAACTTTCGGTATCCCAAGTGATACAAAAAAATTTGATTCGGTCCTTACTATTTTTGAAAAAAAAAAATAATCGATCATTCTGTAACATTTTAATTATTTATTTTCTAAAAATAAAAAAAATCTGTAATTAGGAACCCTTATCTTATGTGCTTATCCCGATGTAATTGAATAAAAAAATTCATTCGAACTTGCCCATAGGGTCTAGCAAAACGAGCCATAAATCTAACTAAAATAATTTTACCGAACTAATTTTTCTGAACTTCTACCAAGTTTGACATTTTTTAAGTTAATAGCAATTTGCCCATTTCTTTTCCATAATGACAGATTCAAAAGTTTCAAACTAAACCTTTGTACTCTGTAGAACAAGCACTTCTAGAGTAGTCCGGGTGTGCAGTGTGCCAGTGTACCAGTCGGGACACACATATCTTGTCTGTGTCCTCTTTGCATATTTTCTAATTACAAAACTCTGATGTTGATACATATTCATTACTCCTTGGTGTATTTCATACTATACAAAAGACCATTGATGTGCCCATCAGCAGCAAATAAACAAGCAAATATAAATACGAACGCACACTCTTCTACTCTTCCTTCACTTGGATGTGTCAGACAAAGCAACTATCTTCTTTTCCAGCTCGGGTCTGTTTGCCCCAACAAGTTTGTCGAGCTGCTTTCCTTCCTTGAGAAAGTAAAATGTAGGTGTTGCACGAACATCCCATTCAGCACTTAAATCCTAAAACATGAGCACATTGTAACACTTGGCTCTCCAGAAAGTGGCTTATTCACTACAGAAAATTAGTTGTCCAAGAAGCTATCGCAAAACCTTCTTATTTTTCTTCCCATTTTTCATAACTGAACTTTTCAATTCGCTCTTGTGTTTTCTTATTTGAATTCAAATCTTGGTATCATACAAATCAAGACCATATTCAGATTGTACTAGTTGGTATGGTCATTCTTTTTTTATGTCGACTTGTATAGTTTTGGTTTGAGGAAACAAAAAATGAGTCGAAGGCAAATAAGTTGAGAGAAGCCACACATGTAAATCAACAGAAAAGAATACAAATGAACAATTTCAAAATGAAGAAAATCATACCGCTAATTCATCAACATCTACGGTCAAGAACACGAGCGATGGATATTTCTCTGAAAACTCGACATACATTGGTGCAATCATTTTGCATGGCCCACACCATACAGTGCTAAAATTTGCCACCACCTAGTATCATTATTGTGAAGACAAAAAATATAAGAGGTTAAAAGAACATAGGAATTTTAGAAAGACGAACATATGAATCTTATAAATAAATTCAGGACCCGTTGCAAAGATTGTTTGAAGCATAGTTCTGTTCAGAAATGGGTACTGGTATTTACTCTTTATCAAATTGATGACGTGACACTACCAGTACACATCCAGCTACCTTTTTTCTATGCTTCAAATTGTTACCATACAAAAAATTGAGTGCTTTTGATGTTACACAACAGTAGCAAATAACAGACAAAATTGCATATAACTTCACCTCAATCTGCAAATTTCTTACCTTATTTCATCCAATTTCAGTTAGTGCAACAAGGATGGTTTAATTGTTTAAATGTTCACAATTTTGCCCCCACCCCTAGAGGATCCAAACTTTTTCTCACATCAAATTAACACCAATCAAGCCAAGAAATATTTGGACAAAGTTCGTGGCAAAAACAAGATACCAGAAAGTTTTAGTTTAAATACGCACAAATAGGCAATTCACTCATTATTTCCTCAATGGCTTTAAAAGCTTAGTATTATCCAAAAATGTTGTGTAAGCAGCATGCGAATACAGTGAGTAGCAGGTAAAGTGCATACAATATTTCCACTTTTGGTTGCTTCAGCTATTTTCTGGTCCCATTGCTCTTTTCTAGTTATGATATGTACATTCCCCCCAACAAATTCAGCCTTCTCGTCATCGCTATCTTCATCTTTATGCTAAGTAAAGAGAAAATAAACTACTTAATAAAAAATTTATGGTAGAAAACCTAAACAAGTCAAAAGTGCAGAACAGTGGGTCATATATTAAAAATTATTAAATAACCTTTATCGAAGGATGTGTATCTGTACCAAAATAGAAACTCAAGGGCAGAACCCCCATACCAGTAATGGTAAGGACAACTAAAAATTTGCATGTTAGTCTCTTCCCCTGCTACTTGGGTCTAATACAACTTTATGACTTTACAAATTAGAATAAAATAAAACAAGAAGAAAAGACTCATATTCCATTGGGGTGCTGCTATTATCTTGGTACCAGAAAGTTGATGTGTATCTGTACCAAAATTGAAACTTAAAGGGCAGAACCCCCATACCAGTACTGGTAAGGACATGATGTACATGTTGGTCTCTTCCCCTGCTACTTGGGTCTAATACAACTTTATTACTTTATAAATTAGAATAAAAAGAAGAAGAAGAAAAGACTCATATTCCATTGGGGTACTGCTATTATCTTGGTACCAGAAAGTTGATGTGTATCTGTACCGAAATTGAAACTTAAAGGGCAGAACCCCCATACCAGTACTGGTAAGGACATGAAGTACATGTTGGTCTCTTCCCCTGCTACTTGGGTCTATACAACTTTATTACTTTATAAATTAGAATAAAAAAAAGAAGAAGAAAAGAGTCATATTCCATTGGGGTACTGCTATTATCTTGGTACCAGAAAGTTGATGTGTATCTGTACCAAAATTGAAACATAGGGGCAGAACCCCCATACCAGTACTGGTAAGGACATGATGTGCGTGTTGGTCTCTTCCCCTGCTACTTGGGTCTAATACAACTTTATGACTTTACAAATTAGAATAAAAAAAAACAAGAAAAGACTCATATTTCATTGGGGTACTGCTATTATCTTGGTAGCAGAAAGTTGATGCCATAATATGAGAAGCATATACATATAACTGTTCATTTAGAAAAGGAGGGCAACCTTTGAGAAGCAACTACCCATTGGGGTGTGTCAGCTGAAACAAATAACAAGACAAGAACAGTAATCAGTAGTTAATTAAACATTAAAGGTTTAAAAAAAAAAAAAAAAAATAACCAGGCTAACCTTCGATATTTGACCTAGTAAGACCTGAATAGATAATTTAATACTAAATCAAGACTGTCAAAATCGAAAACACTCCAATTGCTCAGCTTAACTTATCTTATTCTCAGCGGGAAAAGAAGCCACTTCTTGTAGAATCACTATCTCTTGGACAGTCCCAGCTCTTAACCGAACTAAATTGACATATGACTACAAAGGAAGAAAAGCATAAAGGTAGAGAAATAGTGGGGGGGGGGGGGGGGGGGGGGGGGGGGGGGGGGTGTGGGCGCAGGATTAAATGGAGGCAAAAAGAGAAGGAAAACAACGGTTACCAGAATGCTAGGAAACATAAGTTTCAAAGAAATTAAGCGAGATTACTAGGAAACAGTGATGGCCAAATGCGTTTTGGGGGAATTAACACTAGAATCGAATCTTGAGATTTCATTATTTTACCGACTGTTCAAAGGCAAAGGAGGATCTAATCGATTGAATGAAGATCGGAAGAGAGATTGGGGGAAGTCTTGCGAGACTACAAATCGATGGAGAATATACAAAAAAAAGGAGGTGAGAGAATCTCCTGACCTGAAATTCCGAGCGCAAGCTATTGCACCTGAGCTCGATCGAGATAAAAAGTTGAGATTGAGAATGGAACAGATCGTCGGATGTCGTGGACTCCTTCCTGGTCCTCGTGGATTTGCTTGGGACTCGTTCCATGAACAACTTTACAACATTGCCCTTCACAAGAAAAGTAATTCTAACTCGACTCCTGGGTAAAAATATTGACAGAGCTGTTTTAACTTCATACAGAGTACTTGTTATATATATATAGGCAAATTCTTCTATGCATCGAAGGACCTATTTGTAAAATGAACATATTTTTATTTTCAAAGTTCAAACAGTCGATCCGAATGTTCAACATTATCTCCATATTAAAATGTACTTGGAGATCAAATTTTACATTTTTTTGAATTTTTTTTACTATTTATTAAGATGGGTACAAAATTCAATGGTCTGAATTTGACTAGTTTTGTAAAATACTTAATAAATAATAAAAAATTTCAAAAAAATGTAAAATTTGACCTCCAAGTACATTTTAATATGGAGATAATGTTGAACGGTCGGATCGACTGTTTGAACTTTGAAAATGAAAATATACTCATTTTACAAATAGGTCCTTAGGTGCATAGAAGCATCCCTCATATATATATATATAGAGTATGGCTAATGTGCTTCCTCTAGAATTTTCCAGACCATATGGTCCAGACTGTTTTTACTGTTCACCCGGATCTGGAATTTTCAAAGTGGCTTAATAAATAGTAAAAAAATTCCAAAAAATATAAAATTTGGTCTCCAAGTACATTTTAATATAGATTGAACATCTGACGGTTTGAATTTGTTGTTTGAACATCAAACACTAAGATATGCCCCCGGAAGCACGAGGCCGAAGTTCTAGAAAAAGCACATTAGCCATACTCTATATATATATATATATATATATATATATATATTTTAAGTAGAACTAGGTTGTTTTTAAGTTCACCAAGTTTCTTTGTGACCTCAACTCTAAAATTTATAGAATTGACTTCAAATGAAGAATCCCAACCGTTAAAATCTATCTCCCTTACGAGCAATGTGTCTATATGCAAAAAATTTAAATTTTTGAACTAAATTTGTATAGAGTCAGGTGGAAAAAAAAAATTCAAAAAATTAATGCATTAAAATTAATTTATAACCTTCTAAGTTTGACCACTTGACTTTGTACTAAATTAATTCAAAAGTTCAAAATTTTTGCATATAGATACATCCCTTGTAAGATAGATGAATTTCAACAGTTTAGATTCGTTGTCTAAAACCAATTCGATAGATTTTAGAGTTGAGTTCACAAAGAAACTTAATGAACTTAAAAGAACACCCTAGTTCTACTATATTTTTTATCATTAATTATTAATGGTGTGCTGAGTAAAATCAAACTAACTCTATTGATATCTTTATCTGTTGGTCGTGCGCTGAATGGAGTCAAAGTAACTCTTTCAATCTTTTACCAAAGCCTAATCAAGCTTGTTATACTGATACAGTCAGTGCCGACCCGATCCATACTTAGACATTAAAATGTTGTCTATCTTGTAAACTTTTTGCACTTTTGTTTAAACTACCTAAATGTGAAGATGAATACATGATAAAGAATGTAGTATCAAAAATAAAAGTTGAAATATTTACGTGCGTCCAACTGTCAAAGTCATCTCGAATCAGAGACAAGATCTAGTTATTAGACATTTAGTGCATGATACTGGTAATGATGCCGACATCTTATCTTGAATAACAGTACTTTTCATGTAATTTTTTACGAGAGCAGCTTGGTTCCGATGGGTTTCTGGACCGTCCGATCGATTGTACGTGTGCACGAATTTTAAAGCATACGTTGCGAGCACGAATCTTAAAGTAGATCGGACGGTAATCGAACCCATTCAACTCACTTTGAGTCCGATGGGCATCGGACCCAAATTGACCTCCGTCCCGTAACCCGTATACATCAACCTTGTCCGGATTTTAATTTATACATGCATCATTCTCTTATTGAAATTTGCACATGATTAACGGGTGAATCTGCAGATGACATTAGATGTGAAGTCAGTCTATTAATTATATAAAAAATTTTACGAAAAATGAAAATCAATTTTACAATACCATAATATTTTATTTAAAATTATATATAAAAATAAAATCATCCGTAAATACAAAATTTTTATAAAAACAAATGAGGGTTAATTGACTTCATTCTTCTTTCTTAAATCTGTCCCCCTGTGATATGGTATAGTCTATATTGCATGGACACGGGTACGGATATTGTATCGGATACGATACGGATACAGCGATATGGTAATTTTCAAAAATCAAGAATACAATACGTCTATTATATATATTATTTTATTATTATATTAATTATATTATTAATTCAACGCTTTAATTAAATATAAAAAATTCAAAATGGTCCAAATAGACATTGTATATACGAGCTACAAGCTTCTAACAACAAAGGGGAATGTGTTTGTTGTCATAGGATCCGGGTTTGATTCTTACTGACACTAGAAATTAGTTTAGCATGGTACATATCATTGCGAGTCAAACTTTATCGGAAACCTTAACAATAAATTAAAAATATGCCACGTAAGCGTATCAGAGTCGTATCGGATGTGTACCCGTATCCGATACGCATCCGATACAGATACAGAACCCATTTCAGAAAGAAGTGTCCGAGTAACATAGATGCATAGTGCACTTGAGACGTATGTTATGAAGAGGAAAATGTTTGGGCAACAAAAATCATTCTCTACCATAATTTATATTAGTTTCAAATTATAAAATAATTTTTCATTTTCTAACATAATCTCTTCTTTTATTAAGCATGTAAATGTCATTCTCTACCATAATTTATGTTAGTTTCTAATTATAAAATAATTCCTCAATCTCTAACATAATCTCTTCTTTTATTAAGCATGTAAATGTCTTATCTGCTAACGGTTGTGATTAAAAGATGAAATTTCAGATTGAATATTAGCTATCCGATTAAATAATCTGTCTTGATTTGATTTTATGCATCATTTTGATGTTTTTGTACATGTAGAAGTCTAAATTTATTTATACACATACTCTCCACATGTATTAGCCAGTCGCCAGAAGTTTATTTAATCTGCATTATTTTAGTCCTCATTTTTTTATTTTTTAAATGTCATTTCAAAAAAATTTAGATTGATTGGTCATGTTTTCATTTTTTCTATGTTTATATCATATAAGAAATGTCATCTGTTATTTAATGATCTCATAAGTAAACATGATTCTATTATCTATTTTAGATACACAAATGTATATAAATCCTAGAGAAATGAGAATGTATGAAAATATGTTGGTTTATTTTTTTTTTATGAAAATAAATCATTTTGTACAAGCACAATCTATTTTATGTTAAATGCTTTAATGCTGTTAATATACCGACGTTGCTTGTGTATCTTTACATACTTCATTCATCGTTTCATGCATGATTGATCAAACAGTTGTTGATACCAGCTGTCATCAATAAGAGATCGATGCTCATTGAATGTGCAAGTAGCTTGTTGTTTAATTTTTATAGTCTTATTAGGCTTGTCTCCTTTCTGTCTACATCTATCACCTTTTCCTAATTTCCTTAGTTGTTCCTTTTTATTAATTGAAGAGTATTATATAAGATAACTATTCAATCCGATGCACACAGATAATTCTGTCGGTAACACGCGATAATTAAATCTGACTCTAACAATAATTCGAAGTCAGGCTAGAGCAGAATCAGAAAATTCCAATAGAGACCTAAAATTTAAAGAATAATTATTTCAGTACCTGCAGTTGAGTATCCGCATCGTACCCGCAGTTAATTCCTTCCCAATTAACTGCCATAACTGTAAGCGGTCACTACAACTACCAATTAACTAATTTCCGTACCTTCCAGTTTGAATTTCAAATTTCCTTTTCTCTCCGTTTCTTCCTTTTTCGAAGCTTCCGCGATTTTGAGGCAATTTTAGATCAGTTTCGAGGCGATTTGGAGGCAATCATCTGGCGATTTCGAAACTGGAAGCGGGGATTTTTCAAAAAAGATGCGGGTACGGTTATTTAAGAAAAATTCATATATCATATATGTAGTTCATTGTATAGATATAAATACTTGTCTTGTATAGATATAAATACTTCACAATGTTACTATTAATATTTGTAAAACAAAATTACAGTTTTGGAACGGTTGTGTGGTCCCCTAATGGGGGTACAACGCGAGAATTTTTCAAAAAAAGGTGTGGGTATGGTTATTTAAGGAAAATTCATATATCATATATGTAGTTCATTGTATAGATATATATATTTGTCTTGTATAGATATAAATACTTCACAATGTTACTATTAATACTTGTAAAACAAAATTACAGTTTTGGAATGGTTGTGTGGTCCCCTAATGCGGGTACGACGCGAGAATTTTTCAAAAAAAAGTGCGGGTACGGTTATTTAAGGAAAATTCATATATCATATATATAGTTCATTGTAGAGATATAAATACTTGTCTTGTATAGATATAAATACTTCACAATGTTACTATTAATACTTGTAAAACAAAATTACAGTTTTGGAACGGTTGCGGTCCCCACAAACAGTTATGGCAGTTTAGGTGCGGGTACAGTGCGGGTACTCATATCATCTTTCAAATTTAAAATGCCCAATGTAGTGAGTGGGCTTTAAAATTAAACCACCTCAATCACAAAATAAAGCTGTAACCACTAAATTAGAAATAAACATTTAATATTAAAAGAGCTAAAGTATATAAAAAGTTATAAAAATAAATAAATTTCAATATATATAATTATAATATTAAATTTATAAAAATAGCTTAGCCGCTCGAATAATAAAGTCTAAATTGTATTTGTTCGGCTGCCATTGCTATAATGTCAAAATTTTCCAGGCTAAAAAAACCCGCTCGACCTGACCTGATATTAAGGGTGTAAACGGTCGGATACGGATCAGATAGTGGTCTTACCGTATCCGTATCCGTTATAATTTTTCGGATACGGATACGAATACGGATAGTCTCGGATACGGATACGGATTGGATATTAAACGGATACGGATCGGATATTGGACGGAAACGGATACGAATATGAATATAATTCGGATAATTAAAAATAAATTACTAATATACATTTTAATAAAAAATAATATCTAAATATAACTTCTTTCATTTATAAATTAGATCTAATATTTTTCATAAAAAGTTCGTTGGTTACAAAACATATATAATGTTAACAAAATAATAGACACTAGTCATGTCATATCGTTCATAAAATATACTTCCAGAAAATGTAACACGTTTCTAAATTATTTTCGTAAAAAATATGGAACGTCTTGGATCGTTAAATTCCCAATAGAATGGAGATCTTAAATTTCCCTGAAGCCCGTTAAAGGCCCAGCACATAAAACATCTGAGTCCAGTCTCCAGTGATATGATGGCTTGACCGGTTTCTTTGTCAAGGGCTCAACCGGCGGTGAAATTCGGATATCCGAATTAAATAAGTTGTCGGATATTATCCGTATCTAGATCCGTATCCGATTCAATATTCAGAACCGTATCCGTATCTGTATCCGGTAAAAAATTATCCGAATCCAGATCCGTAACCGAAAATATCCGTATCCGAATATCCGAAAAATGCGGATAATATCAGATCCGTTTACACCCCTACCTGATATGATATAAAACCGAATACGATTCTACTCGACTAAATCAGAGTTGTTCAAAATATAAATAACTATTTAAAATCAAATTGACACAAATTAAATCCGTTCGATTGTCATCTTTAATAATATCCTCTTGTTCGAGGGCCCACTTTTTTCCCGCCATTTTCAATAATCTTGATAGCTGGCGGTAAAGAAAAGGACATGTTGTGCCACGTGGCCGAGAGGCCCGAGACTGGTTGCTACAGTCCATGATATTTTGTCGAGGATTGTTAAAGAATAAAGTATGAATGGGGTCCCCAGATGTACTTACTTCGGTGGACCCGGTACAAAAGACTAATAAATTACCATCACGGCAGCCCATGTTTTTTTTAGTAATTTAACAAATTTGGATGGTAGACCGGGTGCGGGTGTGCATGAAATCTGTCTGATTCACGCACATGCTTCACTCTTCCCGCGCTAAGAAGCGAGCGTCTCCGATTAAACAATTCCTAACCATATTCCATGCCCTAATCGTCTCCATTTATACAATTGGCCAGTGTATAAGGAAAGAATGGAGGTTTCCGTTTCTAATCGAAACGGAGAAAAACAATGAAAAGAGGAATGCTAAAGGGGGCGGCGGAGAAAAGGAGGGAAAGTTATTAGATATCAGAAACAATTAGTGCCTCAGAGAAGGGAGGAGGAGAAAGAGAGAGAGAGAGAGAGAGAGTAGCCTCGAGATTTGTGCCATCCGAGAAGCCTAGTAACTCTAGTCTCGCAACGTAGGTAGGCGAGCCTAACACTCCGGCGAGTCCGTACCTTGGTTTTAGACGCGTCGCCGCTTCAAGATCGTGCTGTGCGTCTGGCGTGAGATGCGGGAGAAGTCCTCAACTGGTATTTCTGCTGAGGTCACCGTAGGGGCAATGGAGGCCCAGTTTTTGCACTATTGCAAGGTCTCTCTCTCTCTCTCTCTCTGTATGTCCGATGGGCCATGTAGATTAAATTCGCATACTTTGTTTCTTAATTCAGGAAGCATTGCCATAGATCTGTATGCTTATGAAGTTTTGAGCGAATCGTTTTTGGGAACTTCTTTTTTTGAGTCTCTACTCTAAGTTCACTGACTTCCAGGGTTTATCGCTAAACCTGAGGCATTGCTAGATAGTTAGAAAAACGATTTTCTGTCAAATTGGTTTTGGATGGGTTTTTCAGTAAATTACGAAGTGCTGAGATATTATGCCCTGAAATAGCGCTCATATTTAATAAAAGAAAAGAAAAATGATGGCCTTTTAAATCACTATAAATTAGTTGCTGGTATATTACCTACTTCCAGTGTTCTGGTTCACTGGCCAGTTTGACTAAGTTTGATGAAAATTAAATCTTTCATGGTTTGCTTAATATTCAGTTGCTGAAAGGAGGGTACAGTTGAGGTCAAATTACATTAAAACAACAACAATGAGGTTATTTGCTTTAACTGGAATTTTTAATGGTACAACTGAGTTTTATTACACATGGATGGCAAACTTCTGTGTTTTTTGGTTCAAGTGCCAGTTTGAATAGGTTTGATGAAAATTGAATCTTTCATGGTTTGTGTAGTGTTTAGTCACTGAAGAAGGTACTGTTGAGGTCAAATTACTAAAAATGACAATTGAGGCTATTTGCTTTAACTAGAATCTTAAATGCACAGGTGAGTTTTATTGTACATGGATCACAGAGGTTTAATTAAGGACCACTGAGGTTAATTTTGCTAACACGTTGATTCAGCAATTCTTATAAACTGAGACTTAGTTGACAAAAGAAGGTTCTGTTGCGCTAATCATTAGTAAATGTCTTGTTGCTCCAATTGTATCCAGGTCAAGCTAGAGCTAGAAGAGAGCATGACCACAGAAGCTATGCACCTATATAGAGTGTCCAAACATATACTAACTTCCAGCTTATCTACATTTGGGAGTGGACTGGTAAAAAAATATATATACCTTATTGTATTTGAAATGTAACATCTGCTCATATCTAGGGTCTATACACTAGCACTGATTTTACATATGGGCTTTAAATTTTTTAATTTTCAATTAGCTCCAAAAAAGTTTAAGTTGTTATTGTTAACCATGCGAACTCCAAAGCCATCTATATCATTCAAAAATGGCAATTTGGGTTTTAGTAGTCTTAGCAAGTAAGGAGAAACCAATTAATCATAAGATTTGCTTTTGTCTATTTGGATTTATTTTCTTCTTGATGAATTATTTAATCCATATTTAAATCTGGTGTTTTTTCCTTTGCAAATGTGTAGCCAGAGGAGATGGAGAAATATTGGTGGGCATGTGTTGTGCACTGTGTGATCAAGCTAACCAAAGAGAGGTCAGAGAAAGAAAACCAGGCTACTGTTACACTCTGCCAGATTGTGAGAGCATTTCAGCTCAAGTAATTTCTCTCTCTTCCTCCTCCCTCCCTCCCCCCCTCTCATTTTTGTTTTTGTTCATATTTTAACAGGGTTGTACCATATTGGTAATTTTTTTGTTCTGATGTGGATTTTTCCTTTTCATCCCATACTTTCTGTATGATATTATAACTTTCAAAAGACATAATGCAACCTTGCTAATTTTTTAAAATTGTTTCTTATCTGAATTTAACAGAATTGTAGATTTTTTCAAAGAGTTTCGTCAGTTTTGTCTCAAAGCCGGATATATTTTGACAGGCCTCTATGGTTCTGATTGGCAGAAGAGACTTGAGGTATTGAACAAATTCCTTCTTTCAGCCAGCTGTAAAATTACCTGACCTGGATTACCCTGAAATTAACTGATTGCTAGACAATAACCTCAAGGAAACAGAAAGAAGTCATTGGAATTATAACGAATAGAGATCAATTGGATGCTAAACTTGTACCAGTTTTGATCTGGTACCCATCCTAGTGAAGTATTTTACCAGAATCAACTGTTATGGTACCAAAACATGCCCTAATATCGCCATAACTAACAATTAATATAACAAAACATCAATTTTTATTTTTCTTTTCCATAGCTGGAGGAGATGCAAGCCAATATTGTCCATTTGAGCCTACTAAGTCGGTAATCTTTTTTTTATTTAAATTTAAATTGAACCTTTTGGCGATTGGCCCAAGGGTAATTTGAGTTATTTCTGTCAAGATGTGGTTATATTTATTTTTTTTCCCTTTTTTTCCTGTCAAGACGTGGTTCTATTCATACATGGAAAGCATCACAAGTGTCATAGGCCTGTATGTATTGTCACGACACTTGTGCATAGCATATTGTACCAAAGTGTAAAGAGGACAATATCCTCACTTGCTAATTCTTGATTATATATTATCAGGTATTACAGGCGTGCATATGAGGAGCTATTTGTAATAAATGAAGCAAATGGTTTCAGCAACGAGGAGATGTCGGACCGGTACCGTTTTGGGTGGTTACTATTTCTGGTTCTCAGAGTTGAGGCTCTAGGCCAGTGCAAGGATCTTGTCACCTCTACAAATGGGCTAGTCTCTGTGTTGGTGAGTCATTTATTATAATTTCTTTAATAGGATACTATTTTTTTTTTTTTTTTTGGAAAACACTTTTTCCATTGCATCAAACTACACAGAACTCGCATGTTTAAAATTAACACCCGGCGTTCTTGAGATTATACGCGAACAATACCCACCTGTTGGAATTAAATTGATTTGTCATACTAAGTCAAGCAAAAGTTTGCTAAAGCTTCTCTTCTCTTGTCTTTTGTTGGCTTGATGTCTAGCTTAATTTGGGATCATTAGGAGTGGGAGAGAAACTGCTCGCTCTTAAAGGATATATGTTGTGGATCAGTCTAATAGTTAAATGTCATGTGCCAGTTACACTAAGATGTTGAATTGGAAAAATGAGAAATGGTGCTGTTATCACTAGCTAAGTAATGCTCAGTCTATTTTGGATGAGACTTCTCTTATTAAGAGCGAGTGCTATACATTACCATTCACAAATTTTCAAGAGTATATATATAATATATTGAGGTTTTGTAGGTGACAAAAGGATATTTTCCTGCAATAATTTGTTGCCTGATGTACATTAAAAATGTAGGTGTTGCTCACAATGCACATGCCGGTGCATTTAAGAACCTTCAGATTCAGTAATCCGTCACTTTTTGGTATATATTATTTCTCTATATTATCTTACAATTCTGGTATTTCATTGGCTCACTATACATTCATTTTCTACAATGTTACAACCGAGGCCCCAATTTTTCTGCTTATAACGTGTTTTGCTAGCAAAGGAAGTCTATTAAACTCCTACACCTTTAAGATATTGAGAATTTCATCTGTGTAACATTGAAGCATCCATAAGTAACCTTTTCAATTTACTACTAGGATCTTGTTCTTATTACTTTATTATCTTTGTATCATCCAAAAGTATATTTGCTTATTCAAGTCTGCCATATTAATAGTTGAGGAGGGTTCAAATGGCTCCATTTTTTGTGCCTCCATCATGCCTCCATTTTTTTAAAACGTTCATAGCTCAAAATTTAAAACTAAAACGTCAAAATAAAACCGTTAGATGTGATCTATGTTATTTTCTCTATATGCTCATAATTTTTTTTTTACGACTTTTGGATTTATTTATTTGTAAATCAATAAGTTGAAAAACGAACATCTCTTAATTATCCACATCAGTGTACTTTTACATGCTCTTGATAACAAACAAAACAAAGTTGAAATGTCATAATATTTTACATGTACATATATAAACTGATGTAGATCACATCTAACGGTTTTCTTTTGACATTGAAGTTTTAAATTTTGAGTTATTAAAGTTTTAAAAATGGAGGCACAAAAAATGAAGGCATTTGGACCCTCCTCTTAATAGTTTTACAAAAGCAAGCAAAGGTTATATTGGTACTTAAAAGTATCATTTGCTTGTTCATACTTCATTCAAA
Source organism: Carex parvula (assembly GCA_025461045.1). Taxonomy (NCBI): domain Eukaryota; kingdom Viridiplantae; phylum Streptophyta; class Magnoliopsida; order Poales; family Cyperaceae; genus Carex; species Carex parvula. The sequence continues at coordinate 1,299,965 of JAJGRW010000497.1, read as the reverse complement.
ATACATGGTTTTTGTAAGCCACCTTTGTTTTTTTTGTAACAAGGACTGGGCCATCCTTACCTTTCCACACAAAAAAAGCTAATTATTACCAAGTATTGCAATTTTTCTCTTGTAAATTCAAGTTTTGGGAAAGCGCTGTTTAGTTAAAGTTCTGTAGTTTGTGTGGCTCGCTTTTAATTACCTCTTTAGATCCTTTGTGCTTGCTTTTCTCATTTTAATATGGTTTATTGTTTAGCTAAGAAAACAGACAAGGGCATCGATGTAGTTTCATCATTTTGCAATAAGCACAACACATCAGAAGATGAATTGAGGAGTACTCTGGAAAAGACCAATCGTCTGATAGAGAATTTTTTGAAGAAGAAACCAAGCCCAATTTCTGATTGCCTTGAAAAAGAAGCCATAGATTCCATTGATCCAGGTACACAGTAGTGCTCCTGTATATGACATGATTATATGTTTGCTCTCGCCGTCGATGGATGCTCCACATTAGAGATAGGGGTTGCAGTTTGTTGCCTGAATACTTTAAGAAAATGTATAATTGGTCCTCTCAACCTGACCTGCCTAGGGTCAAGAAACCTGATATGGACTAGGTCCATAAACCTGTCACTGTCAGGTGTCTCACTCCACTGCCAGCCATAGGGTTGAGAAATTCTGAGATCCTGACATAGTGGACTCATCTGGTTAGCCCAAACCAGGTTGGTCTAGGGTGTATATAAGAATGTAGAACCCTAAAGATACCTCACACTGTCAGCTTATTTGTGGAGCAACTAACTGTTGAGTAAACCAATTTTTAAACAGAAGGTTTGACTTTATTTGAGGGTCTCCTGGAGGAGAAATCATGCAAGTTGAGTATAGAGTTATTAGAAAAGGAGTATGACTGTGAATTCAAATCTAAAGGAGAAATAGATGAGCGAGTTTTTCTCAATGAGGAAAATAGTCTTCTTGGCAGTGGAAGTCTTTCTGGCGGTGGTCTTAATATCTCTGGATCAAAGGTCGGTGTCTCTCTCTCTCTCTTATGCACACAGCCAGACAAGTCTCAAGAAATTCATAGCATGTTTATAGTCAACTAAATTTATGACAAACATTTCAAATTTCTCTTAATAGCTGAGACTGTTTAATTTTTTTTATTGCATCTTTTGATATATTTGTATTTTAATTTGTATTGACAACTGCAACTAAAAAATAGAAAAACCATGAAACAGTAAAAGTGATAAAACATAAATGTTAAACCTCAACTGAAAGTGTTGATTGTTAAAGCCTGTCTCAATTAACACTGCTCTGTGGTATTTACCTCAAAACAAGTGAAATAGACAAGGCAATTTGTGCACAAGCAGCTGAGAAATTTTGCTCCAAGTACAAGTGTTGAGAAACCACATTTGCCTTTCAATTGATTGATATTGTCCGAAGGATTTGCTAATTTTCTCTTTGTTTCATCTTATTGCATTGTGATGTGCAGAGAAAATGTGATTCATTTGCTTCGCCGGTAAAAGCTGTCACCAACGCAATGTCCCCACATTGTGGGCCTGGGCCCACCTCTCCTTCAACCACAGTGCACCACCTGTCACCCTTCACCCCAGTGAGCACGGCCATGACCACTGCCAAGTGGCTCCGCACTTCCATCTCCCCTCTTCATTCCCAACCCTCCCCTACCCTCCTAAAGTTCCTCTCTTCTGATCTTAGTGCCAATATAACCAGACGTGCTGAAATCATCCTTCGATCAATCTTCACCCCCACAAGTAGGTTGGACCCAATCTGGGCTGAGCAGAGGAAAACTGAGGCCCAGAAGCTGTACTACAAGGTACTGGAAGCCACATGTCTAGCTGAGTCAGGTCTCCGGAATGGTTCCAAGGTGGCGGATCTGGTACCACTTCTGTCAAATGAGAGGTTCCACAGATGCATGTTGGCATGCTCTGCTGAGCTGGTACTTGCCACTCACAAGACAGTCGCTCTCATGTTCCCTGCTGTGCTAGAGAAAACAGGCATAACAGCTTTTGATCTGAGTAAGGTTATAGAAGGCTTTGTGAGACATGAGGAGACACTGCCAAGGGAATTGAAGAGGCACTTGAATGGATTGGAGGAGAAAATTATAGAAAGCTTAGCATGGGAAAAGGGGTCGGCCTTGTACAACTCCTTGGTTGTGGCAAGACCAGGACTTGCTGATGAAATACACAGGCTCGGTTTGTTGGCTGAGCCGATGCCATCTCTTGATTCTATTGCAGCCAACCTGAACCTGACACATGGCAGTGTTGGCCTCCCGCCATTGCCGTTTCCAAAGACAGACTATTTATCCGGTGAGTACTAAATTTCCTATACCTGTGTACATGTACAAACACAGGCACAGAAACCCTAATTTCTGTTGTTATTGTTTTTTGATAAAAAAGGGGACTTGCGGTCACGGAAGAGGCTGCGTGTAGAACAGCGAACTCTACTGGTTGATCAGACCCAATTAAAATCACCATTAAGAGAACACCTTCAGACAGTTTGTAGTCCCCTCAAATCAAAGCTATTGCCACTTCAATCTTCTCTTGCAAGGTTGTTGATTATCTCATCTCTATTAATGTACATGGTTTTGCGTACCACTCTAGGCAGTAGTGCTAATAACTTTTATGTTGAGCATTTCCCAGACATTAGAGGGGTAATCAAAATAGACATGGCAGAACTTATTGTAACTGTTTGGTACTCTGTCGGTCTCTTCCTTGTGGTTTCCATACATTAGGTTTATAGTTACGTTCTGATCTGGTTGAAGAAATCTGCAAAGAAGCACAAATGGGTCCTTAAAAAAGGAAACTCTGAAGCAACCAGAAAATACCAACAAGTAAACAAAATTTTGGTCTGAAATTGTTGCTTGAAATTTCAATCAGCACTTGGCTTAGAATACTGGGAGGATTTATTTGTACCTCATGGAGGTGCCGTAATCAACTTGATGGTTATCCACACCAGAGAGCTTTGAAACATGGTCTGTACACTCTCTTTCCCATTTTTTCAAAGGAGCTAAACGGTAAGAGAAAATGAATGTTGGGTGGCTACTTTTAAAGACATCAGGATAGGAGGCTATAGATTTTGGTTTTACATGTTTAATATGGGTATAATCTATAACATGATATTGTAAGAATTTAAAGTTGGAAAGTGATAAGAACATAATAACAAGTTTGTATGCAGCCCAACAAGGCCAAATCCAGCAGGAGGTGGCCAAACTTGTGCAGAAACCGGCATTGAAATTTTCTTCTGCAAGGTCTGATTCTTGAATTTTCTATTATATAGCATTTGCTGCCTTTTTGTTGCCTTAAATTCAAGTATTTACATCCCAAGTCGACCATTTCTGCTTAAGTATTCTTCTTTTGAGTTTGAAGTTTTTGCATTGACTGGGTCTATGACCTCAAATTGCAACTAATTTGAGGAATTTTTATAATTGCGACTTGCATGAAAGTATTTCCTGTTGCAAGTTGAGAATTTAGCAGAGTGAGGAAGTGCCAAATATCCCATTAACTCATAAGCAATTTCATTTGCTTTGTTTACATTATTGCAGGACATGGGTGTCAACAAAATTTCTATCAAACACCAATTGTGCTTATGTGCTCAATTAGTTTAAAGTCAGTTTTAATTTGAAGTATAGGTCTTTCCTGGCAATAATGACAGTAGAGGGCTTCTTCTGTAAGATGCCTTGATCTTTTCATTTGACTAATTTTATTGTCAATTGATGTAGATTTCAAAGCTGACGGCAATAAGGATAAGAACAATGTGTGAGAGAATGGGACTATCTCAAGATGTATTGGAGAAAGTGTTTTGCCTTGTGCAACGAATTCTTACACAAAATACATTTCTTTTCTTCAACCGCCACATTGATCAGATTATCTTGTGTAGCATATATGGTGTCTCCAAGGTACATTTTTTATTCATATACCTCCTTCAGAACTTAAAGTACCTGGTTTGTCCTTCTTAACTTGTCAAGAAAAGTAAAAAACTAATAGTAATAAATGGCCAAGTCCAACTAGATAATCTTGTATTGCATTTAAGGCATTAAGAAAAAAGGGAGGAAAACCCTTTTTCATAGGGGTAAAAACAGAAGGGGCATTTAGTATGGGGGGCCTTATAGTGGCACAGCAAGGAAATTTTGTCATTCAAGGCCATTTACAAACCAAATCACTCTTTAATATTTGAAAGCAGGGTCAGAATTTGTGAGCTGTGTATAGCTTGTATTTTGTGCGGTTCACAGGGCACACAAAATAGCCTTTGGTCCTCTTCCTTTAGGTATGGGCTGCTTAGTTTGACCAGCTCCTGCACCTTGGTCTAAACCTGATACTATGATGTTTTGGAAAGATCAAATGGAAAGCAAGTTTTTCAACGAGTACTTCTTTGTATTATATATGATACAATTCTGTGTTTTTTTTGTGTAGATCTCTAACTTGAGCTTGACTTTTAAGGAGATTATATTCAACTACAGAAAGGAACCACAATGTAAATCTCAGTCATTTTGTAGTGTCTTCATTCACTGGCCTTCTCGAAGCAATACTGGGGTATGTACCTTACGGACTTCGGATATGTTAGATTGACAACAAACTATTTGACAAACACGAAAACTGTTTAACACCTATTGAAATAAAAAAAATTAAAATTGTAGATATGTTCTGTATTGTTTGGATAGGCCACACACTAAATTTGGTGTAGTTTGAAAGTCTTGTGGTCATTCATCAAGTGAATTGAAAAATTAACGACTCAATTTATCAGCAATTGATCAGTTGCCAAATGATTCTCAAATTGCATGAACAATTTAGATTAATTTGGTTGTCAATTATTAGAGTTGTTAAATAAGTTTGGTTGTCAATATATCTCTTCCATACTGTTTATTTTTTAAGGCTTATTCTGCATTTCCACCCTTGTACCAATCTAGATTTCCGTAGATGCTCCTTTTGCAAACTAGTATATAAGTGCCATGCAATATCTATCTTGTACAACTGTACATGTATGGTTCAGTGGCGGAGTCATGTATTGCTAGGGTGGGCATTTGCTCCTCCCTACTAAAAAAAGGGATTAATGTCTTTCCTTTTGCTATAATGTTTTAGAATAAAAATGCAATATCTGCTTTACCAAAATAGGTTGGAGATTATGCCCCATGAGAAATTAGGATTTGTTTTGCCCCACTCTTAAAATGTTTTCTGGTTTCGCCCCTGTATCCACTAGGTTAGTACATCTTATATTATGCAAAAAGACTCTCATAAATGTATCTAACATGTGTAAATTGTTTTGGAAATAGAAAACTGGAGTGGAGTATGTGGATATAATAACCTTCTACAATGAGGTGTTTGTCCCTTCCGTCAAGCCTTTGCTAGTTGAGCTGGGCCCAACCTGTCAGAAACGTAACAATAAGCCTGTTGAAGAAAGAAGCACAGCAAATGGTACGTGGGAGATAGATACAACCACTGTTGGGCTGTTCTGTAGCATTGACTGTTCAGCAACTTGTGTTGCATCTCGACTTCTGTTGGTAGCACAAAGATTGAAAAGGCAGCACAAAAACCAACAGAACTTCCTAATGCAGGATCAGCTTTATTTACTTTCAGGCCAAATATATGTACTGTAGCCTCCCTTTACCCAGAAAAGGAAAAAAAAGAAAGAAAAGCCAAATAAGAACATAAAAAAGCCATGCCTCTGCAATGGGGCCGGGCAAGCCATGCCCTTGGCCAACTGTTTTTCAGTGGTGCATTGTCATAAAATTGATCTCTTCTCCATTTTTCTGTGCTTTCTATACAGGAGGACAACTGCCTGGGTCTCCTAGGGTATCCAATTTCCCAAACATTCCAGATATGTCTCCGAAGAAAGTTTCTGCCTCCCATAATATCTGTCTCTCCTCTTAGATCATCCAAGGTTTAATTTCTAATCTCATGTAGAAACCCTTACTAGAGCTGTCAGGTATAGTACCAGTGCATGCTGGTAGATCTCCTTGGTGATTTCTCTATTGGACTTTCAAACTTGTCTAGCATGCCAATACACTTCACACCAGCCAGTAATGGTACACTAAATGGGTGGGGGGGGGACCACATCCTGGATGAATTGCAAAGTTTTTGTTTATTTACTTTAGACCTTGTACTTCTTTTGAATAGAAATATCTTTCCATAATTCCTCAATGGATAATTGTAATACTGGCAGTTTTTGAATAGTTTTTTTCCATGTCTATTGCAGATGGATTCCTTACTTTCCCCTAGCTCCAAGAGTTACTATGCATGCGTGGGGGAGAGCACGCATGCATATCAAAGTCCTTCAAAGGATTTGACTGCCATAAATAACCGCCTCAGTTGGTATGTACATCCATGATTTCAGTATTTTGATTGTGTGAACGTGTTCCTAGTACCAAATCCTTCCATGTGTGTATATATATATATATATATAGAGAGAGAGAGAGAGAGAGAGAGATAGGCTATGGTGAGTTGTGAAGTAAGATGTTGTTTTACTTCACGCCATATATTCATTTTGAAAATCCAAACAACCGATCCTAACCGCTCAACATGTTCTCTACATTGAAATGTACTTGGAGACCAAATTTTACATTTTTTGGAATTTTTTTACTATTTATTAAGCCACTTTGAAATTGCTGATCCACTGTGAACAGTAAAAAACAGTAAAAATTTCTGGACCACCGGATCAGCGATTTTCAAAGTGGCTTAATAAATAGTAAAAAAATTCCAAAAAATGTAAAATTTGGTCTCCAAGCACATTTCAATATAGAGAACATGTTGAGCGGTTCGGATCGGTTGTTTGGATTTTCAAAATGAAAATATGAGCGTGAAGTAAAAATGACATCTTACTTCACAACTCACCATAGCCCAGCTCATATATATATATATTTGGTATTTCTAGGACAAAACAAGAAAAGAAAGATATCTATTTGAGTATTTACATGGTAGCTTCCGTTGCTTAACCCTGCAAAACCTTAGAATTATATATCTTTTGAATAGATATCACATACAGGATTGAAGGCATCATTATTTTGTAGAGGTGCATGAGTAGGGTAATATAGTAGTCTTGAGGTTTTTCAGAGCTATGTAAGAAATCGTGCCAGTGAGATAAGCAAACAAAAAGAGATGCTTAAGTACATCACACGTAATAAGTTACTGGAAGTATAATTTCATCTCTTTTCATATCCCCTATCAATGGTAGTCTGGAGATGTCAATTTTTTCCTAAATTCCCTTTTGAAACAAAAGATTTCTCACATTTCTGTACTTTTATGATTTGACAGTGGGAGAAAAGTCAATGGAAAGTTGAACTTCGACATGGTGAGTGATTCAGACGTTGCTGGCACCTTGGGGCACCAAAATCCCATCAAGATCAAGAGGGAACCATATGTTTAAAAAACCAACTAGCTGACATGCCACTTTAGTATAGCTTCTTTATCAGCTTCTGGTCTTATTTATTGGGAGTCTTTGTGTGAGCTGCATTTTTTTTATTCTATTGTCTTTTCCTTCATGATATCAGTATGCGTGAAAGCGGCCCCTTGAACTCCCCAAAGTACTTGAGGCTTTGTGTTAATGAAATGTAGTTAGATTATATCTGTTGTATGGACATATTAATTAAAGTTGCTAATTTAGTTACTTGCTGTTGTTGTGAATTTGGGACATTGGAGAACCATTCTGGTGTCCTTTTGCGAAGAGAATTTTCATGCTAGTTTTTGGTTTTAAGCATTTGGGATCAAACTCAAAAGTCACAGCAATGTTGTGCAAGTTCAGGGGTTTTGGATGACATGTCGTTTTGCCACCATGTAATGGGCCTCATATCCCTGAAGTAGTTTCCGTTGGAGTTTAACATATCAGCACTTTTGACAACAATATGCGGCGTTATTTCACTCTGGTAAGACATTCAACATCCATCAGAAAGCTACAACATTCACTGAAAGTGGCTCTGAAAAGAAAGATGGTAAGACTGGTATTTTGATCTGAGCATCAAGCATAAAAGCACAAAATTTACAATCTAACCTTGTAATGCTCTTTTTACTGGTATTTTGATCTGAGCATCAAGCATAAAAGCACAAAATTTACAATCTAACCTTACAGATGATGAAATAAAATACACTAATTCACTGCAGCATAGTTCCTTCCAATTCTCATAATTAAATGAGTGTTTTACTCTCATCACACTACAGCTTTATTCTACCATTACTGTTAGGTTCGATTGGGCTATAACAGACTATAAGCTATACAACTCTTGACCCCTCAAATTACACCAAATGCATCCTTCTTTTCAGGAGATGACGACAATATATCCTTATGCTCCCGCCAAAGCCTCATATTTGTTCTTGTGGTATAACCGCGAAAAACCCATTGTGGCAATAGAAATTAAACTTACACCAGCAACAAGCACTGCTCCTGTCTTCACAGACATCTCAATGCACCCTATTAATTTTACCCAAAGAAAAAAGGTGTTAGAAGGAACAAAAACTAGATGCTTAATACCATTCCATGTGCCAGTGTTGAGATTGTACCAAAGAGATTCATTATTTGATGTTACAATGGTCAAAGGCAACTAAACTAGACAAGCATCAGGTGAAGAACTTTTACAATAAATTTTTATAGTACTGCAGTATTTATTGGAGACTAATTATGTCTGATTTGTCATATGACATAACATGAAAAGAACTCTCCACTTGCTAAACTATCTTACCTGGACTTGAAAGTGTGTGCAGGTGTGTGTGTATGAGTGAGTGAGATAAAGAAAAAGAGGAACAGAGAGTTTACAAGAAATGAGAGAATTGAAGCAGATCATATTTTTCGGTGGGGCCGGCGGCAGTTGTTCATGCTCTGCGACCAAAATGTAGAAGAGATTCATGACACCAGTGTGCATTTGGTTGCTACTATAGTTGGAAATCAGGGTTAGAGTTTCTTCATCTGCTATCTTCACCGAGCCAGGTTTTGGATAGCATGTTGACATCCCCACTATGTAATTGGCCTCATTTCCTGCATCTTTTCCTTCTCCATAGATAGGAATAGAGGTACATAGGAGCCTTCCGTCCTAATTCATTTGTGCAAATTAATCACACCAGAGAAAAGGCTCGTGAAGCAAAAATGAAGAGAAGTTGCATGGTTAATTGTTACATCTGATGTGGTCTTATATATCACCACTTACGTTGACATTGATGGGTTGTAGTCTTGGAAGAGCATGATAGTTTGGCTTCGAATTGTGAAATTAAAACCTGGTTTCCAAGCTGGTACAATACCGAATTTCCATCATAGAGGCAAACTTCCTCATGCACTCTGATGACTCAAAAGGTGCAGGTCTTTGAACCATTCTTTATGTTCCCAAATATTATTAGACTAGAGATTTTACAGAACTACCCATCTTGCTGTTGCATGTTGCATAGCATAATATTCAATTTCAGACGTAAAAATACTCTATTCCTCTTATTATTTTTTTATTGACCAATAATATATTAAAGGCAATTCAACTTCTTGTAAATGTTTAAGAAAAAAAAAGCAATAACTGAAATATTACCTGGCCGTATAATGCAGAGCCAGCCCCGCCAGAATGCTGGTGGGCCACACCATAAATTATATCACCACCATGTGGGATGACCAATCTTGTAATCTTTGTATCAACACAATCTCCATTTGCCCTTTCTTCTGAATTACATTCTTTCACCTCATACTCCACCTACATATTCATACTGACTTATTAGATAACCAGAAAAGATTAAAATTTCATTTGGTATACAAAAATTATTGTTAGGAACAATTGGTAAAATTGCCTTCAGTAAGGAGCAGTTCTTCACATATTTTGGAGAAATTGAGAGACAGGACCATAAATCCATAATATTGAGATTCTGGTGTTTTGTTCCAGGTCGAGTGAGATATCTATTTGATAATTTTGTTTCCTAAATTTCCTGCACGGCATCAGCATGTCCATTTATTGTGAGATTCGTGCTAAGACACATCCCAGGATAAGAAATACTGCTGTTTGAGGTATATACCAAACTTGTCTATTTAAGGCAACTTCTACCTTGAAAGTGCAACTTTTTTTATACCTTGCAGCTTTGGCGCGAATTTGTCCCGGAATCTGTGATATCAAGTATGTAGATCTTCACGGGTATAATACGGGGCTCCCAGTCAACCCACTCCACAGTGTACTTTAAAAAAAGCTTCCTTGTTACACTCTCAAATCCTTCTCTCATCTTGCACTGAGTTTCATCGTAGCAACATAATAAACCGCCAGTGTAATTAGGGCGTATAGCATGTCCATATTCATCAACTGTCACATTATACAATCCACACCTGAAAATTGAATATATCGTCATCATTGATAAGCAATAATCACGTATCGGAATCAAAGGTTCAAACTTCAAACAACCCTTTTTCTCAACATTTTATAATACTTTGGTTCAGCATAGGCACTGTCCTTTCTATTGCCAGTATATATGTTTTATTATCTAGAGCTTTTGAAGTGGCTTTGGGATTGCTTTTCTTTGTTTCTTTTGTGCATATCTGATGTCAAATACTCAGATAGATAATAAAAGAGGAAAATAGAAAATTTGAAGAGAGGAAAGGAAGTTAGGATCAAAGAAGGAATGACAAATTTTCTTGCATGATCTGAAACAAGTCTGTCATCTTTGTATAATTTCAAGTACTATCAGTAGGTAATCAGCCAGTGCTTACATCATACCACCAGAAAATGCAACGAACTGGTTTAAATCAGATAACTGATTTGAAAAATCAAACAATGACTCTACCTGCACTCGGTGCAACCCAGCCGATCAGTGACTCCTCGTGTGTCAATTGCGTGCACGTTTAACAGCCATCTCTCCTCATATCCAGTCGGCACCTCTTCTGGGTTGCCAACCACTATACCGTATGGGTCAGGGACCCATGTATCAGTCTTACGTGTCTCTGACCCAAGCCCGAAATACTGCCCCAATGTATGCTTACACAGACCAGAATTTCTCACCAGTATAATTTTTGACAGATCAAGTTCATCACCTGGCGCTGAGTCTTTAAACCCGTGGTACCTGAAAACAATGTGAAATATATGTATTGACCCATACAACTCAAAGCCAAGAGAAACTTAAACAAAGGAAAAAAGAAGAAACCACCGTCAAATCAATCTTGATATGTTGACAAAAAGGAAAAAAAGATAAAGAAAAAATTACAGGTATATTCTAGACTTAACAGAACAAACTTGAGTAAAAAATTGTAAACAATACAGTTATTTCTTTATTAAAGGGACCCGGTACAACCCAACGTCTTTTAGATGCTATTCTCTAGAATTGACCCTGCATCTCTTTGAAGAGAGACGAGAACTTATGCCACTACACTAAGTCTACGGTTCTGTATTCAATACAATTTGGTTATGCTTTTTTCTTAGTGATAAAGAAGATGTAACACTACTTTGATTTGTGTTAACAATACCTCTCAACAACCCAATGGTGGAGATACGTCTCGTGAAGTGGGACCGGGTTTCCGGATTCATCTATGACCTCACCGTTGAAGCTCTTCAAAGCTATGTGGCCCTTGGGAAAGGGGATATCGAAGTAATATTTGTTTGCAACTTGTCCTGGTTTGAGATAGAAAGGAGGAGAGAGAAAGGTCTCGGTTTTTACTCCGACGGGTCCCAAGGCCTCTGTATTGTGGAGGAATAGTAAAGAGAACAGCACCAAACAGAACTTGGTTTGCATTTTAGATTCTGCATAAGAAAAAGAGAAGAAAATGAAAACTCAGATTCAAATTCAGTATTTAAGGTGCTTTTTACCAGCACCAGATCATACCTGTATTTGATTTCAAAAATTAACCTTCTACATATGTATTTTTCGGTTACTTCTTTTAACTATATTAAATAAAAGAATGAAGAAGGCATCTCTCTTATTTCTTGGTTGACCTTGCATACAGGATATGCAAGGAATTAATCCTTTTACCAATTTATGTTAATGTTTACTTAATTTACTCTTCCAAATTATTTCTCTCTTCTTCTTCTTTCCTGTTGAAAACCTAGGCGCCGCTGTCAAAAACCCTAGTAATAAGTTATAACTATGAAAATAATAGAGACTTATTCTCTGGAATAAAGTTTTTTATTATTTAAGTATTGTAAATAATTTTTCGATTATTAATACAATTGTTAGTAGGCATTCACACCACTAATCTTAAAAAAAAAAATACTAACTATGAATTAAGAGGGCATTTTGAATTAATAGGATATAATCTGAACCAGACGAGGAAGCAAGAAGATAGAAAAACTATCATCCCAAATTGAGATACTATTTAGGGGTAATAGAACATAGAACATTTACCTTTCACTGATTCAATGAAGACCCAAACTCAAATCTTTTTTTTTTTGTTCATAAACCTATTATGGTAGATTAATTTTGAACCAGCGACAACTGATTTCTTTTAGGAGAAGAGAACAAAAGCGATGAACTAAATTAAGCTAAGAATATTTAAAATGAAAGTCCTTGACAAAGACAGAGTAGAGAAAACGATTTCTTTGAAAAGTTGAGAAAAATCTAACCTTATTACTTTTTCCTGAGATTCTGAGAGAGAAGTGTGAACGTTCCTCTACGAAGAGTGCAGCATTTTGTAACTATTATTCACACCTCTTATATATATATATATATATATATGAGCAAGACTAGGGTGTGCTAGGCTTACCAAGAGGGATTGGTGAGTGCACCTCCCAAAAATGCATTTTCAAAGTTTAAATAGTCGATTCGAACCTTCCAACGTGTTCTTCATAATAAAATGTGCTTGGAGACCAAATTTTACATTTTTTGGAAATTTTTTACTACTTTTTCAGAATTTTTGAAAAAACTAAACAAACTAAACAATAATTTGAAATTTGAAAAACAAATGATTTTCAAAAATTCTGAAAAAATAGTAAAAAATTTCCAAAAAATGTAAAATTTGGTCTCCAAGCACATTTTAATATGAAGAACACATTGGAAGGTTCGAATCGACTATTTGAACTTTGAAAATGCGTTTTTGGGAGGTGCGCTCACCAATCCCTCTTGGTGAGCCTAGCACACCCTAGTCTTGCTCTATATATATATATATATATATATATAAGGAGGGTTCCAATGCCTCAATTTTTCATGCCTCCACCATGCCTCCATTTTTTAAAACTTTAATAACTCCAAATTTAAAACTTAAAAGTCAAAATAAAACCGTTGGATATGATCTATATCATTTTATCTATGCACATGTAAAAAATTATGACATTTCAATTTTGTTTTGGTTATCATCAAGAGCTTGTAAAAAACGTATTAATGTGGATAGTTTCTAGACGTTGATTTTTCAACTTATTGATTCACATAAAAACAAAATTAAAATGTGATAATTTTTTATGAGCACATAGATAAAATGATGTAGATCATATCCAACGGTTTTATTTTGACTTTTAAGTTTTAAATTTTGAGTTATGAAAGTTTTAAAAATGGAGGCATGGTGGAGGCATGAAAAATTGAGGCATTGGAACCCTCCTCTATATATATATATATATATATATAGGGGGAATAAAAATATATGCGGATGACAGCAATTCTGAGCTTTGTTATGCAACTACAAACAAACATGCAATAGTGTTAGCATCATGACTTGGCATCCAAAATAAAATTTATTGAATAACAAACATTTATTTGAATTTTGGATTCTTTTTTTCTCCAAATTTTGAAGCTTAGATGTATAATATAATTCTTTGAAAGGAATGATTTAGCTTGACCAATAAAATTTGTTCCGAGTCCAATCATGTTGTGCCAGATATGAATTCATATTAATAAAAACAAATTAAGAAAACCAACATTTGATCTAGTGGCAAATGTACATGACTTCTATGTAAGAGGTTATGGGTTCGAAATTCACAAAGTAGAAAAATTCTTTGTAATATAAACAAAAGTTTAAAGGAAGCTAGTGGACTAAATTTCCAACTTTCATTAAAAAAGCAAATTAAGAATAAATTAATATGGCGCGTCAAAATTTGATGGACGAATTAGAGACAAAATTCATTCTCAAAATGGTCTATTTCTTTTGTTTTGATTCAAAACATATACATGTACAATAGGTACCGCTATTATCTCTTCTAGTAAAAAAATATATATATACGAGTTGACTCAGAGGCGGAGTGAGGAAAGAGGAATAGGGGCCAATTAACTCAAATTTTTTATATTTATGTATTGATTTTTTTATATAACTGCGAAAGAGGAATAGGCGGGTTACAGAAGGCTGACAGGATTGCTGACGGGGATAAACCTCGGGAAAGGGAGAAATTCTAGAAGAATTTCGCCACGTGGAATTGCTGACGCAAGTGCTTCCGTATCAGTATGTATCTTAGATAATGAGTGCGACTGTCCTGTCAAGTTTTGTATTTGGTAAAATAACTAGAGGAGGGTTCAAATGCCTTCATTTTTCATGTCTCTACCATATATTTATTTTTAAAACTTTAATAACTCAAAAGTTAAAATTTAAAAATTAAAATAAAACCGTTGGATATGATCTACATCATTTTATCTATACACGTGTAAAAAATTATGACATTTCAATTTTATTTTGGTTGTCATCAAGAGCTTGTAAAAAACGTACTAATGTGGATAATTTCTAAACGTTGATTTTTCAACTTATTGATTCACATAAAAACAAAATCGAAATGCGATAAATTTTTGTGAGCACATAGATAAAATGATGTAGATCATATTTAACGGTTTTATTTTGACTTTTAAGTTTTAAATTTTGAGTTATTAAAGTTTTTAAAAATGAAGGCATGGTGGAGGCATGAAAAATGGAGGCATTTGAACCCTCCTCAAATAATTATTAAATAAATTAATCACCTCAGTGCTCTCAAGTTTTGTCAAGTGGGTTCCTCCAAGGTGAGTGTCACTTCAATAAATTATATTAACAACAAATTTATTTAATATTTGGTAAAATAATTATTAAATAAATTAAGAAATATTTCTTCTATAATTTAAATAGAGGAGTGATAATTGTATTCTCTTACATGCATCTTAGATGTATTGATTATTTTTTTCTTTTCAAAAACGTTTATTATACTTGATCGTAAACGTGTTATATATCTTAATTATGTTATTAGAACAAGAGTTATATTTTACTTATTTGATAAAGTATTTAATTTAAATTTACTTGTGATTATTTGAGGCTGAGTACTTCACATACTAGATATGAACACTTGTGAATTTAGATATGAATATAGGTTGCATGTTAAGCATAACCTCTATTATATGAACACTTGTGAATTTAAATATGAATATAGGTTGCATGTCAAGCATAACCTCTATTATATGAACACTTGTGAATTTAGATATGAATATAGGTTGCATGTTAAGCATAACCACTTTCGGTTGCAAAGAAAATTATATATCAAATTTAAAGTACGTAGAAATTAAAATTGGTTATTTATCAAGCAATTTGAACAAATATTTTGTCACTTCACAAACAAATATAGTTATTAGGTTATCTCTTCCTTTTAAACATGAGCAAATTAATAAACAATATATTTTATAGCACGAATTTTATCGATATTTAATTTAAACAAAAATGTTAAATTAATTTGCTGACATTATTTAGAAATAAATTTTGATGAAGTCGGCAAAAGAAACTTAATGCGTTGATTTTAAATCGGACGACTCAAGATTAAAAATAAAAAAGTCAAGTCCTACCATCATCCGGATTAGGGGTGGCAAAAAAAGCTCGTATCTCGTGGCTCGATCGTGACTCGCACTTGACTCGCTCGCTAACAGTTCATTCGTTACTGGATTGAGTTGTTAACGAGCCAACTCGCCACTAGCTCGGTCCAGAATAACGAGTTCAAGCTAGCTGGCTAGGCATCAATTTGTGAATTTGTATGATTTTGTGTGCATTTTATACTATTTAGTTCGGTCCAGCTCGGTTCAGCTCGATCTAAAATTTATTTTCTTTTTAAAACAAATCCAACCAAACCCATCGAGCCAACTCGTTAGCTCGCGAGCTAGCTCGGACTTGCTTGTCACGATTTCAAGTTGAGGTTTTAGCTCGGATGTCCTAGGTCCAGCTTGCTCGGCTTTAGCTCGTTTCAGAATTAACAAACTGAGCTAGGATCTAGCTCGGACCGAGCCAGCTCGTTGCCACCCCTAATACGGATAAAGGATATAACAATGGGAACAGAGGTGATCATATTGCATTGAAAAAGGTCCCACTACAAGTGTAAATAATTTTTTGAGGAAAACTACAAGTGTTAATATTTGTACGATTAATTATTTCAAACTCGAGAGTTGTTTGTTCTTCTACCCAGTCAAACTTAATTAATTGTGTGTGCAGTTAACTATAACATCACATAATTAAAATTAGAGATAATTAATTAATGCCACAAGAGCCGTCACCCTATAAACTTCTCTCTTGTGACAAATAGCCTTCTTAATTTTTATTATTAACAATCACACTCAAATTTTCACCCCAAGACAATTAACCCCAAATATAAAATTATTAATCTCACTCATATATAGTTCTCAAAGTTGGATGAAAAACGCCCAAACTGTCCTTGAAGCTTATACTTTACAGTCTTATTATTTAAAATTAATATTTATCTTTTTGGAAAAACAAAGTAGAATATTTTTGAATAATAATAATAAAATGAATAATATGCCAAAACTATCAAATCTTTTTTTTTGGCATTCATGTATATGGTTTAGTTTTTCATAAAAATTTTATAAACAACCAAAATTTAGGTACTTCCATTTTTTGTAAATAAAATAAGAGATGTAGTACATAAATATATGTCCTCAATTTGAAATTAATATTTAAAATATACAGCTTTAAAATTCACAAAGAAATTCGAAAAAAGAATAAAACTATTGGGGTGGGGACACTATAATTATTATATAACTGAACTTAATAATTTGAGCAAATTAAGCTAAGGCGTGATGTGCTCACTAAGAGGGTTTGGTGAGCAAAGTATATCGGATCGGCTTCAAAAGGGGAATCAAAACCGTTGAAATCCATGTACTTTATGAGTGATGCAATGACATGCAAAATTTTAAAAGTTTCGAATTTATTTGCTACAGGGTAAATCGGTCAAAGAAATGATGAAAAATGAATATATAAAACAACTTTTAAAACAACTTATAAAATGTTCATTTCTTTGACCGCTTGACCTTGTAGGAAATAAATTCGAAACTTTTAAAATTTTGCATGTGCATGCATGACTCATAAAATACATGGATTTCAACGGTTTGGATTCGCCGTTTGAAGCCGATCCGATATACTTTTGGAGTTGTGCTCACCAATCCCTCTTGGTGAGCACATCACACCCTAGCTTTGCTCTAATAATTTTAAGTAAGATTAAGACTAATTGTCCAAGTGCTAATAAATTTATACTCTAAAAAACACTAAAAAAAGAGAGCCGCAAGCGTACAACCTATCGTTATATATTTTAAATCCGAATTAGCACAATTTCAAATTGTTATTTTGTGTTTGGAGTCAGCACATACCGACTATTATGTGTGTTGTTTTTTTGAATTAGCTCACTATTTTACTAACTATTCTTCATTTTTGAATTAGCTGCTACTCTCACTAACCCACCCTTTCTTCCACCCAAAGTTTTCTACAGCCTGCAACAACACAACATTTTGTTGGTATTTCATGTTTTGAGTTTCCTTCGAACTGAAATGTATAATGTTTATAGGCAATGCCTTCTACGTGGGAAATGTTCGAAATCCGGATGGAAGAATCCTTTGTGGATATATTAAATAATTAGGTAGTTTGACTTCTAATTTTTACTAAAAAATGTCCAAAATATTATCCAATTAAGTTAAGTGCTCCATATTTCTTCAGGACTTCGCCAAACTAGTATCAGGGAGTTTGTCTTGTTCTTCATTTCTTTATTATTGATTTTGTACTTCAAAATACAATTCATTTTCATGGTTTATGTATATAAATACTGAAAACTACAGTATGAATCCAATCTTATAGTCTTGTTCTAATTTATCATTGATTTATCTTCCAAAATATTTCATTTTCATCGTTTCTGCATATAATTAAATACTAAAAACTACGGCATGAATCCAATCTTATAGCAACACCCAACTGAACCAAGAGATTTGGTCCAATTTACGAGTAAGACGCACCTTAACCAAAATATGGATATGACTCTGCTGTTATTCTAATGGAAAAACAGGGTTCTGCTTTTTCGATCCCAATCATCAAATTCATTAAGATTCGTGTATGAAAAAGTTTCTTTATCAAGATACGTGAACAGAAAATTTTGAATGGTTGGGACCGGAAAAGCAAGATCCTGCTTTTCTATTGGAATAACAGCAGAGCTCATTCTCCAAAATATATATTGATTTCGTAATTTTCAAAGATTGAGAGAGAGGGTATTGTCACAAATTGAAGAGTTTAGAGGGGTGATTGTCTTTTTGTTTGTTTGTTTTTTTTGAAAGGTTGGTAGTGAGTAGTGACTACCGAGATTGTCATAAATAAATTAACATGAATATGTTACTTACGTAATTTAACAAAACAACTTTCTAATTAATTCTGCTCAAGATATATATAATGATAATGATACCTGGTGCCGAAATTTTTATTAATAGAAATTAAAATAAAAAAATATCGACATTGAAGAACGTATTCGCTGAAATTCGAGATGTAGCAAAAACGTGATAGTTGATAACGTCCAGGGCATTGTAGCTGGACGTTATAGTTGATAACGTCCAGTTAATCTGATCGCTACTAATCTCTAATTAACAAAAAACACTGTTGCTGGACGTTATGGTCCATAACGTCCAGCTACATTTTTTTTTTTTTGCTTGCTTCAGTTTGCGATTTTTTTGAAAAAACCCACTGTAGTTGGACGTTATAGACCATAACGTCCAGCTACAGTATTTTTTGTTAATTTGAGATCATTAGCGATCAGATTAACTGGACATTATCGACCATAATGTCCAGCTACAGTGCCCTGGACGTTATGGACCATCACGTTTTTGCTATATCTCGAATTCCAGCGAAAACGTTCTTCAATGTCGATATTTTTTTATTTTATTTTCTATTAATAAAAATTTCGGTACCTGGTGCAGTAACAAATTTCTAAATTCTTGTCTTTCTAATTAATTCAAGATATAATGATACGTAGTGACAAATTTTGAATTCTGATCCGTCCCTTCATTTTCAAGCTTTCCAATTGATATTCTATATTATATATAAAGTTCATTAAATTTTAAAGCGGACAGATCATCAATTCATCAATCATTTTCAATAGTTAGACTAACCAACAAATAATGCCAAAATTAATTGTATGGCTGAATATTATTCAATTTTTTTTTATTAATAAATGTTCATCAATTAATTTGTGGAATATAACTAATTCAGTGTATGAATTTAATTACTTTATACTTTGATCATCTATCAAAATTCTCTATATTTTTTGTTGTTGAATTATATTCGGTTGTATTTGTCGAAATAAATTTAATTAATTTTACAATAACAACTTTATTTTTGAAATAAAGCCCCAAAAATAGTCCAAATTAGCATAAAAAAGGATAAATCCAAGATAATTAAGTCTATGAAATAGTCATTTAACTAAATTTATATAGAGTAGGGTTAGAATTTCCTATTAGTTTTGTGCTCCCATATTCATATTCCACATCTTTATTTCCGTCCTCAATTAATGTTTAAACAATCGATCCGAACAGCTCAACGTGGTGTTTAAGTTCATTAAGCTCTTTTGTAAACTTAATTCTAAAATCTATCAGATTGATTTCAAATGACAAATATAAATCATTAAAACCAATCTACTTTATGAGTGATGCGTTTACATATAAAAATATTAAATTTTAAAATTAATTTTGTATAGGATCAAGTGGTAAACAAATATTTAAAAAAAATGAATGTATAAAATTAACTTATAAACTTTCTAACTTTGAACATTTTTTTACCACTTGATCTTATATTAAATTAATTTGAAAATTTAAAATGTTTGCATGTATGCGCATCACTCGAAGGTAAATCGGTTTCAATGATTTGAATTCATCGTTTGAAGACAATCCGATAAATTTTATAATTAAGTTCACAAAGAAACTTGATGAGCACAACCATGGGCGGACCAGAGTATTCCAGGGGGGGCAGTTGCCCCTCCTGAATTTTGAGTTTTAGTGGAAAATTTATTGGTTCCGACCAACTTTGCCTCTTCTGAATTTTTTTTTGCCCTCCTGGACGTTTAATTTGTAATTCGAGTTAAATTTAGGGTTAAAATTGAAATAAATCTGTTAAATTTTGATTGGTAATTAGAATTATAAGTCAGAGCATCAGAAATTACAAGTCAAAGCATTGGAAAATATAAGTTAAATTATTGTTTTTTGTCGAGTACCCAATTGGTTAATGGATTTAAATCCAATTAGATATTTAAACCCGATTCAATATTTTTTTGCCCTCCCTGACGAAAATCCTGGATCCGCCCCTAAGCATAACAACACCCTAGTTCTACTCATCAAATTTAATCGGATATGACTAAGTTTAGGTTCAGAATTGAATCAGACAATGTAATCAAAATAGAAGTAGAGATGATTTTATTATGTATTTCAATTGTACAGTTTTTTTATTTACCTTAAAAAACTTACATTTATTTTATTCACATTCTAAATTTTGTAATATATTTTTATTTATCCTAATTAATTTATTTTTATTATAAAATTAAAATTATCTTGACTCTCAATTACCCCGCGACCATCTTTACAATTTTTGTTTATATTTTATCCTTTGCATGTCTTGCTCAGAAATGTATAATTTCCTTTAATACAGATGGTACAACAATTGATATGAAATTTTGAATTCTTTCTATCCACTTTGATTTCTGAGCCAGAATTCAACACCTATAATCAATTACGCACTTGACGCTAAAATTTTCTTTACTATTTTTATTTTATTTTTATAGTGGCATATTGAAATAAGAAGAATACCTACCTTTTCTTCAAAAATGAACAATATAGTTTAATAAATATATCATGTCAGAGAATATATTTAATTTTAAAATTTAGACATATGTATCTAAATGGGAAAGTATTGATGTGTGCACGTCTAATTTTCGATTGAGAAGGAATTTAATCATCATAATTTTCAGTTGAGAATCGAGGATAATTTTGATTTTGTAATTCTTAATCAGAGATAAACTATTTTTTTTTATAGTTTAACTAGATTTAATACGAGACTAATTGATGAAAGGTAAATAAGAAAAAAATGTAAGAGCTAAGAAGTAGTTCTGATTGATGATTTAAAGGTCTGATTAATGCATGTAATGGTGCCGAAATTTTTATCAATAGAAAATAAAATAAAAAAATATCGATATTGAAGAACGTTTTCGCTGGAATTCGAGATTTAGCAAAAACGTGATGGTTCATAACGTCCAGGGCACTGTAGCTGGATGTTATAAACCATAACGTTCAGTTATTCTGATCGCTAATGATCTCTAATTAACAAAAAACACTGTAGCTGGACGTTATGGTATAACGTCCAGCTACAGTGGATTTTTTTTTTTTTTTTCAAAAAAATCGCAAACTGAAGCAAGCAAAAAAAAAAAAAAAAAAACACTATAGCTAAACGTTTTGGACCATAATGTCCAGCTACAGTGTTTTTTGTTAATTAGAGATCATTAGCGATCAAATTAACTGGACGTTATCGACCATAATGTCCGGCTACAGTGCCCTGAACGTTATGGACCATCACGTTTTTACTATGTTTGGAATTCCAACGAAAACGTTCTTCAATGTCATTATTTTTTTATTTTATTTTCTATTAATAAAAATTTCGGTGTAATGGTGTGGTGTCCTGTCAGGGTGCATGGAGATTGGGGTACTTTGACCCTTTGTGTTGGTTTAATGTTGTCAAGCGGCAAATGTCCCTAATAGTATTATTGTTATTCAATGCATCAAATTGCTTATAATATAATATTCTCTTCAGAAATCAGAGATAGAATGTTTCATAAACTATGGCGTCCGAAATGGAACTATGGCGTTTTGCTTACTAAATAAGATTTTAAACTTTGATCCAGTTTTCTAAAACAAAATTATTTCTTATTAATAAAAAAATTCGTCATACATGACGCCTCTAACATGATTTTCTGTGCATAGTCTTTAGATTCTCCTTTTTTCCTTCTATTTTGACCCGCTATACATCAGGCCATTCAGAAGTAAAAACAACTAGAGAAGTATTATGTTCCCTCAACGCGTGACTTGTTACCACGCTGTTTCTCCAAAATTTTCCTTTTTCTTCGACATAAGCAGAACTGAAGTTCATAACAGCTTAATATTCCCAAAAAAAAAAAAATAGTCATGAAGCAAAGGAAATAAAAAAGGGGCACGGAAATAAAAATGGAGGTAAAGCCTTCCAATTTTAATGAAATATTCTTGTACATAAAAGAACATACATAAAGGGCAGTAATATTCAAAGATGTGAGGACCTCAACAAAAAATTTACAATTAAAAAAGTCTGCACTAATTTAACAAAAACCATAAAATGACCACCAAACCATTCATTCTTTATTAAATACCTAAACTGAGAACAATAGTTGCAATATATTTACCAGAATACATGTACATGATATAAATAAGTCGACCATGGAGGACCGAGAAGCACAAGTTCAAGAGAATTATCGACCAGACATGAGGTTGGCAAGGCCGGGGTTGTTATCAAATAAATGATTAATATCCCACAATTCACTTGCAGAAGAGAGGGTCATGAGAGCCACCACCACAGATCTCATGCTCGGCCGTTTGTTAGGCTCATCCTGTGTGCATGCCTTCGCCAGCTGAGCCATCTGTTGCATTTTGTGAAATTCAGATGCTAATATATCAAAATGACACCAATTTTAATCAGTGCTGCTAACATTCTTATAACACTGCCGAAATTCCTAAGAGGTCAACATAAGGTATTAGGTACACTTGTCCAATTAAATATTTATTTTATTAGAATGATTTGAGACCACAAAGAAGGTCCAGTCCGAAAGTTTAACAGCTGAAATCATTTTGGAAAGAGTAAATAACTACGAGACCTTCATTATGGAGTCAATAGGGTAGTCATCACCAAGTTTAGGATCAATTATCTTTTTAAGGCTCTCCTTTGGATCTTCCTGACTTAGCGCATCATCAAACTGCACAGGAAAACAAGAACAATTTGTTGACTATTTTGCAAAAATGTCCCATAGTATCAAGTATGCCTAAACTACCCAAAATATCGGCAGCAAAAAATTATTGCTTAAATTGCATTATGATTACGTATACAAAGAACTGAAGCATTTCGGCAAAATCTGAAGCATAATTGCAGAAGCTGTGTTGCATTCAATGTTAATATAAATTAGCAAACTTGGTAAAATGTAATAGATCCCACTTGACTTGACTGGTACAGCATCAGTCTCCTGCCTGGAGCTTCTTGGTAATAACCAACATGAGAAATAATATGTAATTAAAGTTTCTCATGGAACAAAGGCCAAAGAGGAAGTTCTAGTTGTTTATATGCAACGACTTAAGAAAGGAAGACAAAGTGCCATACCAGGCCAACCAGACCCTTGGATTCAGAGGAAGAATCGGCGGATGGCTTAATGATGGTTTCTTTGGCTGATATAAGCTCATAAAGTACTACCCCAAATGCATAAACATCTACTTTCGGGGAAACATCACCATATCTTGCATACCTGAGATTAATACAGGATATTTAATTGGGGGAAATTATACTTCACAAAGATAAAAATGGCGGTCCATGCGCTTCTACACCCATTTTTTTATAATCAAGAAAAAGTTGTTTTGAGCAAACTTTTGCATTATGAGAAATGATGGCTGTTTATTTGCAAATACGTAAAATTATAGGGTGGTATGCAGCTTTCTGAGAGAGAGAGATGGGCGGTAGCACAGTTGTCTAGTAGAAAAAGTCCTAGGACTGTGGTTACCCAAAGGTCGAGAGTTCGAGCCCCTCTCACGATTTCACAGCTTCTTTGAAGCTTTCAAAAAGAGAGAGAGAGAGAGAGAGAGATTACTCAGGAGGCATATAGCCAAATGTGCCAACCACCCTTGTAGGAAGAGACATGCTCCCAACTTCTGTAAGTTTTGTCAGCCCAAAATCAGCAACCTAAGAAATAATTATCAGTACCACAACTAGGTGAGTAACCCATTTTTAACCTCTGAAAACTTACAAAACATCCCATTTGCTATTGCAAAAGGAGAAATACTAATATCCCAAATTGCTTTTTGATGGTGATATTTGGACTTCTCTCGGTAATACCCATTTTCCTTGACATCACCAAGTAAAATGTTAGACCATAATTATTTGTTTTGTTCTTTATGAACATCTAAACTCCCATGATTATAATTATTAGGCAAAACAACCAAACTCTACCCCATCATTGCAAAAAGGCCCTCACTTGAAGTTCTGTTCCAAAATAGACTCATTTATCAAGTGTCAGACTTTTGTATCAAGTACTGTAACACAATTTTGTATCAAGCCATGACAGGTATGTTAACACATTATGAACCTAAAATCCCAAATTGAAAGATGCTCTGGGCGAGTACAGACCTTTGCACGGTCGTTCTTGTCAATCAATATATTAGCAGATTTGATATCTCTGTGGATGTAAACTGGTACAGTGTGCTCGTGAATGTACTCAAGGCCTCTTGCTGAGTCAAGAGCTATCTGCACTCTGTTAGCCCATGAAAGGGGAGACCACCCTGCATTAGGTACCAATTGGCTATGATTTACACATGGTTTAATCAATTGAACATTTACCTATATATATATGTCCCAATAGCATCACAAATTAGCAACCAATAGTAGTCCAATTTCTATCGTGGCATCTAAATCAAAACCAAATTAAACCTTATTCCGAGCTTTTGTGCCAAGTTCATTGTGTGTTATTTTTAAAGCTGGTAAAATCTGACATGACCAAGGAACTTAGCAACCCAAATTCTTGACCTGCCTGGTTTAACATGAACCATACCACCTCAAATCAACTTTGTCAAGATAATATCCAAAAGTTACAAGAAACCAGAAATTAAAAACCAAAAATTCAAATACCTGAACATGAAGTGGCCCAACCTCAAAAGCCCTATACTCTAAATAATCAGAATCTGAAATGACCCTTCCTAAACAGGCAGTTTAACCTGAAAACTAATTTGACCTGGACTGAACCAGACTCTGACTGCCAGTTTATTATCTCTAGCTCATTGGTTGCTTAGGTCAATAAGTCACCATATTGACCACGAGATCACATAAACAAAACTATTTTCCAATTTTCTATTTCTAGTATAAATCTCACTACCTGAGCTGCGTAGGCGTTGACTCAGATTGCCATTCTCAATGTACTCGTAGATAAGGGAAAGCGCACCCTCTATGCAATAACCTATCAATCGCACCTACCATGAAAAGGAACAATCATACATGTATTCTTTACTCCAGAAGTAATGAGGGTATTACCTATATGAAATGACAGAAACAACCATAATAGTAGAGTCCTAACAGCAAAAAATTCATACTGTTTCTAGGTACCCATTATTTTGTTTGGGGGTGTTGTCATTGTTTTTTTCTTTCATGAAGGGGATAGGCGATGCTATTCAAACCGAAAAACAATTTAGATGTTTCCCTGGAAACTCACCAGATTCAAGTGGTGAACATGAGTCAAAACTTTAAGTTCAGCAAGAAATTCTTGAGAAGACTGAGTTTCCATTTTCTTTATTGCAGCTTTCTACATAATAAACCATGTTAAGTGCTATGTTTCACACAGAGAAAGTTACAGCGAAATACAACCCAAATGAGATTAAATGGAAGAACTAATAAATGATGACTTATATTTGGGCCCTTCATGCATTATTGCCATTTTGGGTACTGCTTTGTGTCCAAAAAGAAAAAAAATCACTGCTGAAAGTCTCCAAATGTTATACTGGAAATTGTGCATAAGAAAACCATAACTAGCACTCTAGCAGTGGTGTTTTGGTGACTATAGTATTATGGGACTTTTACATCTAACCAAATATTCTACTGTATTTGCAACCAACAATGAAATATCCTGTAATTACAGCAACCAGCAACTATCCAATACAATATACTGAGGCTTATGGGTAAATAACAATCAAGGGTGAGAACCAAGGTCCAGCCAACGAGAAATTGACTATTTGCCCCAGACTTTCGAACTACTTGAAACCCGACATTTAAAACACATATGACTTCATTCCAATTTAATTTGGAGTTGTAACAAAAAAAAAGCTCAATATATAGGGGAAAAGTAGCAAACATTTGACAGAAACAATCTTTGCCATCCTACTAAGCGAACATTCTGTTGCTATTTGCAAATAAATGTAAATGGGCTTGTTGCATATATAGAAAATATTGAATGTCATTTTATAAAGTTCCCCAAGAACCAAAGTAGAAAGAAACTGATTCAATAAACCTCTCCTCGGAGCTCTGCATAGTAAACAACCCCATATCCGCCTTGGCCAATCTTATTAGCCATGCTAAAATCATTAGTGGCTTTGGAGAGCTCTTCATAAGAGAACTCTACTGATTTGTCAACAGTAACTCCAGCTACTGGAGAGGGAGCATTATCTGCAGTTGAGTCTATGGACAAATCGCCTGTATAAACAAAGAGACGGCCAAAATTATTAGTAAAAGTAACAAGAACATAAACCAGCGTTTGCACAATATTAAGCAGGTAATTGTTGAATTAACTCGACCATGTTAAGGCCCAACATAACTTGCTACAGAGGCATTCTATTAAGTCAATATGTAGGCAAGGGTAATTGAGTAACTTTTTGCTGGATATTAATTTAGCTTAATATGTTACAAATTATACACCTATTTGTAAGCCAAAATAGTCTAACATGAGTTCAGAACAGGAACTGTCGAGTGTCATTTGCATAAGATAAGGGTATTATGTATGTATTAGATAAGAAGATTTCCAGCGTGAAATTCAATTTAGCTCAGCTACTGGTTGCAGTTTGGTTGGTTCAGTTATTACAGGTTTTGCATTGCTCATTTGTTGGGGTTTAGACCTGATTGTTTTTAATCCCTGTTTAAGGGTTTAGGATATAACAATTTAAAAAAAAAAAAAAAGCAAAGAAGCATAAATTTCAAACAGTACCAAGAGGAACTGAGCTCTGTCCAGACATAAGAGGAAGCAGAGATGCCTTATTAGCCTTCTTTCTCTTGTCCACCAAACAGTACGAAACAAGACCTATTGATAGCAGAATAATTATTGCGCCTATTACAATTCCTCCAATGGCTCCGCCTGATAAATTCCTGCCCTATTTCAGCATTTCAAAATATCAGTATCAACCAGGTTTCACACAGTATATTCTGTTTGTACCAGTCCTACCAATCATTCAACTCATATCAAATCCAATAAAAATTATGCCAAATAGACCTTACTGCTTTATACACTTTAACTCTTTCAATTTTTTTTTAATTTTACTATATGCAACAACATTTTTACCAGTACCGTGATTCATGTTTCTGCCTATTTTTCCATGTACCCAGCCTGCCCATACCAACAAAGAAATTTTCATTCTAAGATTGTACACAAGAATCAAAGATGTTTACATTGACACCCTATACAAGCACTGTTACTTCTTTCTGAGATTTTTGCTTGAACTCAATAGACCTTACTGCTTTATATACAAATGTAAAAACTAGTTCAAATATTTACCGCTTTGAACTAAGAGCACGGGAGCTTCCATTAAGATCTGAAATAATTATACCAAAACCAGAAAAATATTTAAGTTGCAATTTCCTGAATCAGAACAAAAGGAAAGACAAAAAATAAAGCCATATGCGGATTTATGAAAACTTAAATCTATCACTCAACATTTAAGTCAATATTTCCAGATCTGTCCTCGTTAGTATGGTTCCATCATACAAATCAGAAGTGCCCAAAATTTCAATTATCCTGAATATGAACCCAACTAGCTAATTACATCTAATACATGAAATTAAGCACTAATTTAACCAAATTTTGCTTCTGTAAACTTCCAACCTAAATTACAATGAATGTCAACATTATAGAAGCCAATAGATGCCCGCTATTCAACAGAAAGTACTAAAAGCTAGTAAAAAAGCAGCTACAGATTGAGCATACACAAAGGCAATAAACCCCTTTCCAAGCCCTGGTGGCCAGCTAGCCTGTATGCATAACCCTATATCAAGCCTCGGTTAATCCTCAATTAAGCACTATAACCTCATTTTAATCTAAAGTCTCTTCAATTAAACATTAATGCTAGATGTCACATTTGAGCCTCATGCTAACTCAGTAATTAAACATTGTTAATCAACCCTCGAAACAGAAAGCAAGCTCAGAAAAGAAGTAATTTCCAACCCTATATTCTGCTTGACTTGATATGAAAGTCTAAACTTCCTCTGATTATAATGAAGGGATGATTCATCATATTTGCAAATAAACTGGGTACAAAAATAAGGATTCAATTTTTCTTTTGCAATTAAGATTAGCACAAATTTAATTTGAACCAGTCACATAGAGATTAGGTTGCTAGAAAGAGGGGCAATCTTGTCAATTTTTGCTCAACTTAACCCATTTAACTTTTATCTTTCTGCTAGCCCGACCACAATTTTATCAACTGGGTGCTATTTTCAAACTTCTCCAAACTTACCAGCATTATTCAGGATATGGTCCTCTAACTGTTTCAAAGAGACCAAGTTGATTTCTGAACTTTTTTTTTGCACCAAAGGTCCTTGAACTTTGGGAAAAAAAAACTGGTCATTGAACTATAGAAAAGAACCAAGTAGGTCATTCAGCTTCCATTTGCACAAAATCAATTCTTGAACTTTCAAAGTTAGTCTCGAACTCTCTGATAGAATCAAGTTAGTTCTTCTCAGAAGGCCCAACTTGGTCTTTTTGAGCGAAGTTTGAAGACTAACTTGTTGTTTTGAAAGTTCAAGGACCAGCTTTGTGCAAATGGAAGCTCAGCGATTAATTTTGATAAAAAAGTTCAAGGACCAAAACCTAATTTTTTCCTTGTTTAACACCAATGCATCTTAATTCTGATGAAAATGCCAGGAGTTAGAGCTACATATTTAGCTACGATATTAGCTACCAACTATAAATTGACACACAATTACTTCTAGGTTGATGCTTTGTTGTTCTTAAATGGACCCACCTGGACTTTACTCAATTATCAAGTATTTGCAAATAACTACTCACATTACAAGTATGAATGATCATCTGGTGCAATTGCAAAAATATCAGAGATACTGTCTTATCTGCAAAAATATCATAATAAGAAAATGTCTAATATAGATTCTTACCTTGTGTGGGAACATACAGAATTGCACCCACTGAACTGAAATTTACACCGGGATT
The DNA here is from genome assembly GCA_025461045.1 of Carex parvula. NCBI lineage: Eukaryota > Viridiplantae > Streptophyta > Magnoliopsida > Poales > Cyperaceae > Carex > Carex parvula. Next base: position 1,270,678 of record JAJGRW010000497.1, on the reverse strand, counting down.
ATACTCTGCAACTAGCTCTGCTGATATGTTATACGTGTGTGCAACAGAGCTCGCATTCTCACCAGACTGTAACGGATACGTCTCAAACAACCCGTACAGGTCTGAAACTGAGCTGTTTCCGCATGAACAGTTCACAGTGACATTCACAGTATCACCACTTGGTACATTATTGGTTGGGTATGAGTTGAACTTCGTAAGTGAGTATGTATTGGTTAGGTTGGCATAGATATTTTTTGCGATGCTTCCGTATGTGTTGCCACTTTGAACGGTGTATTGGAAGGTGTGACCAAGAAACGAGTTGTCTATACAGTCACAAGAAAAATTCACATGCACACGTTCCCCGACCTAGATAAAAATATATTAATATTTTTAAATTCAGAAAAAACTGTTGGTTTTTAATTTAAGTTTCAAGAAGCAAAACACTTGGATTGGAGGCAAATAAATTGAAAACAGAAAATTAATTTGTAAAGGTAAATCAAAGGTGCTTGGATAAGAAAAAACAAATAGTCATGGTTTTATGCAAACAAAACATAATTTTGTCATATTTGTAAAAGACGCCTTCAAATTTCTGAAGTTCCAACTGAATAAAGGATATTTGGAGTTATTTGTTCTTGAGGTCCAATGAGTATTAGTTATTGGCTTTGCGCTGCTAACTTTTATAAATAGCAAGGATACTGAAATTTTATTGGCGTAAGTTATCCCCTTGCCTACTCTTGATATAATTCAACTATATCTTCCTTAAATAAACAATAATAGCAAAACAGTTGCTAATAAAATAAAATATTACCAAAATGAGAAAGAGAAGAAATTACTGGAGCAGTACTCACCTTGATAATATCTTTATTCGGAATTGATGGATTGTAAGGCAAAACCTCCTCAGGAGTCATTTGGAAAAGAGAAGCTATATAGGTCAAATTCAATTCAATACCTACAGAAGCATTGCTTGAGACGTAGTATGAACCCAGTGCGAGATCGCATGTTTTGGGGCACTTCGATTCCAATCCACTAAAATATCTGCTAGCTAAGATCACTAACACGAGTACGAATTTTGCTTCAATCATGGCTTTTCCCCCTTCTGGCCTTCTCTTTGATCTAATTAGGGGTGAAAATGGTGAACCCTGGATTGCAATAGTTGATACGCAGAGAGAGAGAGAGAGAGAGAAGGTGGGACAGTCTCTGGTCAACTATGGAGTACTTGTGATGTTTGACTGTATTTGTTTAGTGTAGGCCGTGTGGAACCATGGATCCTCAGTTCAACCGAAATTTTTATTTATAGAAAATAAAATAAATTGACATTGAAGAATGTTTTTGTTGAAATTTGAAATGCAGCAAAAACGTGATGGTTCATGATGGTTCATAATATTCAGTTAATCTGATTACTAATAATTTTTAATTAATAAAAAATATTGTAGCTGGATGTTATGGACTGTAACGTTCAGCTATATTTTTTTTTTTTTTTTTTGCTTGTTTGTTTGCTTCAGTTTGCGATTTTTTGAGAAAAAAATTACTGTAGCTGGACGTTATGGATCATAACGGTCTGGTTTTTTTTTTTTTTTTTTTCAGCACGTCCCTGGCCGTTATAGACCATAACGGTTCTTATTTTTGTTATACTAACGTAGGTAGTTAAGTGCTAATCTGGCCGTGATGATCCATAACGTTTTTGTTAGATCTCGAATTTTCTCCAAATCATTCTTTAACGTCGATATTTATTTATTTTATTTTCTATTAATAAAAATTTCGGTCAATTCAACGCGCATTCTTTTAAAACTCCGCCGTTCATTGATTTTTTTTTTTTTCATGTCCTCCATTCCAAACATGATAAATGAATTTATCTTAAAAAAAAGCAATGGCTGACAGCCTGATATTGACTGTGAGAGTCAACTTGGGAGTTGGGAGTATCACTGTCTGATATTGATAAACTAAAGGGTTAATTTCCTATATATTTTTAAAATTTTTTTTGGTTTTCTATTTACCCTTCTATTCTTTGTTATATCTAATATATCTCTTAATTCTCATCACCTTTTCTATTTAACTGTAGAGTTAATTATTCACACTGAAATTTTTTTAATTACCACAGTAAAAAAATCAAAATTAAATGATTATCACCCAGCTTAAATGCTTGTGTATAAATCTGAGGTATTATTTTGTAGAATACCAGATTCTAAGACATGAGATTTTTGAGGAAAGAATAGGGATCTAGTCCCTAATCTAGGACATGAGATATCTTCGGTATTATTAATTACATATATCAAAACAGCCCTCATATTTCTCTGTTCCCACCCGCACATGGTCACACGCTATCAATCATTTAATTAACGGGATGCATTAATTAATGGAAGCGACTAATTGTCCTCAAGCTTCTTTCTTCAATTTTTTCTCAAAAAACTGTCATTTGACTTGCACGAATACTGTAAAACTCTATAACCAATACTGTAACTTCAACAACAAATAATGTATAATAAGTAGTTTAAAAATCTAACAATCCAAGTTAGTTAGAAGTGGTTCTCAAGTTTAGTTGCAAACAGTTAGCAACTTGCAAAAATACTGTACTTCCGGCTGTACTTGAAAAACTGATGGCTTCTAGAAGGTTTCAAAAACAAACCACTTCTCAAACTTGTAGTTATTTACAAATAACACCTAAAATTGTGCAAAATTAATTTTTTTTGCATCAAAATTATTTTTTTTTTCAAAATTAAAATTAAAATTTATTTATATTTTTTTTGTATTTTTATTTTTTACGTAATTTTCTTCTTTCAATTATTAATATTTGTATATCGATCTATATCATGTAAAATAAGACTTACGTACTGTAAAATTAGCAGATGCAAACTATAAAACTAACATATGAGAACTACAAAGATATCAATACTGTAAAATTAGCAGATGTAACTTATAAAACTAACATATGTTAACAGCAAAACTTTAATACTGTAAAATGGTATCCAAAAAACATATACAAACTATAAAATTTCACTAATCACAAAATTAACTGTTCAAAACCATAAACTATAACCAACAACTGTTCAAAACCAACTGTTCAAAACCACAACCAACAACTGTAAATTGTCACCACCCATAACTGTTCAAAACCACAATAATTGTTACCACCCATAACTGTTCACAAGCACAAATAAAACTTCAATAAACAAGCTTAATTGTTCACAACCATAAAAACAAAAATTGTGTCTGTCACTTCATAACTCTCTAGTGCACATTATTCTGATGAGTGAGAAGTTTGATTGCTAGAACCACACGTTCTTTCGAGATATCATCCTGCAAAAAAAAAAAATAAGCAAGGTTAAAAATTAGAGTTATGAACCATTAGCAGATGCAAACTATCAAAGCAACATATATGAACTACAAGACTTCAATACTGTAAAATTAGCAGTTGCAACCTATAAAATTTTAAATATGTACAACACTGCATATATCATTTAAGCTAAAATTGTTATATGTATCCTGCAAAATTGTTGATGTATCCTGTGAAATTTATCATGTAAAATCGTTGCACATATCCTGTAACTATGATTAACCAAAGTGAATACTGTAAACTGTTGCACATATCCTATACAATTGTTATATGTATCCTGTAAAATTAGCATATGCTAATTTTACAGTATTTAAGTCTTATTTTACATGATATAGATTCATATATAAATATTAATAAATATTATATGAATCCTGTAAAATTGTTATATGTAATATGTAAAATTGCACATATCTTGTAAACTAAAGTGAATACTGTAACCAAAGTGAATCATAGTAAAAACTGTCTAATACATAACATTTACACCTGACTAATACATCATGTAATAAACTGCATCAATACTGTAAACTTACTAGATAAATACTGAAATTTTATTAATTGTTATACACTGTCTAATGCAGTTTATCAGTACAACTGTTAAACAGATCCTGTAAATATGAATAACCAAAGTGAATACTGTAAATTGTTGCACATATCCTATAAGACTGTTATATGTATCCTATAAATTGCATCATGTTATAAACTGCATTCATACTGTAAATTGTTACATATATCCTACATAACTTATATATCCTATAAAAAATATTGCATGAATCTTGTGAAATAACTCATATATCCTATAAAAATATTGCATATATGCTATAAGCTATTGCATATATATTCTGAAAAAATGTTAAACAGGTCTTGTAAAATAAAAAACAGATCCTTACCGCTCCTTAGGATCGCCTTGAAAAGGCTTGAATCCATGACTCGTTCGAGTTCATATCGCCTCTCAAAGATCGTCTCCTCCTATCTCCTTCAGATCGCCTCTCTCTCATCTCTCTCCTCCAGATCGCCAGAAGATGGATACTGTAAAACCACAAGGTGAATACTGTAAAACAACAAGGTTAATACTCCAGATCGCCTCTCTCATCTCTCTCCTCCAAATCGCCTCTCTCAGATCGTCTCCTCCTATATCCTCTAGATCGCCTCTCTCTCATCTCTCTCCTTTAGATCGCCTCTTTCTCATCTCTCTCCTCCAGATCGCCTCTCTCTCATCTCTCTCCTCCAGATCGCCTCTCTTAGATCGTGTCTTCTTATCTCCGTAGTCATAGCAGCGGCTAGGTCGGCACCAGAGGAAGAGAAGAGAACGAGAGAGAGAGAGAGAGAGAGAGAAGAGAACAGAGGAGAGAGAAGAGAGAGATCGGAACGAGGAAGACGGCAGCGGCAGCAGTGGAGTCTCCAATGTGAACACAGCAGCAACGGCGTGAGGATCTTGCCGTGAGAAGGTTGATCGGAGTCGGAGAAGTAGTCATTCATTTTTTTTTCTCAAGCTTTTCTGATGGGTTTCAAAATAGAGAGATGGGATGGAAAATTTATAAAAAAATGTTGTACTGTATTTAAAGTTTGTTAAAAAGTGGATAAGTTTGTTAAAAAGTGGATAAGACAAATTGTGGGTAAAAACTGAGGACAAAGGAGTGGGGAAGGAAACCTTTTCTCTTAATTAATTCACTGATTTACAGATAATTCAGAATTTAAGATTCATACTAATGCCCTCAGAAATATATATACTACAAGTCTGATTGGGAAAAATATTTCGAAAAATATAAATTCTAGCAGTCTTCTTGACGCTTTATTTCAATTTTTATTCATTACGTACAGACTCCGTAAAATTACATGTATATGTATAGTCTACAAATGACACCTATGCCCTCGTCGTACATCTCATTGTCCAATAAAAAAGAGAGAGTGAGTCATATCATAAGTTGGTCCGTAATATGGATTAATATTTTCGTTTTCAAAATCCTAACTGTTGATCCGAACAGTTCAACATGATCCTTATATGAATATGTACTTGCAGATCGAATTCTATATTTTTTAGAATTTTTTTACTATTTTTTAAGATAAGTAGAAAATCACATGATCTGAAAATTCTGGACCATCCAAAAATAATGATTTTCTATCTATCTTTTAAAATAGTAAAAATATTCTAAAAAAAATAAAATCAGGTCTGCAAGTACATATTCATATGAAAATTATGTTGAACGGTTCGGATTGACTATTAGGATTTTGAAAATGAAAATATTAATCAGACCAAATCGTGCTATGCATAGTACCATAGACTCACTCAAAAAGAGATACATAAATTCAGTAGAAGAAATGAGAATTACTAGACCCTATTTATTTAAAAATTATGAATTTTTTTAATTTAGAGTAAAATGTCATGATAATGTAAATTGATTATCATTTTCTGCAAACAAATTATTATTATTATTTTTTAATATATGTTTGCTCATATAATTTAAAAGTCTGATCTTGCCCATGCGTAAATGATAACAACAAAAAATGCCAAAAAAAAGAAATGAAGGCACAAGGAGAAACCCGAATCCATATCCTCTCAGATACTTGACTCGAGCAAATTATAAACAAATGATCCAGATTAATTCCAGTCAGACCAAAGTCAGTATGGTGCCTATGGAAAATATAAAAGGTTCATTTTGAGATTCGTGCCAAAATAAAAGAACTAATATGAACTGTCTATTAATTTGTAATTTACTTGAGTCAAGTACATGGGTTGATCCGACTTCGAGAAACCCTCTCTACAAAAACCATTACTACCGGAGATGATTCTCGGTAGGAAAATTTGAAAACCAGATATAATACTCGGTATTGAATGGTACACAGGGTTACACATAACACAACTCGTTCCAATTTAAAATTATACCAAAAATGGTGGTTGGTTTTCTATTTTTTTATTTTTTGTCAAACCGAACTGATGACCGGTTTTTTTTTTTTTTTTTCCTTTTTTTTTTCCAATTTGTCAAACCAGAGAGCTATAACACCTATAGTCAGAAGGATCTGAATATAATTCATTTAAATTCACCAGTAGAAACAAACAAAGGCTCTGAAAAAGCTATAACACCTATGGTCAAAAGGTGAAAAGTTCATGGTACATATATTAAAAACAAATAAATAACACATACAAGATCATCAGAAATTGCACCTCAACAAAAAAAAATTACAACTAAAAAAGACTGCACTAATTCAACAAAAATCATAAATTTACCCCTACAAAACCTTTTATTATTAATATCCAGACTGAAAACAATATATAGTTACAATTATTTTACGTGTACGATCAGATGGAAATAAGTCGACCATGGAGGAATGAGATGTACTAGTTCAAGAGAATTATCAACCAGACATGAGGTCGGCGAGGGCTAAGAGAGTCACTACCACAGATCTCATGCCCGGCCGCTTGCGAGGTTCATACTGTGTGCATGCCTTCGCCAGCTGCGCCATCTGTTGCATTTTGTGAAATTCAGATGTATAAATCAAAATGCCACCAATTTTAATCAGTGCCACTAACATTCTCATAACACTGTCGAGACTCCTAATTAGAGGCCAACAGAAGGTATACTTGTCCAATTAAATATATATTCTAATATTCTATCATAGATGATATGAGACCAAGAATAAGGTGCAGTGCAGAAGTTTGGCAGCTGAATTTATTTCGGAAAGAGTAAATAACTATGAGACCTTCATTACGGAGTCAATAGGGTAGTCATTGCCAAGTCTAGGATCAACTAGTTTTTTAAGGCTCTCTTTTGGATCTCCATCCATTAGAGCATCATCAAACTGCACAGAAAAACAAGAACAATTATTTTTTCTTATTTTTTTTTCATTTTTTGTTGACAAATTTTCACAAAATTCACACAGCATCAACTATGCCAAAACTAACCAAAATGAAACTAGCGAAGTAACTTATTGCTTAAATTGCATTATGAATTTATGATTATAATATGCATACAAAGAAACAATTGCATTTCCACAAGTTCTGAAAGAACAATTGCAGAAGCTATGTTGGGTTCAATGAAATATAAAGTAACAAACTTGGTAAATGTAATAGATCCCACTTGACTTGACTGGTACAGCATCAGTCTCCTGCATGGAGCTTCTTGGTAACACCCAACATGAGAAATAGTATGTAATTAAAATTCTCATGGAAGAAAGGGCAAAGAAAAATTTGTACTTGTTTATTTGTAACTACTTGAGAAAGGTAAACAAAGTGACATACCAGGCCAACCAGACCCATGGCCTTGGCTTCAGAGGAAGCATCGCTGCTAGGCTCGATGATGATGATGGCTCCTTTGGCTGATATAAGCTCATACAATACTACCCCAAATGCATAAACATCTACTTTCGGGGAAACACTACCATATAACCCATACCTGAGATTAAAACAGGAAACTTTATTTGGAGAAATTATACCTCACAAAGATAAAAGTAACGGCGCATGCCTTCCAATGCCCATCTTTTCAATCAAGAACAAGTTGGTTCAAGTAATTGTGTTAGTCACAACTGACAATTATGAGAAACAAATCAACAATGGTTGTTATTGGTAAATACATAAAATTGTAGGGTAGTATGCAGCTTTCCTTAGAGAGAGAGAGAGAGAGAAAGAGATTACTCAGGAGACATATAACCCATTGTGCCAGCAGGCATTGTAAGAAGAGACATGTTCCTTACTTCTGTAAGTTTTGCCAGCCCAAAATCAGCAACCTAACAAAAAATTATCATTACCACAACTAGGTGAGTAACCCATTTTTAACCTTAGATCTGAAATTTACAAACATCCCACTTGCTATTACAAAAGGAGAAATACAAATATCTCAATTTGCTATTTGATGGTGATATTTGGACTCAGTAATACCAATTTTCCTTGATATCACCAAGTGAAATATTAGATCATAATTATTTGTTTTGTTCTTTATGAAAATATAAACCCCCCATGATTATAATTATTAGGCAAAACCAAACTCCACCATCACTGCAAAAGGGCCCTCCCTCGAAGTTCTGTTCCAAATTAAGAGACTCTTTATCAAGTGTCTGAAGTTGTATCAAGTACTGGATTTCAATTTGATATTGTGATACCAGATTTGGGTTCTAGTGTTCTCTCACAATCGGCACTAATGAAATTTCACGAAATGCAGAAATTGACTTTTGGTTTTCACCAGTCAATACTGGAACTCAATTCCATATTACCAAACCTAATTGAATTCTGGTTTTCCTTAAAATATCATAAACACTACTTCAAAGAAAATTGGGAATATCCGTCTTGGATTCACATTGTCTCAGAACAGAATTTAGAATTGTAATTACATGTTAGGTAACAGCTCAATGCAACAATCATACTGTTTGCATACGGTGACTGCAGATATATTTTGAACATTATATCATGAGATAATCATTATTTTATTATAAAGCAATGCAACTTACCATGTTAGTCAGTTACGACCTTACAAGTATGCAGTCACCCCCGTAAAAAGAGAATAATGGGCTCTCAAACAGCCTTTGCATGGATTTTGTGCTTTTAAGTTATTCATACTACTATTGGCCATGACAGGTCTGTTAACACATTAGGACGCTAAAATCCCAAACTGAAAGATGCTCTGGGCAAGTACAGACCTTTGCACGGTTGTTCTTGTCAATCAATATATTAGCAGATTTGATATCTCTGTGGATGTAAACTGGTACAGTGTGCTCGTGAATGTACTCAAGGCATCTTGCTGAGTCAAGAGCTATCTGCACTCTGTTAGCCCATGAAAGAGGGGACCACCCTGCATTAGGTACCAATTGGCAATGATTTATACATGCATGGTTTAATCAATTGAACATTTACCTATATATGCCCCAATAGCATTACAAATTAGCAACCAAATAGCAGTTCAATTTCTATGGTGGCATCAATCAAAACCAAATTAAACCTTATTCTGAGATTTTGTGCCAAGCTTATTGGGTGTTATTTTTAAAGCTCATAAAATCTGACATGACCAAGGACGTACATTCCATCCAGACCTCATCCAACACCAATATGTTGTGGAAAAAAAAATTGATTTCAACAATTAAAGGTCAAAAGCAACCCAAATTCTTGACATGCCTGGTTTAACATGAAGTGAACCTTACCACCTCAAATCAACTTCGTCAAGATAATAACCAGAAGTTACAAGAAACTAGAAATCAAAAACCCAAAATTCAAATACCTGAGCACGAAGTGACCCAACCTCAAAAGCCCTATACTCTAAAAAATCTGAAATGACTTTTCCCAAATAGGCATGACTCATCCTGAAAACTAATTGGATCTGGAATGAACCAGACTCGACTGCCAGTTTATTACCTCTAACTCATTGGTTGCTTAGGTCGATATGTCACCATATCTATTTTTTGTACGAGATCACAGAAAAAATAAAACTTTTTTTCAATTTGTTTATTTCTATTGCATTTGCCTAATTCTAGTACAAATCTTACTTCCTGAGCTGCATAAATGTTGACTCAAATCGCCGTTCTCAATGTACTCATAGACAAGGAAAAGCGCACCATCTATGCAATAACCTATCAATCGCACCTACCATGGAAAGGAACAATCATAATTGTATTCTTACTCCAGATGTAATGACAGTATACTTCTATGAAATGACAGAAACAATTTTTAACATAGTCCTAACAACAACGTGTTTCATATAGTTTCAAAGTAATTCACATTATTTTGTTTGAGGGTGTTTTATTTTTTTTTCTTTCATGCAGGGGAAAGGAGATGCTATTCAAACGCATGACCTTGTATGTTCGATATTATAAAAAAAGCTTCCAAATAAAAAAAAATTAGGAAGATGTTTAAAAACCAAAAAGAAAAATATCCATGAAAACTCACCAGATTCAAGTGGTGAACATGAGTTAAAACTTTGAGTTCAGCAAGAAATGAGTTTCTTGCTTTAGAGTCCTGAGTTTCCATTTTCTTTATTGCAGCTTTCTACATAATAAACCACGTAAAGTACTATGTTTCAAACTGAAAAATGTAAAAAAGAAACACAAGCCAACTGAGAGTAAACGGAAGAAGTAGAAAATGGTGACTATATTTCGGCCCTTCATGCATTATTGTCATTTTGGGTATTTCTTTGTACCCAAAAATACAAAAAATTAAACTGTGCTGCAAGTCTCCAAATGTTATACTGGGAATTGTGCATAAGAAATTATGGGACTTTTGCATCTAACCAAATAGTCTATTGTATATACAACTAACAACGAAATTTCCTGTATTCACAATAGTAAAGAGCAAGTATCCAATACAATATCCTGAGGCTTATGGTTAAATAACAGACAAGAGCGAGAACCAAGGTTCAGCCATCCAGAAATTCACTATTTGCCAGACTCTCGAACTACTCGAAACCCAACATATAAAACCAATATGACTTCATTCAGTTTTAATTTGGACATATAATAAGCTCAATATATTGGGAAAAATCTGTCAACATTTAACAGAAACAATCTTTGCCCATCCTACTAGGCAAACATTCCATTGCTATTTGCAAATAATTGAATATGGGCATGTTGCATATATAAAAAATATCGGTTGTCAATTTACAAAGTTTCCCCAAGAACCAAAGTAGAAAGAATCTGATCCAACAAACCTCTCCTCGGAGCACTGCATAGTAAACAGACCCGAATCCGCCCTGACCAATCTTATTAGCCATGCTAAAATCATTAGTGGCTTTGGAGAGCTCTTCATAAGAGAACTCTACAGATTTGAAAATGGTAAGTCCAGCAACTGGAGAGGAAGCATTAGCCACCGATGTGTCTATGGACAGATCACCTATATAACCATAGAGACGACCAAAATTATTAGTAAAAGTAAACAAAAACTGCATTTACACAATATTAAGCAGGTAATTGTTGAATCAACTCGACCAGGTTTAAGGCCCAACATAGTTTGCTATGGAGGCATTCAATTAAGTCATTATGAAGGCAAGGGTAATTTAGTAACATTTTGCTGGATATTAATTTAGCTCCATTTGTCACAAATTATACACCTATTTGTAAGCCAAGAATGTGTTCAAGGTTAGCCGTGAGTTCAGAAGCAGGAATTGTCGACTGTCATTTGCATAAGATGAAGCATAACATGCAAAAGATGTGTTAAAATAGTCAGAAGATATCAAGCATGAGATCCGTTTAAGGGAGCAGAACTAAATAATAAATCTATAAACTGATCAGATTGAGTCAGGTTGGCTCAGCTACAGGTTTCAATTTTTCAGTTATTGCAGTTTTTGCATTGGTCATTTGTTGGGGGTTTTGTCTGATTGTTTTTAATCTATTGTTAACAATTTAGGATATAACAATTCAAAACAAAAGCATAGAAGCATAAATTTCAAACAGTACCAAGAGGAACTGAGCTCTCTCCAGACATAAGAGGAAACAGAGACGCCTTCTTAGCATTCCTTCTCTTGTCCACCAAACAGTAGGAAACAAGACCTATTGATAGCAGAATAGCTATTGTGCCTATTACAATTCCTGCAATGGCTCCGCCCGATAAACTGCCAATTTAATTCAGTATTTCAGAACATCAGCATCGACCAGGTTTCACCCATTATATTCTGTTTGTACCAATCATTCAACTCATATTAAATACAATTAAGAGTTCTACAAAATACTTTATTCTCTCAATTTCCTTTTTAATTTTACTATATGCAACAACATTTTCACCAGTACCGTGATTCATGCTTCTGTCTATTGCTCCATGTACTCAGCCTGCTCGATCAAGTGCCCGTATCAACAAAGAAAATCTGATTCTCAGATTGTACACAGGAATCAAAGATATTTACATTGACAGATTATACAATACAAGCAATGTTACTTCTTTCTGAGATTATTGCTTGAACTCAATAGACCTTACTGCTTTACATATCAATATGTAAAAAACTAGTTGAATAATTACCGCTTTGAACTAAGAGGACGGTAGCTTCCATTAGTATCTGAAATAATTATACCAAACCAGAATTATATTAAGTTGCAAATTCCTGAATCAGAACAAAAGAAAAAGATAAAACCATGCGCAAATTTAAGAAACCTTAAATCTATCGCTCAATATTTTCAGATTTGTGCTCATACCATTATACAAATCAGAAGTGCCCAACATACAATTATCCCGAAAATAAACCCAATACCAACTATAGATTGACACACAGAGGTGGATCCAGGATTTCTGCTATGGTGGGGCAGGAATTGGGGGGCAATCCAGCCCTATTAAATCAAAATTACTTTTCAAAATCCGAGAGAGGAACAACTGCTCCCCCCCCACCACCAACCCCGGCCGCCCCCTCCCCTCCCCCCTCACCCCCTGGTATACACTGGATCCGCCCATGTTGACACTTTGCTGTTTTTAAATGGACCCACACCCATTTGGACTTTACTCATTTACCAAGTATTTACAAATAACTCGTCAATCACCTGGTGCAATTGCAAATACATCAAAAATACTATGTCTCATTTGCAAAATTATCATAATAAAAAAATGTCTGATGTAGAATCTCACCGCGTGTGGGAACATACAGAATCGTTCCCATGGAACTGAAACTTACACCGGGATTATACTTTTGAATTAGCTGATTTAGCTCTGCTGGTATGTTATTATACGCGCTTGCAACAGAGCTCAGATTCTCACCAGACTGTAACGGATACGTCTCAAACAACCCGTACTGGTCTGAAACTGACCTGTTCCCACATGAACAGTTCACGGTGACATTCACAGTAGCACCAGTTGGTACATTATAGGCTGGGTATGAGTTGAACTTCAGAAGTGAATATGTATTGGTTAGGTTGGCGTAGTAATTGGTGACCTTGTCGTATGTGTCTTCAGTTAGCATCGTGTATTGGAAGGTGTGACCAAGAAACGAGTTGTCTATACAGACGTCACAAGAAAAATTCACATGCACACGTCCCCCGGCCTAGATAAGAAATAGTAATATCTTAAAATCAGAAAAGTAAATATACCAATTAATATGCATGAGAAAGAGAAGAAATTACTGGAGCAGTACTCAGTACTCACCTGGATTTGATCTTTATTAGTGATAGCTGGATTGTAAGGCAAAAGCTCCTCAGGAGTCATGTGGAATAGAGAAGCTATATAGGTCAAATTCATGCCGGAACCTATATAGTATGAACCCAGTGCGAGATCGCATGTTTCGGGGCACTTCGATTCCAATCCACTCAAAAAACCGCTGGCTAAGATCGCTAAAACAAGTATGAATTTTGATTTAATCATGGCTGCCCCCCTTCTCTTTGATGCACTTCGCTAAAACAGTCTCTTCTCTTCTCAGCTTTTACTACTGAACTTTGGACTCTGGTAGTACTTTTCATGAAACACCCTTCATTGACTTCATTGACTCATTGACTGTTAGTCTGTTACTTTGGATTTCTGTCGTTCACTCGTTTGACTGTAGCCTGACAATTCCAGTAATTTGTGTAGCCATCCGCAATTCAACACATTTCCTTCCAAGAACATTTTCGTTTCAGCAAACGGTTAGCAATTAATTTGAACCACGTCACTGAGTTTAGCAATTAAAGGGATTCATAATTTCTAAATCACTCCATCTCAGAAATTTAATTAGAGTTGCTTTTAAAGCAAACTTGCTAATTTAAAAACAGTGGTACATCCCAGCAATTATATTAGCAATTAACACATCAGATTAGCAATTTAAAAGAAATTACCATTGTAGATGCTCTAAATCTCTCTGCCGTATCATTAGTGATCACTGATCACTGATAAGCATCTATTTTTTTATAAATGGGAGAAGCCAAAAGTACTCGAATTTCTTTTTTATTTTTTTTATGGTAAACCGTATAATGTAAAAAACCCGTGATGTAAAAGTACATAGAGGTGTCAACGGGTATGGTAAGGGTCGGGTGGAAGCGTTTTCATATTTGTACCCGTTACAAACAATCTTTATTCGTACTCTCTCCTCATCCGTTACGAATAATCTTACCTGTATCTTATCCTTACCCATTATGGTTGTCGGATAACGAAACGGTAGCGGATAAATAAAGGATAATGCTATTATAATAAAAAAATTATTATTTACTAAGTAATATATTAAAACACATTCATTTCACAAATATATATACGTGTTTTAAAGGTCTAAACTTTATTGGGATTTGCTGAAAGTTATTTACTTGTTTTAATGATTAATTAAGCGTAACACAACTATAAAGAATAATTGCAGAATTAATATTCATTGCTCATTAATATATATAATATATAGAAACTTTTTTTTATAATTACCCGATCGGGTAACGGGTACGGAATAGGCTTTATCCGTACCCTTACCCGTTTAAATAACGAAAAAAATCTTTACCCGTACCCGTACCTAATAAATTTACAAAAAAAATCTTACTCGTATCTCTTATCGAATACGGTACGGATCGGATAAACGAATAAAAGGGTGACATTGACACCCCTAAAAATACATCTATTTTCTGTTTTCAATTCATTTTTCATCCACTTTAACATGATGTAATGTTTTTCAGTTCATCCATTTTATGGATATAAAATATATATCTACAAAGTCAATGTATACTTGTTTATGCTAAAAGCTTAAAATAACAAAAGTGATATAACACCAATGTAACTACTATGCTTAAATTTAATCATTATGTCAGTACAGTAATATAATTTTTTTTTCTATTAAAGAAACGGTCACAAAACTTCTATATTTCTGAGTTTTGATTCAGTGGTTTCTAAACATTAACACAAGTCTAGTGACATAATTTGTATTTTATTCGTGAATAATTCATAAATAAACATTTTTTTTGGTGTTCTGAACCGAACGGTGAATTATTCGTGATAAAACGCGAATTACAAATTATTCGCGAATAAAATTAAAAAAAATTAGTTTTTTTAGTTTTTTCTTTTTTTCTTGTGAGACCGAATCATTCCTGAATTATACTCTAATTACGAACTTCTGACCCCGCTGAACCAAACTCGAATAATTAATTTGTCACTATAAACATAACAGCTTCCTATTAGCCACATGTAAGACTACTGACAAAGATGCCTCAGAAGAACTTGCAACCAAATTAAAAATGCATAACTTGAAACGCGTTAAATGGGGTCGCTTTGGATCCCAAGGCCTTACCAGTTCTTTTCATTTCTCATTCATTTAATATTTTTCCCGCTCCATTTCGCTACTTAAACTTGGCGCCCTGCGCCCCGAGGCGACCTAGCACGCCAGCAGCGTGTCACTCACGGTTATACATAGAGTAGAAAAAACATGTCGTGCCACACCGTGACTAACACGCTGTGATTTTGGTCTCGTGTCGTGCCGTGTTGTGGTCAAGTTAATTTTTTACATACTGTGCCGTACGCCACGTGAGTCACGCCGTGCCTAAACGTGCCGTGACCATATGTGACTCGCGTGACTCGTGTGACCATTTAATTCTAGTCACGGCACGTAACTGACACGCATGCCGTGCCGTTTCGTGCCGTAACTGTGTAGTTTTGTGACGGAGCACGGTTCTGCGGTGCCATTTTTCCAACTCTAGTTATATGCCCCAGCCAGAATTTTTATTTTTAGAAAAGTAATAAATAATTTTTAAAACAACCAAAAAGATGACTAAACTTTTTCAATCCCATAGAAAACACCACAGTAGTTATTATGTGTTTACGAATTTTTTAAGAGCATCTACATTGGAATTCTAACTAACGGAATGAAGTAATCCTATTCACTTCCGTTCTCATTCCCTCAATCTCTTCTCCGACTGAACTTCCAACCAATGAAAGAAAAACAAAACAAAAAATATTATCATTCCTCCGGTCCTCTCACAATTTGCTCATTTTTGGCCATCTTTTGTCTGACCTATACTTCCAACTAAATCTCTCTTCAAAAGAGGAGGGAGAGAGAAAGAGGAGAGAGATCGATAGGATAGTAGGGGTTTTGAATAGCAGCGGATTTCGTTCCGATTTGTAATCGCAGTGATTTTCCTAAATTTTGAGTCTTTGGAGAGTTGTCGGAGGGAGAAGTGACGACTTTGTCATTCTCCTTCATTTTCACAAGGCTTATCTCTCTTCTCTAGGGATGTTCAACCGGTCAGTTCGGTTGAAACCGAACTAAAATAACCTAAACCAATTTTTTTCAGTTTTCAAAAATAAAACTGATTCGAACTGATTAAACTTATAAACTGATTAAGAACCGAACTGAACAAACAGAAGTAAATTTCGGTTTGTTCGGTTCAAACCGAAATAAACGTATTGGTGTCATTATTAATGAAAATTACATATATTTATACACTAGTTGTTCAATTCCATACAAAATATGTAGATGTTCTAAAATATTTAAACTAAAATGAAAAAAAAGCAATGATTGAACCAAACAAAATATAAATCATACTTGAACCAATATAATTCGGTCTGTTCGGTTTAGTCGGTTTTGAAAAGTCTAAACTGAACCGATTCATTTAAACTGAAATAATTCAAAATTTCAACCGAACCGATCCATTTAAACCGAAAAACCGAACCATTTAAACCGAAATTTT